>JAVYIG010000915.1:370000-420746 GCA_035222895.1 Strongylocentrotus droebachiensis
CATTTCATTGTATCTCTTACTTACTGGGGGTGGTGGTTTCTGGCGATGTCGTTTTGTCTGACATCGTGGTCGTATGGCTCGTCGTGGGCTTGGTCGTCGTGTCCGTAGTCGATGATTCTCTTGACTCTGAAACGTTTTAAACAAAAATAACTGAGTTTAAATGATCATGATATAGTTAAGGGTTCAGGGTTTAAAAAATGAAGAGAAAGAAAGAGAGAGAGAGAGAGTGAGAGAGAGAGAGAGAGAGAGAGAGGGAGAGAGAGGGGAGAAGGGGTGGGGACGTGAAGTCGCTAGACACATTATAATAATGATCAAATGCATGACGTCATTTCATTGTTTCTCTTACTCTTTGTTTTGTTTTGTTTTATTTGGTTGTTTCTCTTACTTACTAGAGGTGGTGATTTCTGGCGATGTCGTTTTGTCTGACATCGTAGTCGAAGGGCTGGTCATGGGCTTGATCGTCGCGTCCTTAGTCGATGATTCTCTTGACTCTGAAACGTTTTTAACAAAAATAACTAAGTTTAAATGATCATGATAATAGTTAAGGGTTCAGGGTTTAACAAATGAAGAGAGAGAAAGAGAGAGAGAGAGAGGGAGAGAGAGAAGGAGATAGAGAGAGAGGGAGAGAGAGAGGGAGGGAGAGATAGAGAGACATGTAGAGAAAGAGAGCGAGAGAAGGAGAGAGAGAGAGAGAGAGAGGGGGGGGGGACTGGCTGACACATTATGTTAATGATCAAATGCTTGACGTCATTTCATTGTTTCTCTTACTTACGGGAGGTGATGATTTCTTGTGATGTCGTTGTGGCTGACATCGTAGTCGTAGGGCTCGTCGTGGGTTTGGTCGTCGCGTCCGTAGTCGATGATTCTCTTGACTCTGAAGAGTTTTCAACAAACATAACTGAGTTTAAATGATCATGATATAGCTGATGGTTTAGGGTTATGAAACTTTAAAAAACAATGAGATTAGGAATGACACCTAAACAGGATTAGAAGGCCAAAACGAAGAAAATTTAGCTCTATGAAACCATAAATTCTAACAGTTTATTTCTTTTATTAAGGATAGTTTATGTCAGCAAATTTGAAGATTTAGTGGTGTTTTGTCGAATTCGAAGGGAATGTTTTGCAAAATAATTCATAAGTCCGATAAAGACTGAGAGAGAGAGAGAGAGAGAGAGAGAGAGAGAGAGAGAGAGAGAGTGCGAGCGAGAAGAAGGGAGAGGGGGGGGGGGGGGGGGGGACGTGAAGTCGCTAGACACATTATGATAATGATCAAATGCATGACATCATTTCATTGTATCTCTTACTTACTGGGGGTGGTGGTTTCTGGCGATGTCGTTTTGTCTGAGATCGTGGTCGTATGGCTCGTCGTGGGCTTGGTTGTCGCGTCCGTAGTCGATGATTCTCTTGACTCTGAAACGTTTTTAACAAAAATAACTGAGTTTAAATGATCATGATATAGTTAAGGGTTCAGGGTTTAAAAAATGAAGAGAAAGAAAGAGAGAGAGAGAGAGTGAGAGAGAGAGAGAGAGAGAGAGAGGGAGAGAGAGGGGAGAAGGGGTGGGGACGTGAAGTCGCTAGACACATTATAATAATGATCAAATGCATGACGTCATTTCATTGTTTCTCTTACTCTTTGTTTTGTTTTGTTTTATTTGGTTGTTTCTCTTACTTACTAGAGGTGGTGATTTCTGGCGATGTCGTTTTGTCTGACATCGTAGTCGAAGGGCTGGTCATGGGCTTGATCGTCGCGTCCTTAGTCGATGATTCTCTTGACTCTGAAACGTTTTTAACAAAAATAACTAAGTTTAAATGATCATGATAATAGTTAAGGGTTCAGGGTTTAACAAATGAAGAGAGAGAAAGAGAGAGAGAGAGAGGGAGAGAGAGAAGGAGATAGAGAGAGAGGGAGAGAGAGAGGGAGGGAGAGATAGAGAGACATGTAGAGAAAGAGAGCGAGAGAAGGAGAGAGAGAGAGAGAGAGAGGGGGGGGGGGACTGGCTGACACATTATGTTAATGATCAAATGCTTGACGTCATTTCATTGTTTCTCTTACTTACGGGAGGTGATGATTTCTTGTGATGTCGTTGTGGCTGACATCGTAGTCGTAGGGCTCGTCGTGGGTTTGGTCGTCGCGTCCGTAGTCGATGATTCTCTTGACTCTGAAGAGTTTTCAACAAAAATAACTAAGTTTAAATGATCATGATATAGTTAAGGGTTCAGGGTTTAACAAATGAAGAGAGAGAAAGAGAGAGAGATGGAGAGAGAGAGAGAGAGAGAGAGAGGGAGGGAGAGAGAGAGAGAGAGAGAGAGAGAGAGAGAGAGAGAGGGGAGAAGGGATGGGGACGTGAAGTCGCTAGACACATTATAATAATGATCAAATGCATGACGTCATTTCATTGTTTCTCTTACTCTTTGTTTTGTTTTGTTTTATTTGGTTGTTTCTCTTACTTACTAGAGGTGGTGATTTCTGGCGATGTCGTTTTGTCTGACATCGTAGTCGAAGGGCTGGTCATGGGCTTGATCGTCGCGTCCTTAGTCGATGATTCTCTTGACTCTGAAACGTTTTTAACAAAAATAACTAAGTTTAAATGATCATGATATAGTTAAGGGTTCAGGGTTTAACAAATGAAGAGAGAGAAAGAGAGAGAGATGGAGAGAGAGAGAGAGAGAGAGAGGGGGAGGGAGAGAGAGAGAGAGAGAGAGAGAGATAGAGAGACATGTAGAGAAAGAGAGCGAGAGAAGGAGAGAGAGAGAGAGAGAGAGAGGGGGGGGGGACTGGCTGACACATTATGATAATGATCAAATGCATGACGTCATTTCATTGTTTCTTTTTCTTACTGGGGGTGGTGGTTTCTTGCGATGTCGTTGTGTTGGACATCGTGGTCGTATGGCTCGTCGTGGGCTTGGTCGTCGCGTCCGTATTCGATGATTCGCTTGACTCTGAAGAGTTTCGAACAAACATAACTGAGTTTAAATGATCATGATATAGCTGATGGTTTAGGGTTATGAAACCTTAAAAAACAGGATAAGAAGGCCAAATCGAAGAAAATTTAGCTCTATGAAACCATAAGTAAAACGGTTAATAAATAAAACGCGAGGTATTTTCTTCTTCAATAATCATCATATTCTTCTTCTTCTTCTTCTTCTTCTTCTTCTTCTTCTTCTTCATCTTCTTCTTCCTTTTTCTTTTTCTACTTCTTTGTTTGCAGTACCGGCCACTGTCATGTATTGTCGTACTGGTGAGGTACAGTGTAGCATGTATGTACAATGTCTGGTAACAGATGCAGCAAACTATAGGCAAGTAAAAACAACTACAAATACCTCCTTTTGAAAGTCCTTTTTGTTCATTAATTGGCCACCCCCCCCCCCCCCCATTACGCCTATGATATTTACACCTACGTTCATCGCAGTGTCTCCCTTGAAACCCACTCGAGCAGTGACAGTTGTAGCCTACCATAGTTTCCTCACAACAGCCGTTTTTACAGAGGTCTTTGCCACAATCTGTGAAATAAGGAAGAAACTGGACTCAATACTGATAAACAAAATATCATTACATTTTGATCTGTTTGGTGTGAAAATGTATCATGTATGTTCGGGCTTTTGACAAATTAACATAAAAGATAAGCAAAGCTTAAATCGTATCCGGACACCAACCCCCTGGAAATCCATCCCGGATAACCACACTCTAGGACGACTACCCTCGATCGGGACAGTTACCCCTGGACAACTAACCCCCTAGACAACTACCCCCCTCGGACAACTACCCCCTAGAGCAACTACCCCCGGTCAACAACCCCCGACAACTACCCCCCGGACAAGTACCACCTAGGATACCGGGGGAATTGTCCCAGGGGGTAGACGTCCCAGAGGGTGGTTGCCCTAGGGGGTAGTTGTCCTATGGGGTATTTGACTGGGGTGGTTATCCGGGGTTGGATGTCCAGGGGGTAGGTGTCCTAGAACCGGCTTAAATACATCAACATCCATGAATACCTTACTCCATATCCATAGGATGTCCCTTTCATTGGTGTCAGTGCCCCTTGTATAAAAATCACGCTTTTGCATGGTGATATTCACTGCCCTTGCCGACCAAACATCTTTGGTTTATCCCCCATCAATTGTTTATGGCTTTATTGGGTCAAAGGTGTATGGTTTGGGTTAGAGTTGCGATTGGCTTTTGGGTTAGGGTTAGTGTTAGGGTTAAGATTAGAGTTAGGGTTAGGTAGAGTGTCTGTTCCAGTTACAGGAAAGGATTTTAGCACACAAAATCGAATGCGCCTAGAGACCTGCAAGTTATCAACACAGACCTCGATAGCGTAAACAAACTTGATTACCATGATTGCATATTCCATGAACCTTTTTCGGTATATAAAAGAGATAATGACTGTTTTAAAGGTACTATGTCCCTTTTGCAGCCAACCTCAAATTTTGTAGAACTTTGCAGGAATTATGAATATGTCATGTATGTCCTATCTGTGAAATTTAAACGTTAGCAGTGTCCTCATATTCAAATTATGCAAGGAAACCCGTTTACTTGCTAGACTTCACTGTCAGACACTATTGAGTGACTGACTGGCTTTTTTCTTCTTTGGTAATAACATACATGAAAAGAGTTGTAAAGGGTACATGAGCATTTGTCTACATCAATAACCCACTTCTTGTGATGGCCAAGATTAAACTGATGAATCTTAGCGCAGCATAAAACGTATGACAATTCGGTACAATTGTCTGAAAATCAAGACTATTAATTTTGGGCTCTATAGCCCTAAAGTCGATTTGACAACTAATAGTCGTTATTTTCCCACTTGAAGACATTTTCAAGCCCCACCTTATTTAGGGAAGTTCTAAATTAGTATTATCTTTCAAATGCAGTTGAAATTTAACTTTTTCATTTTTTTGACCTGCAAATGGGACATAGTACCTTTAATATTCGGGAAATAGTTGTTTTATAGTCACTCGGGGATGTTGCATCCTAATATCACCACTCGGCACGCATCGGGTGATCATCAGGATAAAGATCCCCTTGACACAACTATTCCCCTCATAGCTGTCACTATCTCTATATTAATAATATGATTAAACGACATTATAGCCTATCTCGTTTTAATAATATATTATCTCATTAAAACGACATATATATCGTTTTAATGAGATAAAAGTATTGTGCATGTGTCCCTTCTCGGGCTCTGTACTTTCTTGATTGATTAGTGAGGAAAAAATGGATGTGACATTTGAGAACAAAATTAGATATAAAAAAAGCATTGTACATGTACTTACCCGGGATCCTGCATATTGTTTGTTTGCCAGGAAATTTTCCAGGGAAGACAGCAGGGGGAGAGAATAGTTTTGGGACGGTCTGTAACATAGTGCCATCGGGCAGCCTCACCATCTGACAGTTATAGGACAAGCTGCCTTGCAGTTTGAACTCGCATAGATCCGATGAAACAGGCAGGGCTGTGTGGAATAAAGCAGAAAGGAAATCGATAGTGAGCTCTTCCTCCTACTCCCCACCCGCCTTCTCCTGCTCCCCTCCCCTTCACAATACTCCCCTGTTCCTCCCTCGCCTCCCCTAATCTTCCCTCTGTTCCTCCTGTCCTACCTCCTCCCCTCCCCCTTTCTTCCTCCTCCCCTCCTCCTCCAAATCTTCTTCCTCTTCTACATCCGCCCCTCCCTCTTTATCATCGGTCACTTTCTCCGTATATTCCTCCTCATTTTTCTCCTCCTCCTCAATCCCCTCCTCTTAATCCTTCTTTACCTCTCACCCCTCCTCCTCTTCCTCTCCGTCCCCTACTCCTTTTCGCCGTTCTCCTTCTCTTATCATTACTCCTTCCTCTCCCCCTTCCACCCCTATTTATCCGCAAAGCCCTCCTCATCCTCTTCTTCCTCCACCTCCTTATCCTTCTGCCCCTCCTCATTCTCCTCCTCCTTCTCAACTTCCATCTCCCTCCACCTCCGCCCCTTCTTCCTTCTCCCTCTTCCTCTCACCATCCATCCTTCCTCTCCCCATTCCACCTCCCCTATTTATCCGTCCTTCCTCTCCCCATTCCACCTCCCCTATTTATCCATCCTTCCTCTCCCCCTTCCACCTCCCCTTTTTTTCCTTATAGTCCTCCTCTTAATCCTCCTCCTCTTCTTCCTCCTCCTTCTCCACCTACTGGTTCTCCTCCTACTCGTACTCCCACCCCCCTCCTCCTACTCCTCTTTATCCTCCCATTCTCTTCCTTTTCGTTCTCGCCTCCTTTCCTTCTTCCTCACCCTGCCCCTTAGGAAGGAAATTTCCCTTTAAATAGTTTTAAACATTCATTAGGAGAATTTTCCAAACTGTGAACTATTTATTTGAGATATTACGTAGGTTTTACACCTAGCTCCTTTTTCGATTCATTATGGTAATTTTGAATACCAACTTTTTTCAGCAGTATTCGTAAAATCATGAAATTATGACGCATATATGAAATCAAAATTATTCTTACCAAAGGACAAACAGGTTACGGTACCAAACATCAACTTCAACAATACACCGATCTTTTGGTCTATAGCCTGTATTAAGAAAAAATATTAACACTGCATAAACAAATAAAACAAGAACAAGTGCAAGAACAAGAACAAAATAACAACAACAGAAGAAATGATGATTAATAATGGCTAATGATGCTAATGGTATTATTGGAAATGGTGATGAGTTGAGCTTGATTCACAAATGTACAACCAAAACATAAAAAAATAGGCCTATATAGAAAATGACCTAAAACACTTTAGTAATTAAAACTATATCGATAGGCCTAAAAGATAAAAAATTAAAATAAATTATGAACATCAAAATATGTTGGTATATATAGTAGAAGCAAAATGAAATATAAAAAGATAATAAATAAGTTAAGAACATATTATATATATATGTTTATGTTAAATATTAAACAAGTAAAACTTTAAAACAACAGCAACCCCCCCCCTACCCCCCCCCCAAAAAAAACAAAAAAACATACGTGTAAAAGTCACATATTAGACATATTATACACTGTATAGAAAATATATACATATAGTTGGAATATTTTTGTTTTACCCCAATTTATGGAATTATTTTTAAAATAATTTAAAAATAATAGATCTAGATAAAAGTATACATTCTCAGATTTTATTGAATAATAATTTGACAATGTGTGTTTTGCGTGACTGCTAAAGCATGTGTATGCTACTATGATTATCAACTAGGGGACCTACACCCTTAAGTCATAAATGACAGTAATGAGGATTAATGCCCCACAAAAGGGCACTAATATAGCACATCGACACGGTTTTGATCCTGGGGCCTCACAGTTACAAGGCCATTGCTTTGTCACTGAACCATGACTCTACGCAGCGGGGGCTAGGGTAGGGGGCAGTTTCCATAAATGAAATAAAAAACAGGAAATGCAATAAATTTTCAATATAAAAAATCCTCTGGACGGCCATGCATTATGGCTCAAGGCATGGGCACACAGAGGATTTTTTATGTTGGGAACCGGGGTAAAATGCAATAAATTATTGAAAATGTATTGCATTTTATTCGTTTTTATTTTATTTATGGAAACTGCCCCCTAGCACCGGCTGCGTTCAGTGACAAAGCAATGGTCTTGTAACTGTGAGGCCCCATGATCAAAACCGTGTCGATGTGCTATATTAGTGCCCTTTTGCGGGGCATTAATCCTCATTACTGTCATTTATGACTTAAGGAAGTAAGTCCCCTAGTTGATAAGCGTTGTAGCATACACATGCTTTAGCAGTCACGCAAAATACACATTGTACAATTATCTTTCAATAAAATCTGAGAATGTATAATATTATCTAGATCTATTATTTTAAAATTATTTTTAAAATAATTCCATAAATTGGGGTAAAACAAAAATATTCCAACTATATGAGCGACAGTGTACTTTAGGATACATGCGTATTCCATACTGTGTAGAAGTAAATTGAAGTATGGAATGATAATAAATAGTTACGAACATATGAAGATGGATAAGTTGAATATTACATAAATAAAACTTTAACAATTAGACAGAAAACTGATACCGTATTGCGTAGATGAAAAACCAAGTATAAACGAGTAATAGATAGGTTGAGACATACATTTGTGTGTACCAAGTCATATGACACATTAGACTTTAAAACAGAAAGGGATTTCATATTGTATAAGAGTAATATGAAGTATATAAGGATGATAAATAATTCAAAGGTATATAGATATGAATAAATTAAGTTAAAAAATATAAAGCTTTAAAAACAAACAAAAGACGGCTCACTAAACTATGAAGTTACCCCTCCCCACAAATCTATTTCGTTTTACATCAGCTTTGCCTTAAAAGTAGTTAACGATAAAGCACCTCGTACATCATGTGGCAAGTTATTACATATCGAGGCTCCTCTATATTGAAAAAATCCTTTCATATAGTCTCAGTCTAAGTTTTAAAATCAATGTGGTCTAAATTCAACTTGGAGAGACTTAACAAACTTATGTTAAATAGAGATAAAACAAAGGTGACGATATTTGGTCCCAAGAATAAATCATGCAACCAGGTGTTAAATATATATTAAAAAAACGAAAGAATTAAGTTTGTTAAACATTTCAAATACTTAGGAGTTACCTTGGACACACAACTTAATTGGTCGATGCATGTAAAACACACTGAATAATTATTACTCGAGCAATAGGATCCATTCGTAGAGTTAAACAGTATATCTCCCGTAAAAACATGATCAAACTATATTATTATCTCATTTTGCCAAGCAATGCTATTGCAGTATCATAATTATAGGGATTGCGTTCTAAAATAGTTATAGGTCGATTACAAAGATTTCATAAGAATGATATTTAAAATCTGTTAAATAGGAAAACGGTTTATAGTAAGACCATTTTTATTGAGTTTAAAGTTGCAAACAATTTAAGAAAGAATAGAGTATCAATTTTGTATTATGGTTTTTAAAATATTGAATAGCCAAACACCCGAATATCTCGATCGTTTGTTATTAGTAAGGTATGCAAAGAATAGTAAATTAGTTGTCCCCCAGGTATTTACCGAATATCGTAAACGCAGTTTTTTTTTTTTTTTTACCTAGGTCCATATCTTTTCGACAACTCCCTTTAAATATTCAGTCAAGTAGTTCATAGTTCATTGCCTCTATTCGAAATATGTTGCCGATTTTTATCTTCTCACACTCTTTAAAAGTCCAAACATGTAAAATGTTGATAACTTTTAGCTGCCATATTGTTTCCGTTAATGGCAGGGGGGGGGGGGCTCGTTTTCTATACTCTCCCGTAAGTTTTTTTTTTTCTTCATCACATGTACTAGTATTTGTTTTCTTCTTTTTTCTTTCTTAATATTTAGTGTTTTTTAGTCACCCCCAAAAAATGTAGTATTCAATTGTTTTCTGCTAGATTAAAAAAGAAAAAGAAAAAGAATAAATGGGCTGTAGGCCCTGGTTGCTGTTGTTGTTATTTCAAATAATTGTGTAATGTATTCGTTTAGATTATCCATTTCTTTTTAAATTATTATACTATTACGTAGTTCTGTGTTAAATTTGTGTTGTTTTGGTATTAAATGTGATGTAATTTCGTGTACCTGTATAATGTAGGGCCCCCTTGGAAAGCAGGCCATCGAATTTATTTTTTTGCTTGAATGAAAACACCCTACTCAAATAAAACTTAATAAATAAATAACAGTTAAAGAGGCTCTGTGAGAAATCTGGGTGTATGGCTTCACTCTCGCATAAAAACAGAGAAGCACATATCTAACACATGTAAATCTGCCCTTTATGAGTTATACAATCTCCGTCACATTCGTAGATACCTAGAGTATATGTAAGAGTGTCGTGGTTGAGTGGTTAAATGTACTTGGCTGGAGATGCGAAGGTCAAGGGTTCGAATCCTGACACGGCACCAATATCCTTTGGCAAGATATAACCTGCACTTGCTACTCTCCACACAGGTGTTAAATGGGTACCCGGTTGGATGCGACCTTCATTGTTGGTCAAACAGTTTTGAGCGTCAAGTAACGCCTGGCTGGAATGCCCCCCAGTGAGTGGAGATTGTGCACATAGTGTTTGCGGGCAAGTATTGAATCCAATGACCCGGGTAATAATATACATGTATATGTATTAAGCGCTATATAAAAGCGGAGTTATCATTATTATTATATTTATATAGTAGCTGCGCTATATTGATCTGATTATAATTATCAAATAGGTTTTCTTTGCCAATTGCGGAATTTTTTCTAGCTAATTTGAAGAAGAAAAAAAAAAACCCATTCAGTTAAGCGCAGATTGTCATTTAATTAAAGACATCGGACAGGAGATCTTTCACTTTTATTATTCAATTTTTTTCCGTCTAGCAAAATTTAATGTGCCATGCAAGAATCATTCAAATTCAATGACACTTACCGAAATGTGATCTCGAGCATTCAAATTGCCGAGTGGGCAGGCAAATTAGATATAAGCAAATTTAAACAAATCTAAATAGGCTACTGGAGTCTTCCTATACGAACAGATGGTTATTTCATAAAAGGGGCTAATTTATATTTGGTATTTGTATTTATTCACAATCGGAGAATAGCGTTGAAAAGAGACATAACTAAAGCTTTTCGACTTGCACTCATCAAAGTAAAACGCAAGAATGAAACAGAAAGCCGAAATCGATCAATATATATTCACAATCGAGAGTAAATATCAAATTGTGAATGCAGCGGAAATCAAATTTCATGGCATGAAAATATACAAAAATGCACACTTTAAACAAGAATTACACATGTATTACGAGATGATTATTAAAAACGAAAAGAATCGTCATAGAAATTGAAGTAAATTTCAATGAACAAAATGCTAAAGTGGATGCTCAAAATGAGTTTGAATGTATAAAGAGCAGGATTACGTATAAAACACCTGATCATATCATTCTAAAATGTATGCACGTTTGACGAAAAGCGAACATAATCCATGAATTTGAATGAGAAAAATGTTAATTTTGATTGAATAAAACGTGAATTTGAATGCATTTCAACTTTCGAATTGCAAGACTGGGTGGGACGAATCAATTTCGATTGAATAGAGTGGAAAGGTTGCGAAATTAGCCGGGAAAATTAAACCTTCCTCTTTTCTTCTTTTCTTTTCAATTTTGTTCTATTTTTCTGTTTTTATTCTTCTTCTCCTCCTTCCTTTTTATTTTATTTTTTCTTCATCCTTATTCTTCTTTCTTCTTCTAGGCCTGATGTAGATCGAATATGGACGTTCAACTGAAGAGAGCATGAAATATGCCTAATAGAATAGTTCGCAGTTAGCATATGATAAAATGTGTATCAAATATTCACTACGAAGACTCCAGTCTAACTCAAGCTTTTGCTTTCTTTGGCTGAAGTCGCACGTACATTTGAAGAGCAATGCTTTTCAGGGAATATTATTTATCTGATGTTCTTCCACACTTGCATAATACAATGATAACGCTCACAAATTATTGTTCACCTCTTCCCAGAACTCAGCCTTCTCTTTAAGTCATGAGTCACTCTCCTTCTCATCACACGAACATTGCTTTCTAAAAGCATACCCCTCTGTTTAAGTCATTTACGTCATGTTTAGTTGCATTTTTGTTTCCATTCTCTCTTTCTTGTTTGTTGTACACAATAACTACATTCTATTCTTTCGAGATGTATCATTATATGCTTGTATTGAAAAGGACAACAAGTAAAATGCTAATGAAATAGAATCAGACTCATGGTGGCCACTTCACTATGATTGAAACAAAAACAATAAATACTTACCATTTTACAGATCAACCTTCAAAAGCTTCCAAAATGATCAAACAGCACGATGGTAACTTAACGTCTTTCTCGGATAAAAAGGAACAAATTTGGCAACGAAGAATACAGTGGCTTAAATACAGAAAGGCGGGGAAGATTAACCATTAGTTTAAACTGTAGGCTATAGCTAGCGATCAACGGTGATCAATTGAAATCGCAGGAGACATCTTACTTGATATCTACTTTCGACAAATTGTAAATGGTAAATGGTAAGTTTGTCATTCTCTACAGGCGGGAGGCTCGTACATGTATGAGACAGGGATGGATATGAACAGATAAATTTAATAAAAAGGAAACACTGCCTATTGGTTCATCAAATCGATGATGACAATTGGTGGATTGAAATTATGGGATAGATTGGAATAGCTCTGCAAGGGATAAAGCTAATATTACGATTGTTTGGTTTTAGTTTTTCTTTTCTTTTTTTCGTTTTGTGGTAAACAGAAATTATGGGACAGCTATTAACGCCGATGATTGTTGTTTCTTTATTCGTTTGATTTTGCTTTTGTTTGAGAAAACGCACTTCATCTCAGAAACATTATATCTTCAGATCGAATAGGGGATAGCTTCTAGAGATAGCTATTAGTGTGTGTTTTATAGTTTTTATTTTGTTTGAGAAAACGCACCTTATCTCAGACACATCAACATTTTGGATCGAATTTAGAGGATAGCTCTGTTAGAGGGCCGGTCAGACAGAGGGGACGCATGGGGGCGCACGACCGGCGCATTAAAAATCGGGAAAAAGTCGTGATTCCAACTTTTGTCAGGATTTGGGAGAAGCTAGCGAGCTGACACCGAATGCATAGCGTGTTGCTAGCGCGCTGCGCGTATACAGGGCGTGTGCTCCGCGATTGTCTGACGTTGGTCTAGCGGGCTCTGCGCATGTCTTGCGTCCTTTTGGCGTGTACATTCATGCGTCGAGCTCCGCGCACACTTTTGAGCATGCTCAAAAAATCCAGACGCACACAGTGAATGACGACGAATGCATAGCGTTGGTCCAGCGTTGGTTCAGCGCGCTCGACGAACGAGTAACGAATGATGACGCACACCTAGCGAACGACAACGCACTAGCCAAAATTGCAAATTTCCAATGCGATGGCCGTGCGTCCCCCATGCGTCACCTCTGTGTGACCGGGCCTTTGGTATAAGCACCGATGAACTTGTTTGATGATTGGGACGTACATAATTTTGTTTGTGAAAATACATGTTACGCTAATAACGTGCTAAAAGTGGATTATGAGTCAGCTTCATTTGAATAACTTTCAAAGCCATTAGTTTTTTTAAATAAAGGGTTGAGTTGTATTGTTTTGTTTGGGGAAAACATACGTTACCTTTACATTTTCATTTATTTATTTCACTCTCTTTTAAAAAACATCAAACATCTAACATGTTTGATCATTATCAAAATAAGATAAATGGAAATGGGGAGTCATGAAAGCCAAAATTGGCTTGATGAGAATGAACCCGAAACATGTTGAGTGGATCGAAATTATTAATGGGATAGCATTAAGGTATAGATGTTTATAACATCGACCATTTTTGTTGTTAAAATGCGCGTTACGATAGAAACAAGCTAATTAAATTGATAGGTATGATATGAGAAAAAAAAAACCGACCGTTATGCACAATCGGACAATTTAATATGGAGCCTCATCACATTACCTTCCCTGGTTAAACAAATACCAATGACACGTCACAGTTTAATGCTCTCGCTTTGGTAGAATAATGCAGGGCATCGTTTTAGTTATTAAGCTGATTAATTTGACACGTTTGATAAAGAGAGGCATGCCCCTGTAGCAGAACAACTCGATATTTGGCCTCGTCACATTTACCTCTTGATAAATAGCCGGCATGAAAAACAAATAATTATTTCATGAAAACATGTATAATTGAATTCCAATAATGTGCGTCATGCTTGCTTGGATGCTCTTGCTTTGGTAGGATGTTGGATGGCATCGTTTTCATTCTCTCTCTCTCTCTCTCTCTCTCTCTCCATCCCCCTCTTTCTCTCTCTCTCTCTCTCTCTCTCCCTCCCTCCCTCTCTCTCTCTCTCTCCCTCTCTCTCTCTCTCTCTCTCTCCATCCCTCTCTCTCTTTCTCTCTCTCTCTCACACACACACACACACGCACACCCTCACACACACACATATACGCAGACACACACACAATGTGCTTGCGAAAAGAGTTGCCCATTCCACAGTGGCTGGGTTTTTTTTTTTTTTGGGGGGGGGGACTGATTTTGTTGATGTTATTGTTGATTTGGAATGATATTTTATTCTTTTTCTCTCAACCAACAAAATGGAATACGTTAATTGCACGTTATTGGGATACAAAATAGTGCAGAATTATGTTACATAAGATTTCATACAATTATACTTGTGACCTCATCAATACCAGTGGCGGATCCAGAGGGGGCCGAAATGGCCGTGGCCCCCTCTAGCGGCGGCGCAAAATAAAAATAGGAGTAAAAAAGAGGAATAAAAGAAGAGAGAAAAAAATAGAAGAGACAGGTGAGCCAACTCTTAACTCGAAAACAGGAGTCTGGAAAGACAGACCCCCCCCCCCCCCCTCATCAGTAAAAGTGAGCCATGAGATTAAGTTCGAAAAGATGAACATGCACCAAAGAAGGAACGCCGCGGCGCAGATAATCTGTCAAGATTGAAGAGCGCCATCTAAACGCCAACAATAACAAGAACAATAGAAAGGAAAAACAGGAGAAGAGAAAAGAAAGAAGAGAAAAGAATGAGAGAGAGAGAGAGAGAGAGAGAGAGAGAGAGAGAGAGAGAGAGAGAGAGAGAGAGAAAAAAAACAGAGGAGAGATGCCTAGTGAGAAAGGAAGAAAGACAAGGAAATGGCACTAAGTGTCAGTAACGACGAATAAGGGGAAAACTGGGGGGGGTATTCTCGTATGAAATGCGCGCGCATAAGGGGGGGGGGGGGCAGACAGAGAGAGGGGGCGTAGCACTCGGAATAATATTTTGATAAGACGAAACCACTTCCCTTCTTCAACAAGTCATATCAGGTATTTGTTTGTACACACCTGAACAAGGTCTGTAACTACATGAACATTGGTTGAAATATACAGTGACGAAGCAATTTTCACATTTAGGTACTTAGACTACTTACAAATTATGATCTGGTAGCGCAACCAGATCAAGTAGAATATAATGTTGTGATTTTCTATACAAAAATAGAATTACGGAATTGATTTTCACTATTTTCTTCCTGAAAAAAACACCTTCTGTGTTGTGGGTTGCCAATTTCGCCAAAGAGTTTAGGTGTTGATCAAAATGTTTGGTCAAAATTGTATTAAAAAATTAAAAAAACACCTGTAACATAACCTCTGTTTTTCTGTAGGAGTGCAATTGCTCCGCTTTGTATGTAACATCTGTATACTATTTATCATATTAATACATAAAATTATTCGGTAATTTGTTTTCTTCATTACCAAGATTTAACTTTGTTGCTATAATTATTGTCTTCTTTCTCTTGGAGGAAAACTCAGTTACATTTCAAAAGAAAAAGAACACGAAGGAGGAAGATTTTATACAAGTCGAGCAACCGAGCAGCTCTAGACAGAGGTTTTTATTTTATTTGTTATACTAAATAAAAAAAAGGTTGCCTCGAAGCAAATTCCTGGCATTTGCCCAAGAGGGAGACATTTAGGGAAATGTTCGAATTGGGTTGATTCTGATCATGATCAGGTGAGTAAAGGTATCACGGACGGGGGGGGGGGGGGGGGGGGGGGGGTGAGAGGAAAAACGAACAAACAAACAAATAATCAAACGAGAAAACCGAACTAACCAACCCATCAACCAACAAAGTTATGAAAAAAATAACATTTGGCAAGTTTATTCAAAGCAAGTAGGTGTAGTACAAATCTATAGAATTATCTTTCTGTGAATTTCAAACAGATTTTCACTATCCTATTTTCACCCCATCATTTTCCTCTCTAAGGTGGAAAATAGCATCTTAAAAGTTGTTTACGCCAAACTCATGTAGTTCGATTGGTCTGTCTAATTGAAGGTCTAAATCATTGATATGTTTCGTTCTAATACTCATTGATCTTCTACTCGTCTCTTTTTATTGACGCTTTCTCTTTCTGACAAATGTCGGTTAAACCATTATGCAAATTCACGGTCAGTTATCAACCGCTATACCGTTTAGTCGCAAAGAACAGTCGCTAATATGGCACTTAGCCTTCGCAAATAGACCCTATACATTGTGGTTTGAGTCGACCCAAATACGTAACCGTACCGTGGTGGGGATAGGGAAGGGGCACCCCCTTTTTGGCCCCATTCCAGCAATGTATTAATCATTATTAATATAATTTTAGTATTATTTATACAGGCTATAGCATTGTCTATCTTGTCAGTTACAAAACTGCTTTCCATTTCCAGTTTTGTTTGTATTTATCGGCCGTTGATTTCGGGTTGTCGGTGAGTTCACCTGGACTGCACCTACCCCTCCCCCTAATAAAAAAAAAATGGTTACGTCATGCTCTAGGTGAATCTAACGAACTTCAAAAGGTATTTGTAAAAAATTGATATCCAGGAATCCAGGAGTGCAAATAGGCCTATAGCTCGAAAAGTTTGGACATATATATTTTTGCATCATGATTTATTAGTATTATAAATTGTAGGTTCCACATTTGGAACAAATCAACCGCTCCCGCCCATTCAAACAAAAGTATATCCCTGTGGAGACTGTGATGCGTGCTGCGATACATTGATATAGTGGACCTCTGTGATTGGAAAGACAACCCCCCCCCCCCCCCCACCCCCCCCCCCCCCACCACCTCCGGTCAGAACATCCTGGATCTGCCTTTGATAAGGCATGTGCCTGCAAGCATGCAAGGAACCTTTTACTCCATGTTTGTGAGTGTATATTGACATAATAATGACTGAGACTGAGGATGCTGAGAGAGGAGCGCGTCTTGCTCCAGGTTTACAGGACAGATGCCCTCCATCCTTCTGGAGCTTGGGGAGATGTTGGGAGAGTAGATCGGGTAGGATGAAGATAACACCAATATATGATATCAGGTATGCAAAGAAAATGATATTGTATATTAAACAGAAACCATGGTAACCATTGTTGTTTTGTCCAAATTACCATGGTTACCATGGTTACCATGTGATGGCAATTTGGAAAATAAACATGATTACCATCGTTCTTTTTTATTTAGCCCGAATTGGCGATTTGGGTAACGCCCTGATTTATATATATTTTCTCAGATTCTCTGACTTTAATCGATAAATAGCAAAACAATCACAATTCCATATTGATTTCAAAAGCTGTAGTAACATTTTTTCAACGTTGAGAAGGGCATATACAATTAAATTGGAGTTATTTTATTTTTTTATTTTTTTCCTTTTCTCACTACCATCTGTAAAAAAAGAAATAAGACGATTATCAGAAGGCCTGAAAGGCTTTGAGGAAACTTAGCAAATATTCAAATAAGATCACTGCCTATTTCTTATTTCATGACTCGGTGGAATTTAAATTCATACTATTTTAATATAGGTGAACGTCTACATTACCGATCTCTTACAGAAGGAATTCTTCCAAACGCAAGTGATGATAGACATGAAGGGTGGCCATAACTTTATTTTATCATTATCTTCTTTTGTATAAGGTATCCTGATGCATGATACACTGTAAACAAAATTACCCCATATATCTCAAGCTATTTAAATTAGACGTACCTTTGCTTATAGCAACAACAAAAACCTAAGCATAAAGGTCATAATCAGAAGAGTATGATAATGTGTATTTCAAAGTGAGGGGGAAACTATACAAAAGGGCACATTTTTGGAGAAAAACAGGGGCACCGACAGAGGGAAATATAAAGGATATTTTTTTTAATTATAAAGCATGATTTCAATATCTGTTTCTCCTTTTGCATGACCCAAGATACCGCCTAAGCATAATTTTGCAGTTAGGTGTGATGGTCTAAATATTCATTTGCGAGCGTGCGAGTGAATTTGTACGATTAGTGAGGTCGCAGTGCTAAAAATTACATCTTATAAAGCGATAACAACCCTGATGTGATTTCAAGCACAATCTATTCATGAAAGACTGAACAGACCTTTAATAAGAAACAAAATTATACATGTATTAACTTTACGTGCTAGTTTCGGGTGAAATTAAAAAAAGTTACTCTTAGTCGCTTTAAATTAGAAGCGAGTTTTATGGTAAAAGGAAAAGGGGAACCAATTCCAAAGGGAAAAGGGCACTTATTAGAAAAGAAAAGGAGCATGTCTCAAAGTAAAAATGGGATTTATCAGAGGCGAAAATAGGGCACGTCTCGCACCTGATAAGGGCCACTCACCAGAGATGAAAAATGGCACAAAGGAAAAGTAACAAAGGAAAAGGGGCATTTATCAGAAGGGAAATGACACTTATTAGAAAGGATAAGGGGACACGTGTCAAAATAACAAGGGCACTTATCAGAGATGAAAAGGGGCACTTATTAGAAGGTTGAAGGGGCACCTCTCAATATTTGAATGAGGGCACTCACTCACTGGAGAAAAGGGGCACCTATAAGAATGAAAAAAGGGCATACAAAAGAAATGAGGCACTTGTCAAAATATAAGGGGCACCTCGTATATTTGTAAAGAGGCAATTATAGGAGGTGAAGGGGCACTCATGCGATGTGGTAAGGGGTTCTGCTTGTACCTGAAAATGGGTACTCATCTGAGATACTTAAGATGAATTAAAAGGGGCACTTATCAGAAGGGGTAGGGGCACTTATTACAAAGGAAAAGGGCACTTGTTAGAGTAAAATGTACACCTCTCATATTTGAATAGGTGCTCAGGGCCACTTAACAGATTGTGGAACGGACACCTTTTAGAAATAAAAAGGGCACTTATCTGAAGTAAAAGGAGCACTTTTCCGATACTTGAAAAGCAGGGGGAGGGGACTGTGCCCCCAGGTCCGCCGCCTCTTGGTAAATGTGTAACATAACATGACTAAATATCATTCGTAAAAGTTGAACATTTTTAATAGAACTTAACCCTTCATCGTGTCATAATTGACCCAAAGTAGAGGAAAAAGGGAGAAAAGGGGGAAAATCATAAAACAAATTTAGTGAAAGTTTGCAGAAAAAGTTATGACCAGCACAAATATCAAAAAGTTTATAAATTTCTTATCGTTTATTGTTTTTTCCCGGAATTTTTCACTCACTCGTCACTCCGATTATCCCAATTTAATCGAAATAGGTTTTGTTGACCAGTGAATATAAGCCGGACATATAAATAATCTACCGATGACCATGATGGCATTGGATGGAATTGACCAATTCCTTTTGAGAGTGTTCATTAATGCAATAATTGATTGTTTTTAGCGAGAAACACGACCTTGATCGACCGTGCGGTCAGAATAATGTCCACCTCTCACCCAATGGTCAACGCGGACCAAAGATAGGGAATCTTCCGATCAATACTCATCAATGGTCTTCTGTTTACTCAAGAGACCAAACTTTCATTGTATTGACAAGTGCCACGGGTGAATTCTTGTAGACTTCTCCGAATCCGCAACTGCATATTTATTCAGTTTGCTTCGTTTTGTAAAATTGTTCCTTCTAGTCATAAAATCAGTATTGTAACCATGACAACATGAAAGCTTCATTGCCTATATCGTATTGCGATTTTACTCTAAAAAAATGTATCTATATTACTTCTTGACAGTATCATTTTGGTTTAAATTTCATTTCATATCGTGCATAGAGTATTTTGTAAACGATTTGGTAGAAGGCTATATACGTGGGAGAGTGAGAAGTGTTGTCATGATACAAAAACAACGTGCAAGGAACTGGTCTATAGTCAACAGAGTGTACCACTCATGTGGACGGAGCAAATACAATTAAAAGAACATTAACATCTCATTTCTCCCGCGAGCAAATGTTACTTAGGCCTACGTCTTTTTGAAATGATGACTTAATAAAGGAATTTGCCTCTAAGGCAGGTATTTGATTTGTTTCTTATTATACCAACCGGAGTTCCGACCTTATGATTGTCAGATGAGGCTTTTGCCGGATGCAACTATAGAGTGGAGACAATACCGCCACCCAGCGCAGTTGGTCCTATTGAGTATAATAGACTCCCAAAGTGTTTACTTCGTCAACCGAGGAAAGTTGGACTGTGTATGCCTAAAGGCTTTGCCGTCTCATTCATTCCGAGCCAAGATTTTAATGGAATAAATCCTTACAAATGTGACAAATAGGATTTCTCTGCTTGTGAAAGAGGGTTGTTGGGGGAGATATATATATAAATATATAAAGGAGAAACGATAATGGATCTGTTGAGTTTGAGAGACCGTAGAACTCGTCTGCTGAGGAGCCGGGAGTATATGCTCGCTTCGAACAGACTGAACAAGCCGCCTCCCTGGCATAGTGCTGGCAGGCGATGGGCTGTGTCGGCCTCGACGATAGCCATGGCGGAGAGAGAAAGGGAACTTGTCCCGAACCTCAGGGCGAGTTGCCCGCCAACCTTTTGGAGTTTGCAGAGGAGCGAGCCAGCCAAGCCGGGAATGAGGAGGGCCAAAACGGCCAATGCCTCTAGTTATGCAGAAAGAATAAGGTAGTAAATCCTCCATTGCCTCGATTTTAGTAACTAAGCAGAAAATAGCATGGCATGCTGATAGACCCTACAAATTAGTTGATAATAAGTTTGGGAATTATCTGAAGTAGAATATCATCTTATTTTTTTATAGCATAGCTAATTACTTTCATTAGGTTAACTTTATAAGCTAATGGACACTTAAAAAAAAATTGTAATTCTTATTCCGATTTAGCACACATTTGCCAAAATAACTCATTTGTTTGACGTATCATTCCGTTTGAAATCTTGGTTTAAACAAAATATATATGAAAAAACAAGTTGAATCATTTACATCTGAAATACTAGACAAATAGCAAATTTAGTCAGTTTATTCCTACTAGCAGTAAATATACTTTTGAATTGATCTTATTTTCCAATAGTGTACCCTCATTCCAGTATATCCATTCCGATGATATTGATTGTTCATCTTAATTATCATACCAATGTATTTTCAGTATTTACCAGCAACACTAAACGCAACACTCATAACATTATTAGTATCTTTTCATAACTGTGCATGGCTTTTAATTTTTGGCCTGTACAATCTTAAAAACCGTAATGTGTACACAACATAAAGGTGTACCATCGAAATCCAAGTAAGTAGAAGGATTTTCCGAGATCGCTGAATTGCACCGCCGTGCGCCATCTTGGATAGAACGAGCGTTGTGAAAGCGAACTGCGACTACGTGCTATGTGTATGCTCAACTTTCGTCTGCAAAATGCCATATTGTGCAGCTTTCAACTGCACCACTCGCCTTAAAAGAGGCTCTGGAATAACCTTTCATAGTTAAGTGATCACTTCATTAAAAAAATGGCAAAACAAACAGTTTTGCATGATAATCCGAACGCAGAAAGCCACAGACTAAAGCGTGTATTTGTACATCGGTCCCATCTATTCATTTCCATGTTTGTGAACTGTTTTCGCTCGAGCTCAATGACATCGGCTATGAACTATCAAAAATATTGAATTCCACAGAGCTGCAAAGTATTATAAACCGATAATATCGAATACATGATATCCAGAGAATACTGTACTGTTTTTTTTTTTTGTTTTTTTTTGGGGGGGGGGGATCATTGGGGCATAAGCAGGTCACTTTCTTTGTTTGACTTGGTGAAACTTGGTTCAAGTTACTTTGAAGATTAACTTGAACTTATGAAGTTATGAACATGTTGCATCGCGGCGCTGGTATTAATAAGTAATAGTGACACAATTTCCCGTGAGTCGTCAGACTTTCAAGCATTATTGTAAGAAATTTACTGGAATTTACTCAAAATTTACATCTTAATTTTGGACATTTAAATTGTTGTAAAACACAAGAAATTTTACTCATCAAAGTTGGTCATTGTGAAAGTTACGACCTGTCAGTCATGGCAGTTAAAGAAGCTACCTAAAACTTACTCCTCAGATGAATATGTGTAGATTATGTAGTGATTTCATATGGCCTAGTAAAGCACAGCACTTGAAATACAAATCAAGAAAAAAAAAACTTCCCCGCACCAGGCAATATTTTGCGAAGCTCCCATTATTCTGGTACATGTATATCTTTAAAGACATATACATTTTGAAATATTTGGGGATTTCTGCTGTAAAAGGGTAAAAAATTGGTCAATCTTATTTATGTGTATTTTTTTACATAATATTTCACCATTGTATGAAATAAATATACTAATTCAAACAGACTATTTCATCATACCTTCTCCTTCCCACTGAAATGACAGAATGTGCACTACAGGGATAATATACGATGTTTGCCCTATTGGTCTATTTTGTGTTTTATACATCTAGGCTTACCCAGAGAGAAAGGAATTGTGTGATTCTATTATTGACACTAGCCTGTCTTTTGTCTGACAGGTTAAGGTATAATTTGAATCTGATTGCATAAATTAGATTTGAGATTAGAATTTGCGAAAGAGGCATCAAAGAAATAAAAAAACAACTGGATTATTGTCAACGTGTTTCAGGGAAAGGGATTTTCTTTAAATTTTGTATTTTTAACTTGACTCTGATCACTTGTGCCTTCATATCCTATTGGTTGCACTTATGGTTACCAAAGCTATTTACAATTATTGTGCGTATGTTTCTTGATAATGGATTCGGTGATGGCATAGTGTCACATACATGTGTGTACAAACAAATTGTTTCGTCAAATTAGATAAGGAAGTCACTCATATGTTGTATGCAAATCTGTATACAGAGGTTTACGGTGTATGCAAACGATCCCTGTTTTGTTATAAAATATTGTCCAATGATTTATTGTTCAATGTGCAGTGTCATCTATTCTACACTAGTGAATTCAAACTGTAGTTGCAATGGTTGTATCCATGTTTACCAACTGAAAGAGCTTGAGCTAAATGAAAGTTGCAACTTTCATCTAGAGTAAAAATCTGTTTTAAAAGTTTTCACTGAAATCAGATGAATCCATACATTGCTTCATGAACAAACTAAAGAGAGAGAAATACTGATTCATATGTATTATATCTTGTTGATGTCTAGTTGATTAATGAAGTATGTTCAAGTTTTAAGTGCTAAAAGGGACAAAATCTTGCCTTTTGTACATTGTAGTCAGTCAAATGCAAATGTACATGTGATTATTTCTCTTTGTGTTAAAATGAATAAGAAATGTGCCGGTATAAAAATGACATAATGTGCCATGATTGCTTGCTTGAGGAAAGTTTTTTCCACACCATTGAGGATTTTTTTCTTCATATCCACCATTGCAATAGTTCATGGATGTTTTGATATGTACTGTATACATTCATGTAATACATATAGCGCAATGCCAAGGTTAAAAAAAAACTTAAATAAGATGAAAGTATTCACAATTATGTGGAAAGACATGTGAATAGTTGCCACAATGTTTCATTACTTAACACTTCTTAGACAAATCTTTAAATCTGCCTATATGGGATGAAAATAATATCTGGCAGCTAAATGGTAGCCTCCCAAGGGAAAGAAAAGAAATAATATTAATATTCAGTGGGCCTACTTCTGCAGTGCCAAGAATCAAAGGGATAGAGAAAGAGAGAGGGGAGAGAGACAAAAAGAGAGGGGGGGGAGAGTGAAAGAAAAAGGGGGAGAGAAAAAGAGAAGGGGATAGAGAGAAAGAGAGAAAGAAAGGGAGAGTGAAAGAAAAAGAGAGGGAGAGAGAGAAGGGGATAGAGAGAAAGAGAGAGGGAGTAGAGAAAGGGGTAGAGAGAAAGGAGGGGAGAGGGGGAGTGTGAAAGAAAAAGAGAGGGAGGGAGAGAAGGGGATAGAGAGAGGGGGAGTGGGATCGAAGAGAAACACAAAGACTGAGAATTTACGAGTGTGTGTAAAGAGAAAGTGGGAGTGATTTATATAGATAGAGCCTAAATAATTTGATATATTCTTTCTATCACAGAAAGAGACAAAACTAGCCTAATACCACAAATGATATTTAACAAATAGTCTAGCTCTTTTAGTCTTTATGCAAAAAAAACACATAAAATGCAAACCCTACTCTCCAAGCTGCCGCTCTTATTCCAATATTCAAGTCATCAAACATCTGTATGGGACTTGGACAAAGGCATAAACAATATATGTAAAGATATTTTCACCAAAACTAACAATAAAACCCTGGTTTCTGGACGTCCCTTCCTCCAATTGCAATAGGAGCTTGTACACAATACGTATGCGCAGGCGATTTCTTGTACTACGCAAAATGGCGGCGGGCGCACTCGAGCGGTGCCATTGTGCTGCGTGAAACGTGAACGGACACAATCCTTCTACTTGGTTTGAGTTCGTTGAGGTGTACCCAATGCCCCTGCGTTTGTAGTTTGCACTTGTTCATTATGTACACTTGTCATTGACAATGGCACTTTGAACTTTTTTCTTGACAAGTTTAGATCCGAAACCCAACATGTCGAGGTCAAAAGATCAGGTGATATCAATATACATTTCATTTTATGGCAATTACTTGACGAAGCAAGATGTGGCTCGCCTCCCGTCTGTCAATCATAATTCGTGTGCGATACCAAAACATAATATATTTTTGAGAGGCGTTTGTATATGACGTCTAGTAAGTGCTCCTATAATATAGTCACAAACATACATGTAGATATTGATATTATTTTCATGTTAAATCAATGCATTTTCAGGATGTTTTAAACTGGTAGTGCACCAATATATACGATATACATATCGTTAGTTAATAAAATAGTACGTACTGTAGGACAAAACTTAATGTATTTTTTTGAGAGGCGTTCGTATATATGAAGAGTTTCATTCCAAAAGGAGCTAAATCTACTTTGGGTACTTCTGAGTAAATCGACTTTTTTAATTGCTCCATTTTCCCTTTAGCCATGGACCTTAATGTTGTTATATATTTTAAAGGTGTCACCCTTGACCAATAATATATGATAAGAAAAAATCTACCAGTTTTTCCTGATTTTTACTAAATTTTTAGAATTTTTGTTTTCGTGGATTTAGCTCCTTTTGGAATGAAACATGATATTGTACCTGGAAAATTTCATATTTTCTCAATGAAGTCACTGAAATTTATTAAAATTTAGTAGCAAACCTTTCCTTTTAAATAATAATAATGAAATCACAACTAAAAAAACCTTTTGAAAATAAAGTAGACAACATATCACATTTTCATTCCAAAAGGAGCTAAATCCGTTTCATTCCAAAAGGAGCTAAATCCATGTTTCATTCCAAAAGGAGCTAAATCCACAAAATCTAATAATTTAGTAAAAATTAGAAATAACTGGTAGATTTTTTTTCTTATCATATATTATTGGTCCAGGGCGACACTTTTAACGTATATAACAACATGAATGCACATTGTTAAAGGGAAAGTGGAGGACAAAAAAGGTGATTTACTCAAAGTGGATTTAGCTCCTTTTGGAATGAAACCGATTTGGATTTAGCTCCTTTTGGAATGAAACATGATATTGTACCTAATTTTTTTCATACTTCCTGGTAAAATTTTCAAAGTTGATATAGTGCATTTTGTCCCCATGTAGGAAATCATTATTTTAAGACAAATAACTCCATTTGGATAAAATATGGATTTAGCTCCTTTTGGAATCAAGCTCTTCATATATAAATGACGTCTAAAAGTAGTGCTTCTATAGCAAAACCAGATATAGACATTATTCATTAATGCATTTTCACGTTCTAAACTGCCAGTGTACCAACAAAATAACACATACGACATAGTGAATACAATTTGATGTACGTTAGGACAATTACACAGAATTAGTAAGCTAATATTTTATTAATATAAAGTATATATCCCTTCCGAAGCATTTTGTGGGAACACAGAGTCAAAACATATACTATACTATGTCAATATGGTGAAAGTGGAGTTTCTACAAATCGTGTTTGGTAGCTACAAGCCTATTTACTTTTCAAAAAGACATAAAATATAATAGTATACATGTACATGAAACGGGCTAGTAATCAACTTGAAAAGAAAATCTCACACACGATGCTGTCATTGTCCTCGTCCTTATCGGTTGACTTGATTTTTGTTCTTCTTTTAGGTTGACTTGAGTTGATATATCTCTTTTAAATTCATTTATGATTTTGTATCCTAAATATAAGCATGTTATACGATTTGCGTTATAACGTCAGTGAAAAACAAAGTCACTCATAATCATTATTGACATTTAGCATTTTAGAAAGGAATGTATTAGTTGATTGATTATAGTTTGCACATTATGAATAATACAATGTCTACAAAGGTAATAATAACATAATTTGGCAAAAGCACTTTGCGAGTTCATGACTGTATATACGTACACAAACAGCAATTCCTCTCCTCCCTCATAGTTCTTGTTTTTATAATGAAGTGATTTTAACGACGGAATATTATGAAATATGTCTCTCTCTTGCATGTTACGTTAAATTTTTTCCACTGTGGATCTGTTGATTGGGTTCTCTGAATCCACTGGTAGGTTAATTTTTCTTTTAACAACTGGGAACTGTGAGCTATTATGGCGGGTTTTAAATTACTTCTCCTTCAAAATTATGCTGAACAATATCACACAGCTGGAAAAATGTTTGATAAACCGGTTATTTCGAAAGGGCATCCTGCTTTTATAACATTAACACTTATTTGAAGATCTTGCTATTCGTAACAGTGAATAAAGTATAACTTAAGATTGCTGATTGCCTCGGTCAAAACACTATACATTTAAAAGAGAAAATCATAACATAGCCATTGAATAATTAAAAGGTACTGTATGTCTTGTACATGCCGATTACGTTAAGATTTCAAACGTCTTCTCGAGTTCTCTAGAATTACGCTCAATCAGTCTGTTTCATAATTTCTGCCTTTTCTAAACCATACCTAACATCGATTCATTTTTTAAAGCCAAACATAAAAAATAAAAAAAAATAGCTACGACTTGAGTCTGTTTAACTTTACATCGAGATAGCTCGCGTTTGCTCGCTAATTGCAAATGCTAACACGCCGAGTTAAAAATATCCGTAGCCGTCAACGCTTGATGCTGCTATATAGTATAAGATACATTGTATCTTTTAGCTGGTCTTCTATTGTCCCCTTTTCTCATCACCTATTCATCCTTACGAGCTGCGCCCCAGTAAATGACACAGCAAGTGGGTGATCAAACAATGGCGTTTTCTCAGAGAGGGGTGAACGAAAAGCAAAAATCGATACCGATCGAGGAGACGATACAAATATTTGAACGTTGACTGGGAGAAGAATAGTCTGTAATTGGAAGAGTGGAGAGTGAATTGCCATTGCAAGCCATTATTAATGGAACATAAATTTTTACTATCTAACTGTGGACATTACGTACACTACATGTAACTGTGATGGATGATAGTGGTATATAGTTTTGAAGATCACGAAAGACTCTTGATTTTAACGAAAAACATCGATGAAAATCTGTTTAAAATGATCTCGAAAAAGAGTCATACATTAATACCGAATAACACATTATGATAAAAAGTATCCTAACTTTACTTTATTTTATCAAAATAGTGTTCGGATAAAGGAGCCCTGTTTACCCTCTTAAAAACAGGTTATTTATAAATACAGGGATATAACCCTTTTATTGACTTGTAACCGTTGTCTGTATTGTACATCATCCAAATATCGAGAACTAGTCTACTTTGTTCTCGTCTCTTCGATAATCCAAGTGATATTGTTGTTGAAATTTGTACTTTTAGTTGTTTCCGAGCCATGCAATAAGCCCTAATATACTCCTGAGAAAATGAGGTAGAAGACGCCTGCCCTAAATACATATACACCATTTCTCCACCGGGCTTATAATTGTAAAAAAATTGTCTCTCTTATAATATATTTCTTCGATTCTTCCCTTTATTAAAAAGCATGTATGTTGTGGATTGAACCACGTGCATGTAGTTCATATTTTCCTAGCCAAGTGAGAATATTTAGGGGAAAAAGATATAATTATTTTCAAATAAAATACACCACCAGCTAGTCAACATTTGTCTTCCTCACCTCATAACTAAAGCTACATACATCAGCAGAAGAGACCACACACTCAAGCTCTCTGTTCCTGTGGCAACAATAGACTCCTACAAGTACTCATTTTACCCCCGCACCATTCGCATCTGGAATCAACTACCAGCCACAGCAGTTACTACCCCAACAGTTGCTGCTTTCCAGATGATCGCCCTCCCTGTCATCAGAGGGTTGGAACCTCCTGTAGGTTCCAGAATGCTGTAAACCATATAGCAGCATGATTTTTTTACTCGCACGTCACTGTTTTACTGTATAAAGAAATTATACACCCTTTTGTTGTCTGCACCTGCACCTGCTGTCACAACACATCCCATCCCAGTATAGCTTGGAAAAGCTGCTTCAGGGATTACTTCATCAAGTAATATGTTTTGTGCTTTCTGTCGCCGTTTTCTTTACAGATTTAAGCCAGAAGCTTACCGAGCTGAACCGTGTAAGGAATGTGATTCAATGAGAGAATGCCTCAACAACGAGTTCCTCAAAAACTTCGACGCCAACCAACTCAACCACGTCGAAACGTCAACTCGAAATACCCTGCCAACTCATAAAAGTAAGCATTACAATAATAGTAATAAATCATAAAAACGGTGCTTATAAAGCGCTTACCACCAAAGTCTCTAAGCACCAAATTATTTGGATCGAATCATCGAATTTGTGATAACAGTTTAGGTGTGATGAAAATGCCCCCCAAATAATTTTGTATTGAAATGACGCGGGAATAAATTGGCGGGATATCAGAGAGGGTCTACGATGGGAGTGGGGGGGGGGGGGGGGGGGGGGGTAGTCGTCAGTTTATCCGAGTTACTTGATTTTGGGAATACAGTTGGGATGAGGGGGGGGGGGGAGGGAACTGTACCATTATCGCTAGCACTGTTAGTCCTTAAATTTAGGAGGAGGTAACTTCCCCCGAACAATTGTTAAAATCCATGATAGATTTCTTTTCTTGTTTTTTTTTTTATTAACGATTTCCTTCATCTATCTTTTAATCTTATTCTTTTAGCAATATCTGAAGAGCGACGAGCCATTCTAGGTGAGCGGGGATCGCACTCGGCCAGGTACGACGTAAAGCGACATCGCAGCGTTCATTTCCTCAGCGCACCGACCACCAGTCAGGGTCCCAGACCATCTCAAGACGACGTCGACGTCGCAACCAACGACGCCTTACAGAACGTAGACGGCGAAGAGACGTGACACATCGTATCTACGACAACGAATACAACGTAGGATTTTTAAGACATTGAAAGACTCGTGAACATAGAACATGTAGAACAGTGGCCCGGAACAGTGGAGACCATTGACTATTTTGTCAACGAGATGTCTCGCGAGCCTTCTCAAAGTTATCTCAGAGTTTACGAACCCACGCCCGACCCGAAGGCCACCATGACGCTGACACGTTGAACGCGTTTGCGATCGCGAGACCGACGTGGTTGGTCTCATGGACTGTTGTTTTACTGGAGTGTCCTTATTTTGTAGTCCAATAGCGACTCGCCATTATGATTTCTTCCACATGAGTATAGTGAAGTTTTAATATAATAATGGACAATTTGATTTACGGTGTCTTTACCGTGTCTTTCCTGGCTGAAATGCTATTACCTGACGAATCTGACATTGAATATGGAAAGTATCGCCCTCTTTTGGTAAAGTCCATGGGCGATTAGCCATGAGACGTATGAAGTTTTGCATTTTTTTATTTATATTGTCTTATATAGTTAATATTTATTCCCTCTGATTGAAATATTTCAGTTTTTGGAATACAGATTTTCATAATTTAATTTGGTCATTAATCAACAAACTTATCAACATAAATGAATTTTGCTGTCGCTTTTTGTGCTGTGAAGGATTCGGATTTTATTTAACAGGACGGGAAAGAGTGCATCTTTAATTTCAACTTTCTTTGATTTGTTATGATAGCACGACAGGGGAGCTAATTAAAAAAAAAAGGAGCACACCTACAAGTCACATCGATACCTTCGGAGCTAAACTATAAGGCAAATAGGAATCTTGTGCAAATCACTGAGCTATACATGTAGGCACATATGGTAATGAGGTTGAACTCAGGCCCCTCCCAGGTCAAGAGCAATCGAGGCAAATTTTAAATCAGTTTGTTGAATTTGATTCCCATCCGTTAAGAAAAGTGACGCAGATAATGAACATTTGACTTCTAAGGTGTTATTTGACATTCGGGCTTTTTACTTTTGATACATTTTTGCATCGACAGCAGGGCGGGGACGATCGGAGACGATCCCCTGAAACAATTACAAAAAAGTATACATCTCTTTGTAAGCAGGGGATAGGGGCTTTGAAATACTCTGAAATGCATATAGTTCTATATATTATACCCCTTTCCCGGTCAAGTCATGAAACTGCCACCCCTTATGTGAGGTCTCAATTTATACAAGGGTTATCTTTACAATTTGATGTGCGTTTTACCTCAGTATGCTGGTGTGTGAAGTTATATTTTTGCAATAACTTTGTCAGGAACAGTTATTTAGATCCGAGGACCATTCTAGATGTAGACTCGTAATACATTGAAAAAGAACGATTAAACTGATATTTTTATGAAGAAGAAATTCGGTCCATTATACCTACAAATAAAAAAAATGCAATTTTATTTGAAATATATAACAGTTCCCACTTGAGATTGCAAGTGCATTTCCACTATTTTTAAGGACACTTTTCGGGCGATATAGATTTCAGCAATTCTGTTTAAAAAAACACGCTCGTATCTACAAACTAATTAAAAAAAAAAAAAAAAACTGTAACTCATATTTCAAAGGTGGAGTGGGGCGGGAAAGACAGGTTGATGTGCTGGGGATAGTTCTGGATTTTGTATCTACCTTGGTGGTATTACTCTAATATACAATAATTGCTGAAAGGTTTTGGACTCTGACGTGTAATATCATTTTGAAATCTTGTAATATTTTATTGCCGTATTTTTCTCCGTCCATTCATCTTCACAATCATTCTTCTCAATTTAGAATTTATTTTGTGTATTCTATGTATTTTTATAACATGGATTGAAACTCTTAACATGAATGAAGTTTGTAACAGAGTTATCATGGTTTACTATTAAATATATAATTTATTTCGAAATATTTTTTAAAGAGTTTTTGCTTTTTGTTGTTTCAAAATAAAAAAGAGTAAATTCTTATCTTTCTTTATTTAGACAGAGGGACAAAATATAGATATATAATTAATAAACATAACGAGAATAAAACACTGTGTTAAGTGAGAGGGGAAGGGAAAGAGAGAGAGAGAGAGAGAGAGAGAGAGAGAGAGAGAGAGAACAAAAGAGAGAGAGAAAGAGCAAGAGAGAGAGAAAGTCTGAGAGGAGGAGGAAAAATGAGAGAGAGAGAGAGAGAGAGAGAGAGAAAGAGAGAGAGAGAGAGAGAGAGAGAGGGGGGGGGGCGAGGGCGGGGTAGGTAGGTAGGGGAGGCAAACCAGCATGCCCAGGCAATGGGATAGGAAAAAAGAGAGAGCGAGAGATTAAGGGAGAGGGGGAGAAAGAGAAGAAGGAGAAGAATAAGATCAAGGAGGAGGAGGAGAAAGAGGAAAATAATTTAGGAGGAGAGAGTTAAGGGACAGGAAGAATGAGCAAAACTCAGATGGCAAAACTAAAGTAACTCTCGGGGACCGTGCTTTTGCTATTTCTGCCCCAAAACTATGGAATAGCTTGCCAATAGAAATACGAAGCACTCCATCTTCAAATCCAAATTAAAAACATATTTGTTCGATTGAGAGATCCTATTTGTAGAAGTTAGTAAAAAAAGGATCTCTGAACCAGCGCAGCTGAATATATTTTGTATAAAAGCTGCGCTATACAAATTTATTATTATTATTATTATTATTGATGAGGATAAAATGTCTGTTTGAAGTCATAATTATGTCAAATGTACACCTCAAGTTCTTTCCACGACACGAATTATAGAATACAAAATTCCGATCCAAAATGAGTACAATTATGAGTACATGTTTTCTGTAGGATGGGACATCTCTTATGTCTGGCCCAAATAAGTTTTTTTAATGTTTTTTTCTTCTCTTTCCTCATTGTTTTTTCTTCCTTCTGCTTGCCAAAAAAATTTGGTGTAAATGAGTACCCCGAAATCTGATGGCCCTTTAATTATTTATTTATTTACCATAGTATTCAATTATTTGACATGACGTTCACAAATTCTTTGAGTAAACTGAGCATTCACTCGTCTCCCCCTCTACTGACCTGTCTTTCTATAAAGGGACACTAACTACTTGTAGCTACTTGCGCCTCTATGGCTCCAAACAATACCTATAAGCGGTACCTGTTGGTCCCCCATGGTCCCCTTTTCTTACGTTAATTGAGAGCTGATGACCATACATGGAGGTCTAATCCCTCCTGGCCAAACTAGTGCAGCTTTCCCTTTCTCTCGACCTCGCCTCCAACACACCAGTCCTCGACCCTAAGCCCTAGACCTCGTTCTCTCTTCTTTTTGTTTTCAAATGATATTATTCAAAATATCCAAGGGTCACAAAACTACAAATACAACCAGATGCGTATAATTGTTATATTCATATATAAAGAAATACTAAATAATGCTAAAACATGAATTTGACAAAACTACAGTAGGTACTATGTCCCTTTTGCAGCCAACCTCAAATTCTGTAGAACTTTGCAGGAATTATGAATATATCATGTATGTCCTATCTGTAAAATTTAACGTTAGCAGTGTCCTAATATTCAAATTCTGCAAGGAAACCCGTTAACTTGCTAGACTTCACTGTCAGACACTATTGAGTGACTGACTGGCTTTTTTTCTTAAAAATGAGCTGTAAAGGGTACATTAGCATTTGTCTACATCAATAACCCACTTCTTGTGATGGCAAAACTTAAACTGATTGAATCTTTGCGCAGCATAAAACGTATGACCATTCGGTACAATGGTCTGAAAATCAAGACTTTTACTTATTGGCTCTATAGCTCCTAAGTCGATTTGATAACTAATAGTCGTTATTTTCCCACTTGAAAACATTTTCAAGCCCCACCTTTTTTAGGGAAGTTCTAAATTAGTATCATCTTTCAAATGCCGTTGGAATTTAACCTTTTCATTTTTGTTGGCCTGCAAATGGGACATAGTACCTTTAAACTACACACTCTACTTGTTATTCTTCATATTTTTGTTGTTGAATAAATATGATAACTCATACATGTGCAATTCAAAGAAAGAAAAAAACATAGAAACAAAAATGATAACAAATAATGTTGGAGAATACAACAATACATGTCAACTTTCATTAATACTTGCAGTTATTCCTTCCTATAGTACACTTTTTTTTCTTCTTTTTTTCACGAGCCCATAATTTATTTCCATCCTAACCGCTCACGATGGCGTACTGAAATTTATTTTTTTAGTTCAATGAATTTACAAATACAAATATTTCTTATAAATTGTTTGTATGCTTTGTATTATGGTTATTGTTGATTTGCTATGTATGTAATACTTATGTAAAAATGTATGACCTTAAATTTGTTATTTGAAAGCAGAAATAAAATTAATAAAATCAAACAAACTAGTATGTTTTGAACCCCCCCCCCCTTTTTTTTGGCCTTCCGATCGCGATTCGTTACACGATCACGCATGATCGATACCCAGAATTTCCGAGTCACTGTTTTCATGTCTCTGCATTTGATATGAAATTTCAGCCAAATTTATATCATATCGACTTATTTTTGACAAAATGATGCTCCGAAGTGTTCAAGCTCGGTCACCATTTGTTTTGTTTTGCAGTAAAGTGAACACAGACAGCAGCATACATCATATTACTTCAGGTAAATGAATCCTCTCGTTAATACGTTGCCCCACATCCTCACATTTGTGTGTGTGATTATCTCTGACTCTGACTCTGAGGCTAATGTAATGTGTATGACTAATTTTATTGCGTGAATATAACTCGTTCCTAAGCGCTACATTGATCAAAATTCGGATTGCAGATTATAATCAGAATGGAAAAACTCTGTTTAATTATTGTATTCTAGACGAAGGGTTGGATGAAGGTGTTGGATTCCTAATTTTAAGCCGGAAAAGGGCTGAATTTCAGACTTTAAATTTTCCAACTTTAATCTTTATAAATTTCCATTTTGGAGAGATCATAGTCTATAGTTTGACAAAGTTGAAGGATTGAACTATTTTAACTGAGTTCAAGAGTCTATGCCAAAGGCAGACTTGGAGTCATGCTGTCAAGCGATGTGTATTGGTGCAAACAAACCTATTAATGATGACAAAAGTCTTTTTAAAGTAAATTTATTCAGAAGCTTTCAAATTCCATCTTTCATGAAAAAATGCTGAAACGGCATGCAAAGTTAACGAGTGCAGACATGAGAACCTGTGATTTTGCAATGTCAAAATGACACCACAACCTTTTCTTGTATAAATGGCACTGTTCTAATCTTACTCAAATTTTGATGAGAATTTCAACTCGCTTACTCTTTAGAATATAGGGATTCCGATTAGGTCTAAGATGAGTTTAAGCATTATGGGAATACAACAACTAAAATTGTCAATTCCGTGTAAAATCTTACATGCGCAGACATTGGGCTCTCTATCGTAATTGTAAGATCATTTTTAAACCATGTTTAAAAAGGATGAATGAAACCGCCTTCTTCTGTGGCCTGTGTCTTTGACTTTGTGTTGGTTGTTTAACTTCGAATCATGTGAAATTGTTACATTTAATGATGCACATGACTTCTTATATCATATTACACGCCCATATCATTCGTCGGCATAAATCTTAGTGTAAGATTGAAGGAGCCAGATTTACTAAAAAGCAGTGGAAAAGAATATTTAGATTATAATAAAACATATATTTTTTCTTTCCCTTCACAGTATGTAGACATCATCTCAGCAAAAATACATCTTCAAAATTGCATCCGACAAGAAGGGATATATGTTCTCTCACAAGGAGACCCAGCCAACTCTTCCAACGTGTTCAGTCCAGCAAAATATCCAATGCTAGAACTTTGAGCTCAAAAAAGGATGGGGACAAAGAAGAGATCTCTGCTGCCCCCAACGGCAACGAAAAGCCATTTGTGGTCACGACCAAGAAGAGCAAGAAGGATGTTGCGGAACCGGTGGTGAAGGCCTCGGCCTCGGCTTCGGGAGAAACAGATCCGCCGCCGTCTGAATCGAAAGAGGGCAAGTCTCCTGCAGGTAAAGTGAATTCATGCTCAAGTCCATTTGTTTTTAATGTCTTTCGCCTGATAACCTTGATTACATATTGTTGGTTAGTACAGTGACCCTTAGAAAATAAAATGGCTTATTATCTGGGAATGTATATTAAAGGGATTGGTAACTTTGTCTCAGATTCTGAAACAAAATCCTGGATTTAGCTCATGCTGCAATGATAATTATAAACCTTTAGATATGAACCTTATGAAACTTATGTAGGTCAGGGACCCCATGAATTTTATAAGCCAATCACCTGTCTGATTATCAAGATATTTATGATTGGAAATTGAAATTGAAAATGGTTCTTTTAACACTACAGTCTATGGGGGGGGGGGGGGGGGGGGGAATGAGTACCGGTATGGCATAACCAGCCACTCAAAGATTTGTACTTGTTTGAGGCACTTCATGATCATTTTGAAAAGCAATATTTTTAGGGCTTCAATATTACACCATGTCACAGACACTGATAACACGTAGGGCCATGCCTCTCAGATTTAATGTTGTTAAACAACGCTTTAATGTCTTTTGCCTTATAACCTTTATTATAAATTCTTGGTTAGTGCAGTGACTCTTAGAGCAAAAAGTTAGGAAATGACTTGGCTCATTATCTGGTCAAATATAGTTAAGGGAGTGGCCAAGATTGTTTAATGCTCTTTTGAATTTATGCATTATAGAGAATAAAAACGGTTTAATTTATGACCCCTTCACAACCCTTTAAAGCATTGGAAATACTCACTTTTGTGTTTGAGCGAATCACTTTAATAACACTTATTAATAGATTGTCCACAAAGTGGTTTAATTCTGTGTCCCAAATCTTTCATTTCACAATCTTTTTCAGTATCAAACAGTGCTTATAAAGTGCTTACCACCAAAGTCTCTAAGCGCTATAACATACAAAATACAATGATAAACAATTACATATTAAACAAAACAAAAAGAAAATGCAAATAGACTCATAGAGTACCGGTATTATTCATATTTACATACAACTTTTTAAAAGCTCCTTAATTTCCCTTCACTCAAAACTGCTAGTGTCAGTTGGAAGTAACATTTTATTTTGGTTGTTCCCCTATCCTTATAATTCATCATTATTTTGTTCTAAACAGCTGAACGTCTTGCAAGCCTGACCAAGGCTATTGCATCTTACAAGGAGAGAAGAAGGAAAGTGGATTACACCAAGAAGTACACAGACAACAACACAATCACAGCAGTCAGAGCTATGAGTGACTACTTACTGAAATCAAGGTCAGAACACCCCGCCATGTTCCCTTACCCTAACCCTAAACAGGTATCTTTTTTCAGGATGGGGGGGGGGGGGGGGGGATGGATTAAGGAAACAGAAAAATCAGATGTGTACTTTAACTCAAATACTAAACAGGGAATGTTTCACAAAGATCCTAAGTTGAACTTATCTTTTATTTGGACTTAACAATTATGGAAAGCTGTTAGCATCCTTGAAAATATTTGTAAAATTTATTTTAAAAGGCGTAAAATGTTGATTCAAATCAGTCATATTTTCTATTATCATGGGAGATTTCATGTTCTTGATGCAGAATTTATGGAAAGTCTAAAATACTTGAATTTCTACTTTTTAATATATTTCATTATAAGGCTACAAATAGCTATTCATGATATTTTAGTCCAACTTAGAGTTAAGTTCAACTTAGAATATTTGTGAAACACCCCCAGGGGGGTAGTGTAATACCTAGCTCAGATCTTTGCTTCAGGAATATTCTTGGACTGTCTGGAGTCCATTGACAGCTATTTCAGCAGTTTGATAGGAATGCACATCATTGAAAGCCTAGGAAAAGAGGAAAAGAGATGCTGAACATTAAGCCAATTCATTGGCCTACATAGGACTCTTCTTCAGGACTGCTGGCATGGCCAACTGTCAACCATAATCTACATACACCTGAAGTGGGCATTGCTGGTAAAAAAGAAAAAAAAAAAAGGCTCCATAAAAACATGTATTTGAATGTTGGGGTAGAATTAGTCCGGGCTATTATTTTACAAGGCCTCTTGCATTAAAACTGTGATTGAAATCAACTGTCCAAGAAATTCCAACATCACGATAAAAACTTGTCTTCTGTCCAACCATAATCATGAAATTACAAATTATCTTTGATTCAGGCCTTTGTGTGTCATTGCAATTTTAAGCAATAGAGCCCTTGGCCAATGGTGGAAGGTGTGCGGTCCATGTTACGGTGGAACATTTGTGTTTTTATTGACTTTCTGTAGTTGATTAATACTATAATGATGTATTCAAATTGATGGCTGTTCTTCTCTGGTTATTATTTGCAGTGATCTGGAGCAGCTTAGGAAGACAGTCAGGAGAAGTCCGTACGATCAGGAATCGAGTGAAAGAAACATGATGGTCTATCTAAGATCTGATGTAGAACAGAAGTAAGTTGTAACAACTTATTATGATTATTATTAATATGTCACGTATGTCCTATCTGTGAAATTTAAACGTAAGCAGTGTCCTATTATTCAAATTATGCAAGGAAACCTAATTACTTTCTAGACTTCACTGTTAGACATTATTGAGTGACTGACTGATTTGTTTTTTCTTTGGTAATAACATACATAAAATGAGCTGTAAATGAAATGTACATGACCATTTGTCTACATCAATAACCCACTCCTTGTAATGGCCAAAATTAAACTGATTGAATCTTTGCGTGGCTCAAAACGTACAACCATCCGGAACATGGGTCTGAAATTAAGTTTTCTGAGCTTTTGTTACAATTGTAATCTGTCACTGCACCACCTTTCTTTTTTTTCTTGATGCTACTTTACAGGGCTATTGAGATTTGGGGAAGCATGGATGCACTTGAAATGGAGAAGAAGAAGAGGAGAGAAAGAGAGGCTGTATATAAAGAGCGTGAGTATATTGAATTAAACGTCTTTCGAATGGTGACGTTAAAGGTCGGTCCCCAGACCTAAATAATCATATCTGATCGATACACATCTGTAAAAACCCAATTACACACACCCACTGAATTACAAGGATGTTACTTGCAATATTGTGATCACAAAATGGATGATTAACATTTAATAGTATGCCGATTTGCTTTCAGATTTCTTTACAATCAAAGAAATACATTTGAGGATAGATGACGGTCAGAAACATTGCTTGCCGATGTAAGGAAATATGTTCTTCTTTTTAAAAACTGTTATATATATCGTTGATTTAAAAAGAAAATTCTCTTGTCCTCTTATTGATAGAACTTTACAGTACAGTACGGTACTTCAACTTTGATGAAACAGTGAATATATTATACACATTCATTTAATGGATTTGATTATCTTTTTCAGATTTGTTCCTGCTCAAGAGAGCAATGAGGGAATACGACTCTTTCTTTGGTCCAAAAGAGGTAAGTGTTCTGAGAAAATCAAGTGTTTGTGTGAATGAGGTTTCTCTTGCTTTATTTTATTAGTATCTTTATTGTTCCTGTGCTATTTACTGAACGATAATCCTAGAAAATTTTAGAGATGTACAGTATATAAAAATACACATGATATCGAAATACATGACCATAGCTGCCAAGTGCCAACCATTCATATTTTAGAGCTACGATTCCTATTTTTTGGCCTTTAACTATTGTTTTGAACCCTAGATTCCTCTCTTTTTCTGAAATATTCTGTGCGAAAAGTATACAAAATAGACTGTATTTCTAATTTTACCTTGAGAGATTCCTAATTTTTGCTGTGAAACGTTGGCAGGTATGCATGACTAGTAGTTTGTTTAAGTTGTACATGTATGTTACATATACTTGGTCTCGTCACTCTGGTGACATAATTTACTAGTTGCAAGTGTGACATACTCAAATAGGACGTTTGGTTACACAAAGATGAATTACATCCTTCAATTCATATCATCTTTCTCTCTTAGCCAACGCCATCAATCTTTGAGGGTGCTGGTCAGGTTGTGCTGTCTGCAATAGCCATGTAAGTAGAACTGAATTTTCACTCAATGTCCAGAACTGCACATTGACATAAATGATACCTCCGATAAACAGATTTTGGTAGAAACATATCATTGTTGAGCAATGAGAAATTAAATCTATGACTGTCATTATCATGCGTTGTACACTTGGTCTTGTATTTGCATGCTTGAGTGGTGACTTTTAAGTAAATCCCATCTCCAACTTTTTTTGTTTGTTTTTTGTTTTTGTTTATTATGAGAAAAATTGCTAGTCAAAACCGTGAACACATTTACCGTACGATGAAACTATGCAGATTACTTTAAGTCTACTGTTCTAATCAATTATATTGCCTAAACTCAAGAGAAGTATTACGGTAGCATGAAAGCTGTGTTTATATTTCTTATATGTTACAAACCTTTACTTATACATGTACATTAATTATCGGCATGAGCGGTAGGAGAAGGTTAAATGAGTTGATTAAAAAAGTCACGGGTAAAACTTGGTATATTTGCTTTTATTCTGTTTTTCTGTTTGGAGCAGGAGCATTTAATTCAATAATCTGAAATCCCCTTCTTGTGACACATATTTTACTTTATGAATTGCAGCAACACTGGTAACTTTGTGTTCAAGCTGATGGCATGGCTCTACTCGGGTTCATCCAGCATGTTCTCAGAGGCCATCCACTCGTTAGCGGACGTGTGTAATCAGGTCATTCTTGCCCTCGGTATCTACCAGTCCTTCAAGAAACCGTCAAGGAATCATCCGTAAGTAGGCCCCAAATAACTCTTGTACAGTCAAACCTGCTTTTAGTGACCACCTGTATAGAAAGACCACCTGTCTACAATGACCACATTTTTTTGTTTCCCTTGAAAATGGTTTAGCATTTGAAAATGTACTAAAGGAACCGGTACATAAAGACCATCTGCCTAGATAGCCCATTTTGGGGTCTCCCTTGTGTTGTCTTTATAGGCAGGTTTTACTGTATATAGAAATGGCTCTGTTGTCAGTCAGACAGCCATAAAAGTCCATTGACCTCCAGCTTTGTCATTTTGAGTAGGTATACATAATAGCTGCAAATTTCTGTTTGACTGTTAGGTAATTTGAAGCCTCTGGTGTTTGTTTTATTTATAGATTTATTGTTGAGTTCCTCTTCTTTCACATTTTAAGATTTGTTACTGTGTACTCTGTGGTTTGGAAAATATACACAATTTTGCCAGAAAGTTTGCAAGATACCTAGATGACTAAACCTTAGACGTTCCGGTTATTATCCTGCATGCCTTACCCACACACACATGTATTTTCCCATCCAAGACATTCAGCCTTCCACAAATAATTCCATTCCTTAGACTACCATGTAGATGATTAAGACTCTATACATACTACCATTTCCGGGGGTCTAATGTTCCATTTGTAGTAATCTTCAAAATTGTATAGAATATTTGTAAGACATGGGTGCACGGTAATATCACAGGGTTGTCTCATTCATGGGACAAGTGTAATGGTTTAGCCATCTCTCCACATTTGTGGTGCCTTCGCTCTTGTATTGCCCTTTGTGTCAAGTCCTGCCCAGTTCCCTCATTCTCTCTCTCTGTCACTTTCTCTGTCTCTCTTGTTTCTCACTCATTCTATCTCTCTCTCTCTCTCTCTCTGTCTGTCTCTGTTTCTCTCTGATTCTCTCCATCATATTATTGTATGTTTATGATATACATATAGATTGGTAAGGCTTTTTGTTATTGTGATTTTACTTTGTAAACTCCATGCAATTCAGATCTTGGGCTGGCATGTAGATACCATGCTTTTCAGTGGATCCCTCCATTTAAACAGGTTTATCTTTAAAAAATTCTTTCAAAGAACGTTATACTGGATATTTTTATGTAGTATACTTTCTATTTCATAACTTTAAACCATGTAAAATGCATTATATTTTTGAATGTTGAATTGTATATCTGATTTCTTGTCAAAATTACTGTTCTGTTGGAAATGAAACATAAAACTAAAACTGAAACTGAAAAACCATTTCAATTTTATTCAATTCTTTTTATGCTCACTTTTCCTCTCTGCATTCGCCTCACCAGGTACGGGTTCAGCAACATGCGTCACATCTCATCTCTGATTAGCGGCGTGGGTATCTTCTGTGTGGGAGCTGGTCTCTCGTTTTATCATGGTATCACAGGGCTACTTCATCCCGAGCCTGTGCAATCGCTCTTCTGGTCCTACTGTATACTGGGAGGGGCTCTCCTTACTGAAGGAGGTAGGTTGTGACCCCCTCCCCCATCCCCACTCTCTAACTCTCTCTCTACTCCCCTCTCCTCTCTCTATTACCACTCTCTCTACCCCTTCCTCCACCCGTGGTCTCTCATCAAAGTTCTATCATGGTATCACAGGGTCACTGCCCTTATCTGGTCCTACTGTATACTGGGAGGGGCTCTCCTTACCGAAGGAGGTAGGTTGTCACCCCCCTCCCCTCCCCACTCTCTAACTCTCTCTTTTTCCCCCTCCTCTCTCTAACTCTCTCTACCCCCTCTCTAACTCTCTCTTCTCCCCTCCCCTTCTCTCTACCTCCCTCTCTCTACCCCCTCTCTAACTCTCTCTACCCCTCTCTAACTCTCTCTTCTCCCCTCCCCTCTCTCTACCTCCCTCTCGCTACCCCCTCTCTAACTATCTCTACCCCCTCTCTAACTCTCTCTTCTCCCCTCCCCCTCTCTCTACCTCCCTCTCTCTACCCCCTCTCTAACTCTCTCTACCCCCTCTCTAACTCTCTCTTCTCCCCTCCCCCTCTCTCTACCGCCTCTCTAACTCTCTCTCCTCCCCTCCCCCTCTCTGTACCCCCTCTCTGTACCCTCTCCTTCACCCATGGTCTCTCATTCTATCATGGTATCACAGGGTCACTTTAACATTAGTCTATAGAATCCCTTATCTGGCCCTACTGTATACTGGGAGGGGCTATCCTTACATAAGGAGGTAGGTTGTAACCCTCCCCCTCCCCACTCTCTACCTCTCTCTCCTCCCCTCCCCCTCTTACTACCCCCTCTCTCTCTACCCCCTTCTCCACTTCAGTTTCTGCTGATTTTTAGACAGAGATGGAGAGAGAGAGAGAGAGAGAGAGAGAGAGAGAGATGTACCTAGGTCATTTTTAGAAAAGTTTTATGAACAATCTGAAAGAGGAATTCATATTTTTTCTGAAAATGTAATATGCAGTTGTATTTCCAATTTAGACCCCTCCCCCTCAAAAGAAATCACAAATATCTTGATAATTTAAGTTATTATTAAAGTATGAACTCTGAAGTAAACATATGCCTTTTTATTATTTCAGCAACTCTGTCCATTGCAATCAATGCTATCAGGAAAGGCTCTACTGCCAGAAAGATGAGGTTTTGGGATTATGGTGAGTATAATTAAACAGCTTTGAAATTATGTCCTCTCTTTATTGCCCATACATTGACTTGAGTTGCATTTTCCTAATCAATTTTCGTTTAAAATCATTGTATCATTTTGCAGTAATGCAGACGATACACAATGTGAAGTTTTAGGCAAACGTTTACCGGTACAGGCAGAGCTTGATACTATGGAAGTTGCACTTCCGGTATGTAGGTCTCGTATGGAACAATTGGAAGAAAGTCTGTATTGTCATTGAAATTATGTGCCAGTAATTTTAGTAGTTCCCTGATTTTGTTATTTTTATAAATTACCTTGGTGCATCCAGATGGTGTTGCATGACCATTTTGAATTTCCAAGGGAGGGTGGGAGCGGGGATGGGGTAGCTTGTCAGACAAAATTAGCCAAGTTAGCCCAAATTTGCATACAATTAAAATGAAGATAATCAAAAGACTGAATTCCTGATTGGTAATTCTTAATGAGGAGTGTTACACTGTTGCACTGCCCTCTCGTGAGACCACTAATAATAGTCAGGATTTATATAGCGCTTAATATACAAATAATACACAGCAGTGAGGGCATTAGTAATGCCCGAACAAAATAATGAGTATTATTTGTTTTTATAAGATTATGCTTTTTAATTTGTTTATAAAATGATATTTTATAACATGATTTGGATAATGACCGGTCATTATTCTTTATTACGCGTTAGGCAAAATAAATGCCTGGTCACCTGTACGCTTTCAACCAATCATTTGATTAGGATCCACGTCTTCATCTTATAATACGGAATACTGTCTCCAAGGGCTTTACAGATATTATTACCCGGTCATCGGATTCATTCATGCACAATGTGCACCATCTCCACCAAGGCTCAAATTAATTTTTTGTCCACGGGGGCTCTTAAACCCCCTAAACCGCCTAGATCCGCCCCTGCAACATGCATCTTTGGTGATCTTCTTCTCAATATTGATTTACTGGTCGAGTTACATTATTTGCTGACCTTTTAGAATAACCAGATTTCAGAGGATTCACACTTTTCACAACGAAAAACTTCTCCATGTTCAGTCCTTGCGCGATCGTCTCCAGCTCCAGCAGATATTGGGCGTCAGCGTGCACACCGGTACTACCGGCGTAGTATATGGCCATTGCTGACGACCGCACTACAGCTGCACTGCGAGCTCTGTTGTTTGTATCGGTAATACTCATAGAGATGGGAGAGAAAGCGCCATCTAATTAGTTCCATTTTATTGGTTTAAGGTTTGAAAATTGATACTCAATATTGTGTTAAAGCTATATCAGAAAAGATAATCTTTATTTTATAATTCCACGGGGGCGATTTTTAATTTTGCAATCGCCCCCGTGAACCATCTGACGGGGGCGATTGTGGAGCTCACGGGGGCGAATCGCCCACCGCCCCCGTGTATTTTGAGCGTTGATCTCCACACCCTGGGGAGCAAATGGCGATTATGGCAATTGCCAACACAAGGCTTTCGTCATCCTACCAGGCCCCCATTTCTCTCCTGGGTATGGAGTGGTAAATGTAGATTAATGACTTGCCAAGAGACATAAAACATTAGTGGGAGGGGGGTCAATCCCCCCCCCCCCCAAGAAGATTTTTGTTAATTACCCATTGCTCTTGTTCCTTTCCATTCCACAGTATGGAGGGCTAGAGACCCCAGTGTCAATGTGGTGTTCATGGAAGACACTGCTGCTGTTATAGGTGTGATCATCGCTGGTAGCTGTATGGGGCTCACCTCACTAACCGGGAACCCCATGTATGACTCGATGGGAGCCCTGGGAGTTGGGACTCTACTAGGTAGGTTGATTCCGTTTCCATTTATTTGTAATCCTATGGATGAATGGATTAAAAAGCTTTGAAATTGTGACTTCTACTTGGTAAGATAATAATATGTTGTTTGGTGTGGTGTGGTCCTCACTGTTAGGTTTATGGGCTGGCCTGTTGGACAGGTTAGTTTTAATAAGGTGATACATAATAGAAGTTATGTTAAGTAATACTAATAATAATAATAATAGTGAACATTTAAAATATAAAAAATGACATATACTCTGAAATCTACATGATGCCTCATTAAACACTTATCTTGTCTGTATTAAAATTTGTACACGTAGTACTCATTTATTTATCTAATCCATAATTCATGTGTAAGCTTCATGTACAACGACTCTGAAAGACTTGAGAAAGGTACAGTGTGGCACTCCGCATATTTCTTTGTGTGTATATCAGAATTCATTCAAACTTTTACTTATTGGTTTCTTTGATCCGTGCTTTGTTTCAGGGCAGCTTGCTGTGCAGGCTAATTTTTTTGTGGTATATATCCGTATCAAAAAAGGAAAAGGCCATTTTCGTAATGTAACTAAATTGATACTGAAGTGCCCCGATACACATTATTTCATTCACCTGTTACAAATAATTGTATTTCAATAGTCAGAATGCAAATTGGGTATATCTCATGTTGTTAGGTAGGGCAAACCATAATGTTTGTCCGACCTAGCAACAACTTAAAAAATGTAATTTGAATACTGACTATCTAGGTACATTTATTTGTAAGAGGTGAATGAAATAATTTGTAACGAGGCGCTTCAGGAAGGCATATGCATAAATCTGAGTACATTACAAAGTAGCTCATTAATAGACCAGTTCACGGTTAGCACATGTCCCAAATGATCCCGAATATCCACAGATCTTCAAAACATGAAGAGGTCCCACTTTTTTACATTTTGAAATAATCACTCCTAAAGCGATGGAGGTGCTACATAAATAGCCTTTTTTTCCCCTTTTCAAAGAATGCTTCCACCTGTGTATCCGATAGAGTGCACTGCTTGTGCATAAATGAAAAATGATAACATAACTTTCATGAGCACGTATCCAGTATTTTGTCTCCGTGTATACTATTGCACAATTCGGTCTGCAATGACCTTTATCTGCTCATGCCCAGACTGCAGCTATGAACTGGCTTATTGTTTATTCTCCTGTTGATGATAGTCCTCTTACCTTCTCTTCCAAACAGGAGCCGTGTCTGGTTTCCTCATCTATACAAACACCATGGCCCTGACGGGACGCTCCATCCCAGACGATCAGCTGCTCAAACTCAGCGAGGTCATGGAGAATGATGTCATGATCAGGTCAGTAGAATTAGACATTTCTTGAACATTTGATAATCTATATTTATGAAGCCTGTACCATTTTAGGTTGACGAATATACTGGCAACCGGGCAGTTTTTTTCCCCCTATCTCAATGATCAAGTTTGAAACAAGATGATTAAAATGAACTACATGTTTCAATTTCCAATCATAAATATCTTGATAATCAGACAGGTGATTGGCTTGTAAAATTCATGGGGTTCCGGACTGACCTAAAGGTTTATAATTATCATTGCAGCATGAGCTAAATCCAGGATTTTGTTTCAGAATCTGAGACAAAGTTACCGGATCCCTTTAAGAGATTTAAAAAGGAATATCACCCATAATGATGTTATTTCGATTTTTTTTTAAATGTCATATTTTTTCAAGATAATTGTTCTGATTTGAGTGTTTATGAAAGTAAATATGAATCAAGGCTGGGCAATTCACTCTTTGCATACCATAAAAGATTTCTACCCATGTTTAATCATAATAATAAAATAAATGATAATAATACTACTTCTTTTAATAATTCTTCTTTGCCCGGGGTAATGTCATCAGTATTAATACTGGTGTCTCTGAGGACCCTCATAACAGTAATCATACAGTCATGTATATTCAAACTTTATTTTATTTTTACACATATTTTTTTCACAGAGGTATATACGATGTGAAGGCTACAGACATGGGCGTGAATACGATACGCTTCAAGGCAGAGCTGGACATTGATGGTGCTGAACTCACAAGATCATACCTCGATACTCAGGACCTAGAAGTCATTCTTAAGGTTAGTCCAAGTTTTAAAGCCACACTGTACTACTTGTAGCTACTTGCGCCCTCATATAGAAAACAATGCCTAATTGGTGCCCGGTGCCCCATGATCCTCTTTTTCTTATGTTAATGGAGAGCTGAGTTAATGAGATAGCCACCTGTCAGTTACCTCGCTGTGTGATCTAATCCCTTCTGGCTGAACCAGGACAGCCGACCTTTAAAGATGCATAGTAGTGGGTTCTCATGTGGAATTTGACACCATCCTGGTGTTTACCCAATACAAGGTGTTTGTTGTCAGTCACCAAGAGTGGAATTCACTTTTTACGACAGACAGGTCTTGTGTGATGCACTGTGCTCTATACTACCACCTTATGGAATTCCCATCATGTATATCGAATGTCCCTCACCATCGAGATATAGACAAATCAGAGTATTTTCTGGTGGGACCATGGGCTCGCTGCTTCAGAGACCTCTGCGAACACAGACACATTAATTGGTACTTCAACCACATCTAGTGTCCGTGAATTTTGATGCAATACACATTGACACTGACTACTAGGTGGCTTTAACTCAAATTACAGTTTCTGTTTAAAAACATTTATTGATGTGAAACCCCTTTAATCTACACTGTATTTAAGATTTCAAAATGCATCTTAGCTGCCACAATGTTTTGATTGCTGACATTTCTGTTCCTTGTTTAACACTAATCATTTTTAAAACTCTTATTTGCAGGAGATTCAGAGCTTTAAAAACTTAGAGGAAGTGGAATATTTCATGCTGAAACACGGAGAGAGGATCATTGACCAGCTGGGTGCAGAGGTGGACAGGATAGAAAAACTTATCAAGGTAGGATTATAAAAATGGACTAATAAACAATGAAGTTTGATGTTACCGAATATTGTGTATAAGCTATGTTGAATAATAATTTTATTAAAAAAGAACAATTATTACCCAGCTTTCTTTAAAAATATTACTTGTGATGTGAGAGAGCTAAAACAAAGAGATATATTTCAGTATTTTTTTTTTTTTTTTTCTTCAAGTTTTAATTTTTTGATAAAGCTATGGGGATAAAATTGAAAGTGCTAACAATTTAGTTCTGGAGTGCCTTATTTTTATGCCTCCGTTACGAAGTAGCCGGAGGCATTATGTTTTCTGGTTGTCCGTCCGTCCGTCCGTACGTCCCGTTCTCGTGATCACGTTATCTGGAGAACCGATTGATGGATTCCTGCCAAACTTTGGTCATGTATGTATCCTGCAGAGCCAATGAACTGATTAGATTTTGGGGTCACGAGGTCAAAGGTCACAGGGCTCATTATGTATGCAAAAACTGCTCGTGATCGCGTTATCTCAAGAACCGATTGATGGATTCCTGCCAAACTTAGGTCATGTATGTTACTTGCAGAGCTGATGAACTGATTATATTTTGGGGTCATGAGGTCAAGGTCAAAGGTCATGCGGCTCATTATGTATGCAAAAATAGCTTGTGATCGCATTATCATTAGAACAGATTGATGGATTCCTGCCAAACTTAGATCATGTATGTATCTTGCAGAGCCAATGAACTGAGTAGATTCTTGGGTCATGAGGTCAAAGGGCATGGGTCATATATGTATATGAGAAATTGCTTGTAATCACGATATTCTGAGAACCTGTTAATGGATTACAATTGAACTTGAATTTGAAAAATTTCTTCTGTTTTGGTTTGTAAAATTGCTCTATGACGGAGGCATCATTTTGACTGCGCGCAGTCAAAGTTCCATCTAGTTTTTTTAGAGATCACGTTTTGATTGAAGATTATTATTTTTATTTATTCGTCATAGAAGAAAAGTCTAGACTGGTCCTCTGTCCATGTATGGATAGGATGAATAACAGCAGTGTAAAATCTTTCTCTTGCAGTGTATACATGTAAGGTTAAATTGTGTATTCTGTAAATTTTGGATGACATTCTTGTATTCTGTCAGTTTTGATGATTTCTCTTTTTCCATCTTTGCTCACAGGCAACGGATCCAGAGGTACGGCATGTGGACCTCGAAATTCTCTAAGGTCACACCTCTTTGGGATGTTTCTAGTTCTTCATTGCATCCAAGAGCCTTGACTGATGGATCTACTTGTTTCATTTGACCCAAGGAGTCCTCAAAGACCAAATGCCATGTTTCTCGTTCTTCATTGCATCCAAGAGCTTTGACCTATGAATCTTCTTGGTTCATTTGACCCAAGGAGTCTTGAGGTGTTCCAGCAGTCGTCCAAGGTCACATAGCATTAACCTCTTTTTCTGCTACGGATTGAAATTGTCAGCTGCCACATTGTGTTTGAGTGTATATAACAGATACATTGTACATGTGACAGAAGTAGACGATGGCAGTCCAATGATTGTTCCGGTAGTCAACCGAAGCGGATAAAGAGTTAAGACAAGGCCTGAGATAACATGGGGTGAAGCCACACAGGAGATGCATGTTAAGTAAATATGAAAGGATTGTGGTCTGATCAGGAAAGGTGAAGCTTATCGGGTTTGGTGTTAAGCAAGATAAAGAACTATGATGGATGGATGGATGAGAAAGTCGTCCCTCAGTAATGAATACACATACAAACGCCTGTGCTTAAAGAGGCTACAAGTTTTTTAGGCAGGTTACCTTTTTCAGAATAGGATATACCAAAGGCAAGACCAGGCTTCATTGCTATGTTTAGAATGAGAAGCTGACTGACTTGACACGCTTTCAAAGCTGAAACTTTGTGGCACATATCTGTGGTTGTTAGAGACTTTGTATTTTGCCATGAGGGAGTTTGGTGATCAAGCTATCAACACACATCTCTCCCTGTTATACTGTCAGCATTGTATGGATCCTCTTGTACCACAAGTGTGCATGTTTAGAAATTTTCCTGTACTCAGAAAAATAATAGATTTTTGTTTTTCAGTCTTCTTGTGCTTCCCTCAAAATTGCTGCATTTCCTGTAATTAAACAATGTATCGCTGTTGTTACATGTATGTCAGTTATAAGCCAGGTTCACACTTTTAAAGGTTGATCAAAGTGTTTGTGTTGTCTGTATAATTTAGATACATCAGCACAATGTCTGTCAGTAATGACAAGTATTTTCATTGTTTCAATGGCTGAAGCCAACCTGCCATTTGTACAGACGATGTATGAATTCAAACATTTATACAATAGATAATTAAACCTGCAAGAAGCACAGAGTAAAAGGCTGCAATACATTTCCCATTAAATCCCTGCTAAAATGACGCCAGATCTTCTTATTTTCTCATAGGAAATTGAACTGTTTGGATGTATCTACTATAAACTAGAACATTCATTATAACATGTTGGTGTAGCATGATTTGGGATTGAACACTTTGGTTGTCCCTCTCAACCGAGATGTATTTATTAGGTACCTGACAATGCCTGGGTAACAATAAGTGCAGGGTCCACAGGAAGCACATATTTAGTAAACTCTTGGTAAATCAGACCAAATTATTATTTATACAGGTGTTTCATTACAATCAAATAGTTACTTGTTTGATTATTGCAAGTTTGCAACAGTATTGCACATACCATATTTATTTTACCTGTCTAATTCATCATCTTGCGCAGTCTCCAATATTTAAGCAGTTTTACCGCTGGTAGAATTTAGGCGTTTTGGTAGAATTGCATGCAATAAAATGAAAATACTTATTCTGAAATATTGTAAAGTTGTATTCTTCATTGAGCACACTTCCAACATATTCAGATCTACACTTGGCATTATTGAATAATTAAGATGTTATGCTTTCACAAAGAAATGCCAAAAGAGGAGGAAAGTGTGACAAACTTCTTCAAGTATTTACATGAGGTAATATCTTTGATGTTTGTCAGTAATCAAGCTCTTTTTTTTGCAAGTTCTTTCTCTGTCATATTTTAAAACTTGTTCTGTATGATGATGTTATAGTTGAAATCAGGCGCGTACGCAGGGGGGGGGGTTTGGGGGGTTAAACCCCCCCCCTTTTTTAATTTTTTGTGTGTAAACACCCCCCAAAACCCCCTAAAACCCCCCCCCCTTTTGGTTTTTTTTTTTTTTTTTTTTTTTTTTTTATTATTTATTAAAAAAAAAAAAAAACAAAAAAAGTTATTCCCATGACCGACCTAAAAAAAGGTGACCTTACCCCCCCCCCCCCCAACGGGTCAAAATGTCAAATTCCAAATTTCGAGACCAAAAAAAAAAGTGTCCTCTTACCCCCCCCCCCCACCCCCTCCCCCCCCCCCCCCCCCCCCCCCCCCCCCCCCCCCCCCGCCTATTCAGCGGTCGGCTGAGTCGTTGCGATTTTTTTGGGACCAAAAAAAAAAAAAAAAAAATGTGTCCTCTTACCCCCCCCCCCCCCCCCCCCCCCCCCCCGCTTATTCAGCGGCTGGCTGAGTCGTTGCGAAATTTTTGGACCGATTTATAAATGTTAAAACCCCCCCCTT
>JAVYIG010000916.1:0-420614 GCA_035222895.1 Strongylocentrotus droebachiensis
TTTTCCTTTTTTCTTTCCCTTTCCTTCCTTCTCTCTTATTTTTTTTTGATGGGGGGGGGGGGGGGGGGAGGCAACAGCCTGCGATGCAAGACCCTTTCGCCCCTGCTCTCCTTCTTCCCCCTTTTCTTTCCCTTTCTCTCCTTTTTCCCTTTCCCTTTTTTCCTTCTCTCTTTTTTTTTTGCGGGGGGGGGGGGGGGGGGGGCAAGGCCTGCAAGACTCCCCCTTGCATCAGCGCCCGAGAGACAGAGAGGGGGGGGGGGGGGGGGGGGGGGGTGGAGCTTTTATAGGATCAGCACAGAGTGTCACAGACCCACGCAAGGAACCATCTTAGGCCATGTAAAATTGATTACATGTTGATCGTCCGGATTTTTGAAAAAGAGGAGGAGGGTTGTACCATGTTATTTGATATTTGATATTTCAAAATGGCCGCTCAAAGTGGCCGCTCTGTACATTTTCCCTGACAGTCGAGGCTATTTTTTTTCAAGATGGCCGCCGACAATTTTTTTTTTTTTTTAATCAGAAATAGAGCCATTTTAGCAGTGTTTTTCATGTTTTTTTTCTTTCAAAAAAAAAAAAAAATCAAAAAAATTCAAAAAAAAAATTCAAAAAAAAAATCAAAAAAATAACAAATAACAAAAAATAGGAGGCGGCCCCCAAAAAGGAAGCGGGCGGGGACGATCAACATGAAATCAATTTTACATGGCCTTATTTCATTGTGTTTCTTTTTATTTACTGATTTAATTCTTATAAATGCCTGATCTGCAAGACTACGCAAAAAGTAGTTTCAATTTTGATTATTACAATTTATAAAACAACATTTCTATTCCTTAAACATGTTAAACGACTGATGTGAAAGACTAGTCGACGCACCCTTTCGAGAAAAGACCCCCCTCTTTTCTCGAAAGGGTGTGCTAAGAAAGACGGTCCTCCGTTCTCAACGCACCATTTCGAGAAAAGCGGGAGGCCTTTTAGTTTTATCGAATGGGTGCGTTGAACTCACCACACCGCGCCGCACCGCAACGCACCCTTTCGGTGTATTAAAGCCTACTAGTACTAGGCCTAGTACTAGTAGTCTAGTTGACTTTATATTCACTTTACCAACACAAACTTACATGTGTGGGGCAGACTCCAATCTTGTCCAGAGATGCACACATTCAGAGGTAATATTCACTGTAAAGAGTCATTTTAGAAGAACAAGCATAGTAGTGTGCCATCCTCATTACCGTAGGTCACGAAAAACACCGCTGCCATCATGTAACATTATGCTTATGTGTTCATTTAAGCGATATTCTAGACTCGAACCATGCGAACAGAAGAGGAAAGTAATTTTATGAAAAGGCATGTTTGCGCCCTCTAGCTGAATATACATTATAGTCTAAATCACATTTAGAGGATACTTTTTTTGGTTTTGTAGCATTGTTTTATTGTATTCATTCAGTACAAAATATTTAAAAAAAACAAGCAAACATACAGCTTCATTGATTTACATTACATATCAAAATATAAAGAAAATTGTACATCTCTCAAAAAATACATAAGATAGTTTAATACACAGTACATAATGTTTTCAAATTAATTATACTGAACGAATATTATAAATCAAAGAGTTACGCACAGACAGACAGACACACCACTGAGGCGCGTAGCCACGGGGGGGGGGGGGGGGGGGGGGGGGGCACGTACCCCCCTAAAATTTCCAAGATTGGTTGAAATTTTGTAGACCCCTTTTTTGACCTCGATCGATTACATGTATGTGCCCGTTTATAGCGCGTTTATTCTCGCACCTTATGTATATATATTTTTATCTGGTCTTTGTTGGTGACTATTATTAGATGTGAAAACGAAGACCATGCAAGAGTAGATAATATTTATATGGTGCATTTATTCCACTTAACCGAATAACGATCTAAAATGGTTGGGTTGTGTAAGTTTGTTCAACTCCATGTTTCATCTGCAAAACAGAAATTCACATCCATGTCTCATGGAAGATGTAAAGCCTATCACTAACAGTGCAGAATGCAATCTCTCCTGTCTTTAATGCTTGCAAAAAGCCATGAAGTGAATTCGTTATCTTGAAATCAGTGAGAATGTTTTTTGATGTATTTGAGCTCTTTTGTGTACTTATCGATGCTCAGCAGATGACCCTCAAAGTGCTTAACCCATGCAATGATAACTGAATCATCCTGGCACACAGCACGATAAGGGATATCACCACCTTTGCGGATGCTATGAATGATATCACCAGACACATCGTTGATAACTACCTGAGACGGACATTTGAGATAAGATGGACTCATATTAACGACAATCGCTTGGCTGCATGTCATCGCAAACATCTGGCATGGTCCAAATCTGTTAAACGTTATCTCTCTAATTGCCTTCCCCCCTTCTGGCTTAAATACCTGTATTTTGTTGCATGAACTGTAACCTAGGAAGATCAGCCCATCCTTGCCTACAGTCAGGGGCGTCGCTAGACCTTTTTCAGTGGGGGGGTGTAGAGGCCAACGATTACCGACAAAACTAGCCACCAATTACCGACAAAATTAAATGTCCAATATCTACAAATTCAACACTATAAACCTGGGGCAGAAGGCTAAATTGTTTTTCCTATGGACAACCTATAGTACTTGCATAATATGCACAAAATTGTCATTTTCATCGACGACATAAATATACGAATTATTTCTTCAATTTTGTCAGCATCATAGCTATATATTTTAATGCAAGCGGAGCTAGGATCTTATTTTAGGGAGGGGCGGAAGTGAGCAAGAGAATCACTTAAAAGCGCGCTCATTAGGGGTGTGTGTGTGATGGGCCTCCCGCGCGAAGCGCGGAAGCTTAGACGTTTCCTTGAAATTTAGGAAAAGAAGACGATTAATTGTACCGTTTTCGACTGGTAATCCTTGGCTGAATGAAGTTCCCCCCCCCCCCTCCCGCGCTTTGCGCGGAAGCTTTGACGTTTCATTAAATTATGAGAAAAAGCAGACGATTCGGTGTACTGTACTCACTCTTAATCTTGTCTGAATTCAGTTTCGCGCGGAAGCTTTGACGTTTCATTAAATTATGAGAAAAAGCAGAAGATTCGGCGTACTGTTCTCGACTCTAAATCCTTATCTGAATGAGGCTTCCCCCTCCCGCGCGAAGCGCGGAAGTTTTGACGTTCCATTAAATTTTTAGAGAAAGAAGACGATTCGTCGTACCGTTTAGACTCTTAATGAGCCCTATTCATCCTGATTCAGTTTTCCCCTCTCGCGCGAAGCGCGGAAGCTTTGACGTTTCCTTAAATTATTCGAGAAAGAACACGATTCGTTGTACCGTTTTCGACTCGTCTAAATAAGGTCTTCTACTTCCGCGCGAAGCGCGGATTTTTTTGGCGTTTCATCACAACATAGAAAAAGGAAGACGATCCATCGTACCGTTTTCGATTCTTATTAAGCCCTATTCATCTGAATTCAGTTTCCCCCCTCTCGCGCGTAGCGCGAACGCTTTGACGTTTTCTCAAATTATTAGAGAAAGAACACGATTCGTTGTACCGTTTTCGACTCTAAATAAGCCCTATTAATTTTGTCTGAATTCAGTTTCCCCCTCTCGCGCGAAGCGCGGAAGCTTTGACGTTTCCTTAAATTATTAAAGAAAGAAGACGATTGGTCGTACCGTTCTCGACTCGTCTAAATGAAGTTTTTCCCTTCCGCGCGAAGCGCGGAATTTTGGCGTTTCATCACAATATAGACAAAGGAAGACGATTCCTCGTACCGTTTTCAAATCTTATTAAGCCCTATTCATCTGAATTCAGTTTCCCCCCTCTCGCGCGAAGCGCGGAAGCTTTGACGTTTCCTTAAATTATTAAAGAAAGAAGACGATTGGTCGTACCGTTCTCGACTCGTCTAAATGAAGTTTTTCCCTTCCGCGCGAAGCGCGGAATTTTGGCGTTTCATCACAATATAGACAAAGGAAGACGATTCCTCGTACCTTTTTCAAATCTTATTAAGCCCTATTCATCTGAATTCAGTTTCTCCCTCTCGCGCGAAGCGCGAAAGCTTTGACGTTTCCTCAAATTATTAGAGAAAGAACACGATTCGTTGTACCGTTTTTGACTCTAAGTAAGCCCTATTAATTTTGTCTGAATTCATTTTCCCCCTCTTGCGCGAAGCGCGGAAGCTTTTACGTTTCCTTAAATTGTTAAAGAAAGAAGACGTTTCGTCGTACCGCTCTCGACTCGTCTAAATAAGTTTTCCCAGCGCGAAATTTTTGGCGTTTCATCACAATATAGACAAAGGAAGACGATTCCTCGTACCGTTTTCGAATCTTATTAAGCCCATTTCATCTGAATTTAGTTTTCCCCCTCTCGCGCGAAGCGCGAAAGATTTGACGTTTCCTCAAATTATTAGAGAAAGAACACGATTCGTTGTATCGTTTTCGACTTTTAATAAGCCCTATTTGTCTGAATTCAGTTTCCCACTCTCGCGCGAAGCGCTGAAGCTTTGACGTTTCCTTAAATTATAAGAGAAAGAAGACGATTCGTTGTACCGTTCTTGACTCGTCTAAATGAATTTTCCCCTTCCGCGCGAAGCGCGGAATTTTTGGCGTTTCATCACAATATAAAGAAAGGAAAATGATTCGTCGTACCGTTGTTGTCTCTTAAACCTTGTTTGAATTTAGTTTTCCAGAAAATTGTAAACCTCTGATTTCTTTAGCTGATATTATAGGAAAGTGAAAATTCGAGAAAATACAAGTATTGTAGTTGTAGTCACACTCGAAGTCGTCACAGCGGATAAGAAGTCACAGTTCGTGGGGAAAAAAACTTGTCGGCCGACCGACAATATACATCTCACCGACTTCAAACTTCTCCATTGATATAGTACACGAGGATCGAGCAAGAATACCGACACAGCTGACCCGACACAGCAACATATTTACCCGTGTCTTTCTTGCTCACTCGACGAGACGACTCCACCCAACAACCCCCTACTCTCTTTTACTCCCACTCCTCCTCTCTCTCTCCTCTCTTTCATCCCCCGTTTCTTTTGTTTCCCTTTCACTCTTTTTCTTCTTTTTGCCTTTTCTTTCTTTTCCTTTCTTTCCTCTCCTCCCTCTTTTTCTTTTTTCTCTTTCTTTCTTCTCTTTTCTTTCCTTTCTTTTCCTTTCTTTCCTTTCTTTTCCTTTCTTTCTTTTCTTTTCCTTTTCTTTTTTTCTTTTCTTTGCTTTTCCCTCTCTTTTTTCCCTCTCTTTTTTTTCCCTCTCTTTTTTTCTCTCTCTTTTTTCCCTCTCTTTTTTTCCCTCTCTTTTTTCCCCTCCCCCTTTTCTCTTTTTCCCGACGGCAGCGCAATTTTACCGACAATATCCTGACAGGTGGGGGGTGTCGCACCCCCCACACCCCCCCTTTGGCGACGCCCCTGCCTACAGTGAGACCTCCATCCCCAACTTGCGCATAACCCCGTGTCTTAAACGTGACATCAAGCTTTTCACAAAGCTCTGTGTATAACGAAATTCTGTTATTATAGTCGCGTATGACGAATCCACCATCAGGCATGCCGTGTAAGGCCCTAACTTTAACAGATTTCAGATTTCAGAACGGTTTCTTGATGCCTTCAAAAGAATATATGAATATTCCTCCGTTTAGGCATCCAACAGCCATCTCATTGTTCGGTGATATTACCATCCCTCTGATTGCTTTTCCAGCAGGCAGTGGAGCTTCCGTGCGCAGATCCCATTTAGACCTCGTATGTGCAGGGACCTCCCTGGTATGTGTTAGCTGTATGGCCCAACCGCGGAGTTCATTCGATCCCTGACTCCTGAAGCCAATTCTTTCACCTTCCTCAACAGTTGTTCTGGGTAGCTCCGCATCTGGCCCAATCGGGTTCAGAAGCTCTTCCAGCTGTTGACACATCGCTTTATGTGAGGTCAGAGCCTCTGTCTGAAGAGGAAAATTAAGACTATTATTAACCAAGTCCAGAACATTCTTAATCTGGTCTATCTGCTTACGAATCGACTTATCCGCGTCTGAAGTCTTAAGTTTCCCTGGCTTGTGCCCAACTTCATTTGTCAATACCGTTTTTGTTTCCTTCAATTTATCAATTGATTTCTCAAAAGTCGCATCTATTTCATCATTGAGTTGTTTCTGTATGTTATGCACCCTTTTACGCTGCATGGTCTTCAACAAAAGTGAAATACTGGTCAACGTTGCGAATCTTTGCATCCGCTTTAGATGCAAGTTTCTCGACGTGATTCTTTTGCTCACTTTCATATTCGCCTGCTTCCTGGATAATGTGAGCATCCTTTGCATGATCTAATAAGCCACACTTGCAGCAGACATACTTGTTACAGTTAAGACAAAAACATTCTTCATCGTAGTTCGGATGTTTTCGACATTTGTTCCATTTTCTTTGCAATTATTTATTTTCTGGATTACTGTTGGTACAGACCTTGCCCTGAGTCTCCACATCTTCAACAAGTGATCTGACTGTTATGTTTGTTTGCAGTCTACCCACGTCTCCACCAGGAAGCGAAGTCTCCTCCCTGCACGTAGGACACAACAGCTTTCTACGAGACTCCAGAAGAGTATCAAGACAACCCATGCAGAAGGTATGGGAGCAGGTCAGGTTCTTGGGTTCCTTGAAGAAGCTCAGGCATACAGGACACTCCAGGTTCTTATGGAAAGCCTCATGCTTCAAGGAAGTAGCCATCATTGACAACTCAAGCATACGACCTGAGGAAGAAAACAAATCGGTGAATTAATTAGCCACTTGAATCAAAAGTGTGAAATATTTTGTAAATACTTAGCTGGCTATTATTGCACTGAAAAATGTTAAACATAATGCGTTCCATGATTAATAGGGCCTACCCGGTACAACATTATGAAATTACTTTACGCTTTTCCATTAGCACTTACGTTACGAAGTAGCTCTAACGGCGACTATGCTTTCAGTAAGAAGCGAATGACAATGTCTCATTCAGCAATGCAGTTGTATGAGTATGTATTTTTTTCGGGTGGAAATTCCCACTGACATTCATAACAGGAAGTATTATGTTGAACCTTTGCACTTGTGATCCTTCCGCTTAACCTAAACGTTCACCCACGCACATCGCAGCAATCCCTCTCGCCATTACAAGTTAAATGAGTATGATTTGTTTTCCCCTTAGGGGTACGATTTCTCACTCATTAATATTTCTTGGATCTCACACCCCAGATAAATGCCTCTAATTAAATCTGACAGATGCCCCTTTTTCTTTGTAATAGGTGCCCATTTTCTTTCTCTTAAGTGCCCCTTTTCAGGTACGAGAAGTGTACCCTTACCATCTCCGATAAGTGCCCCTTCACCTCTCATAAATGCAACTTATTAAATCTCACCTTTCATTTTGACAAGTGCCTGTTTTCCTTTGTATGTCATCTTTTCATTATAACAGTTCCTTCTTTTCATCTCTGCTAATTGCCCCTATTCCAATTTGAGAGGTGACCCTTTTATTTTGACACATGTCTCTTTATCCCTTTTAATAAGTGCCAATCAAAACAGTGTGATCAGATGAAAATAAATTTAATCCGGAAAATCATAATTATAGTTCGAAAAGAGATCACCATCATAGGGCTATATTACAAAACTTATTTCGTTTAAAGGTTAATGATTATATAAATCGAAGAAATATCCCGATGGTAGACTTCAAGAAAGAATCTGTGCAAATCAAACGCGTTTACCAACTTAGAGGGCGCTGTGTACTTATTGGTCACGACAGGGATTAAGGTAGCCGTTGCTCCTGAAGAGAGTCAAAAGATCACTCCCATTTCAGTAAAGCCCCCCCCCCCCCCCCCCCCTTCCCCCCTTCTGGATAAGAGTAATGAGCAGTGGCGTTATTATGGGGGAAAGGGGTGCAGGGAGAAAGGAAAGGCTACATAAAAACGTGAGAGCAAGGGGAAAATTTAGGGCAAGGAAGGTGAACTTGAGATGATATAAGGAGAAACTATTCTCAAGAATGCCCTTTATATATTATATGTATGTGAATACACCTCTAAAAACAGATTATGTTAAAGCAAAGTCACGATTAGATTTCATATTGAGTATTAAACCTGTAAACAGAAAATGATTCTCAATGTTTATTGTTTGTAAATATCATCCCTGTAACAGTTGCTTCATAATCTCGTTATCTTTATAAAGCAAGGTAAAACATAAAACAATCCGTTATTATTTTTGTTTATCTAAGTAATTAATTATAAATAGGATCAGTATAATAAGCATAACGATGAAAAGAGTATCTCAATCATTATGGTACTCTGAAATTTAATTTAAGAAAAATTTAATTGTGCCAAAACTGTTTACTAGCGTATCGATTTCCTTGATTCTCTAATTATAATTTTATTTATTATTGTTTGATAGAAATGATTATTCTCACTTACGTCGTGAGAGACCACTCCATGGCAAATTTGGGGTCCTGTGTTGAGCGAATTTTATTCCGTTAAACAAACAGAGTTGAGAACTGATAGCTTCAAGCTCTTTGGTTATTCGCTCTCAACAAAGTAAAAGCAACAATGGTTGTGGTGATGATAATCCTAATAATGATATCTATAGTAATAGTAATCATAACTTCTGGATTGATGAAGAAACAGCCATGAAACAGTTTTAATTGATAACATTTAAAACATTTGATAGTCAGGTTTAGGGCTTGCAACTACTAGAGGCCTGTGTGGTTATTTAATAAGCAATTCTGCCAATATTGCAGTTTTTGGTTTGCCTGGGAAAATAGCGCGTTTGGTATTGTGTTGATTGCAAAAGTTTTAAGGTTGTATTCACAAACACAGAGAAGAAAAAAAATGCAAATCAAGTTGTTACCACTCTAACAGGTCAAGGAAACCGAGAGAGTACGTAATTTAAAACTCCTCCTTCCTCGCTCGCAACATTTAGAAATAAGATGATTTCAGGCAGCCAAGTGCCTGATGAATACCTCCATTTGTGGGCAAAGAGGTGCCCGAATATTATTCTAATTGACAGCGAGGTATCCAAAATATATTTCATATCTTTTCTTTCGAAATTACATTGAGGCAATGAGATGGCCGAATATCCTCATATTCGTGTATCAAAGTGACTGAATAATTATATAAATTGTTGTATTTATGTACTTCTTGGCGAGGTGCCCGCATACATTATTGTTTGTATTATCAAGTGTGTTAATTGTTTAACCTTATTAAAATGTCATTTTTTTAAGAATCAAATATGCCCGGACGTGTAAACATGGCAAATGCTGAGTGCCAGAGTGATGCAAAGTGAACCTTATATGATGATTTTGGAAATGAGGTGACGCGAAGTTTAAAAGAAAAATTAAAAGGGGTGAAGTAACAAAAATAAAAACAGATTGAAAAACACTGATCTAATTTCATCTTCTTCTTTCGGCTAACTCTTCGTCAGGATCTATACATGACTATTATGCGATTAGAAACATTGATTTAAAGAGCACTCCAATATTTTTGTAATAAGTTCAGATTAGCGAAATTTGAAATAAAACGGACCAATAATGAGACAGTTGTGAATGTTTGACAAATTACATCACTACAGTTATGCGAGTCTCAAATTGGCTATTTGGTCATTAATTTCTGGGTCTCTCACCAAACCTGAATGTCCCTTCTTCTCTCTTTGGGCACTCCTTAGAATATGTTATGGATAGTTTAATATCGTATGTCCTTTAAAAGAAAAGATCCTCTCGATTCATATATTTTGAAGAATAAAACATAAATATTTCAGATAGTTTGTTTGTTGAAACAAATGGGAAGTCATTAGAGTGACTTTAGCGATTTAGCCAATCTAAAGTTCCCTTTCTATAAAACTTTCAAAAAATCATAAATTATTTGATAGATTTCGTTAAAAGTTTCACCGGTGTGCTTTTTTGAATGTTCTGCTTTATATTAGATAAGTTTGCTATTAGAATAAGCGACTGCCTGGAACTATTTGGCCAGAGTATAGGAAACGTTAATATTCTTTTGACAATGACGAAGAAAAAGCAAGCAGATTGATTGATTGGTTGATTGATTAGAATTTATTTCCATATTTCACAAATAAATTTGAACAAGTAATTATACAAAAAAAACAATACATTCAAAAACGAAATACAATTAAATGAATAAATTGAAGACTAAAGTACAATAAATATTACATAATCAACAATTTGTTTGTAATTAACATAACGTGGAATATGGGGAACCAAAAAGAAGCATTGCTTGTCAAATATTTGCTTGTAGAAGATTGAGTTTAAAGGCCCTCAGTATTTCATGAAAACTTGGAAACGAGCCTGTCGTTAGTTGCGAAGAATGCTGAAGACAGTTCGACGTCGTTCGCTGGAGTGAAGACAGTTTGACGTCGTTCGCAGGAGTAAAGACAGCCTTTATTCATACTAATGTCGATGAAACATCTTTATCATGGTATAAGTCGTCTTCTGTTTTTTTCGGTTTCTTATTGATTGCTGACCTTTACGCTTGCTGTTATAACCACTGACATATCATACGAAAATCATATACATAAGCTTTCACATACCTCCTGCATGTATTCTCTAAAATCAATACTTTTGATGACTCGGTCTTTCACTTTTTTTTTGGAATGTCTTTTCTTTTCACCAATGACACTGGACAAAGGACTATTTTCTGTACATGTCAGTGACCAAATTCATACTTCAAGTTTATTCCTTCTATTTCCTTTAAAAGATAACATTGAATTGAAAATGAAATATGTAACTTATTTGAATGGAACGTGATAACTGACATAATTTCATCATAATAATCATTATGCTCTTATAACGCAACAATACAGGGATTGCTCTATGCTGTTACAAATATGATGAAGTAAGTTAATTAATCTACTATGAAAGAATCATGAACCTAGTGAGGAAGGCGGTAATTAACCTTAAAGTATATCAGAATAACAAGATAAACTACATGTAGTAGAACTTAAGGTATATAACACACTGATTTCCTTTCCAGTTAATAATATAATAATAATATACAGTGCGTCCCAGAAAAAACGAAACCGAGAAGTATCGATGTTTTATCATAACTTAATCACAACCATAATTAATGAATGATACATATTTGGAAAGCTTAGAGTCTTCTCTTTCAGTTGCTGCTACTCAGATGATGCATATTTCATGCATGAGTGATTCAAAGCAATTTGAAGGAAGGAAACCAAAAAGACATTTGGCGGGCGGTATCTGAATTTCGAAGAAAAATTCACATTTCTAGAAAGTTGAGTTTCTGCCCTTTCATATGACACCTCAATCAGGAAAAATGAGCGAGGAATAACAAAGTTCTGTTTGTTTAAAGTAGCCCTTACATTTTCATAATTTTAACAAACGAATTCGTTTTCACTGGGTGCTTGCCGTAGCAAAAAGCAGATTTGACAAAAGACTTAACTCCGTTTCGTTGACAATCAGCCATGCATGAAGACTCTCGTCTACGGCTGATTGTCAACGAAACGGAGTTAAGTCTTTTGTTAATTTCGTTAATTTCGTTAATTTCATATGAAAGGGCAGAAACTCAACTTTCTAGAAATGTGATTTTTTCTTCGAAATTCGGATACTGCCCGCCAAATGTCTTTTTGATTTCCTTCCTTCAAATTGCTTTGAATCACTCATGCGTGAAATATGCATCATCTGAGTAGCATCACATGAAAGATTAGACTCTAAGCTTTCCAAATATGTATCATTCATTAATTATAGTTGTGATTAAGTTATGATAGAACATCGATACTTCTCGGTTTCGTTTTTTCTGGGACGCACTGTATAGGATTTTATTGAAATCAAAACATCAAAAAACCAAGAGCAAACAGTCCAAAGACTGACAACTGTATCAAGTACAAAATAAAATTTAAATCAAATATACATTATAAAATAGCAGCAATGAATAATTGCATAAGTTACATAAGTTAAAATATCAAATAACTAAACTATTATCAGTCAATATTGCAAAAAGGACATATAAACAATAACATCAATAAGTATACATCATTACAATTACATCAAAAGAGTACTCTCGAGCTGTGCAATAACTAAATCAGGCACAGACCGAGAGTCCAATAAAAAGAAAATTAAAATGCATAAGACTGGGTTTAAAAAGGTCAATGGTGAAAAGAGGGGAATATGTCAGCTAAAAAATATTTATAAAAAAAGAAATATATATGTATAACTAGGAATTCTTCAAAACGTCAATGGATCTCGTACATACATGTATATGTTATGCATATGCGACAAATAATAGCTTAAATACTTTATTTAAATACACCAGAATTATAAGTCTAACAGCGTTAAGTACATAGAGTAAATCAATATAACATTAGATAGTTAATCCTTAAACGTGTAAATTCAATTAAAATTGAACATGAAATTTACAATATAGGTGTGTTCTGTTATATCGTTGGGCTATAGTCTAAAAAAACATTCTTCTCCTTGAAACGTCCTTGGAAAAAACAGATAAAGAAACAAATATAGAATTATGCCTTTACCATGATTACCAATACATGAATCAAGTTAACAAACTGCACATCTATAATACCTTGCATATTAAAAAAAAAAAATCCGATACATTGTAATATGTTGAGAACAATAATTTGCTGACGTTGCCACTATACCATGAACACTTAGAGAATCTTTTCAGTATTACAAATAACATTTGAAGAAAACAGCTGCTCATCCCCCGTAATAGCGGGAATGCATGACTGTGTATTATATCTGCAATGTATGCTTTCAGTCGATTAGAAGGTGTGCTACCTCCTCCCCTCGTCTTTGATTTTGATTATCTACCTTCATCTGTCTACACAATAACCGCCATTTGCAATAATGAGCGCAACGTCTTGATACTTCATACGCATAGACGTTTAATACATAGTCTACTGTCGACGGCATAATGTAATTGGTCAACATTATGATAGCATTATAATAGAGCAGAGTCTAGACCGACTATTTGATTTAAATTACATTTCGGCAAAGTCTGTAGCACTGAAAGCCCTGCATCCGGGAGTTTTAAAGTTCCGAGATTCGAGCCATCATCTTATAAATATTATTTGGGGCAAAGAGGTGCCCCATAAATATTGGGCAGCGAGAAATACCCAAATATCTTCATATTCAGACAACGAGGTGCCTGAATATATATTTGTATATATCTGGTGTATGTTGGTGACTATTATGAGTTGTCACAACAGATATCAGACAAGAGTAGATAATATTTATATGGCGCGTCTTTTCCACTTGACCGAATAACAATCTATGGTTGGATTTCTAAGTTTGTTAAATTCAATGTTTCATCTGGAAAACTGAAATTTACTTCCATGTCTCATGGAACAAGTAAAACCTTTCACTAAAGCAGAAAGCAATCTCTCCCGTCTTGAATGTTTGCAAAAAGCAATTATAAGGTAACACGCGTATCTTGAAATCAGTGAGAATGTTTTTGATGTATTTGAGCTCTTTTGTGTACTGAACGATGCTCAGCAGACCCTGAATGCGCTTAACCCATGCAATAATAACTGAATCATCCTGAAACAAAGCAGGATAAGGGTCAGCATCATCTTTGCTGATGCTATGAATGATATCACCAGACACATAGTTGATCACTTGTACATAAGACGTACGCTGAGATAGGTCACCGCGTGTACTCTTAACGACAATCGCTTGACTGGATGTCAGCGCAAATATCTGGCTTGGTACAAATCCGTTACACGCTATCTCTCTAATTGCCTTCCCTCCTTCTGGCTTAAATACCTGTATTTTCTGGCAGAAGATGTCACCTATAAAGATCAGCCCATCCTTGCCTACAGTGAGACCACAATATTTACCTTTCAAAACACCCATTGTCCCAAACGTTACATCAAGCTTTTCACAAAGCACTGTGTACAAGGAAATGTTGTTGTCAGTGTCGCATATGACGAATCCACCATCAGGCATGAAGTGTAAGGCCCTAACTTTTACAGATTTCAGAACGGTATCTTGTATGATGCCCTCAGAAGAATATATGATTATTCCTCCCTCGTCACAACCAACAGCCATCTCATTGTTTGGTGATATAACCATCCCGCGCATGCTTTTCTTATCAGGGAGGGGAGCTTCCGTGCGCAGAACCCATGATTGAGAATTCTTTTGTCTTAGGTGGCCCAACTTGAGTCCATCCGATCCCTGACTCCTGAAGCCAATTCTTTCACCTTCCTCAGCAGTTCTTCTGGGCAGCTCCTCATCTGGCCTAATCTGGTTTAGAAGCTCTTCCAGCTGTTGACACATCGCCTTATGTGCGGTCAGAGCCTCTGTCTGGAGGGGGAAATTAAGTCCATCCTTAACCAAGTCCAGAACCTTCTGAATCTCGTCCACCTGCTTACGAATCGACTTCTCAACGTCTCCAAATGAAGTCTTAATTTTTCCTAGCTTGTACCCAACTTCTTTTTTCAACACCGTCTTTCTTTCCTTCAATTTCTCAACTGATTCATCAAAAGTTGCATCTATTTCACCATTGAGTCGTTCCTGTATGTTATGCACCCTTTTACGCTGGTCTTCAACGAAAGTAAAATACTTGTCAACGTTGCGTATCTTTACATCCGCTTTAGTTACAAGTTTCTTGACGTGATTCTTTTGCTCGGTTTCATGTGCGTCTGCTTCCAGGATAGTGTGAGCATCCTTTGCATGCTCTAATAAGCCACACTTGCAGCAGACGAACTTATTACAGTTGACACAAAAACATTCTTCATCGTAGTTCGGATGTTTTCGACATTTGTTCCATTTTCTTTGCAATGATTTGTTTTCTTGATTACTGTTCGAACCGACCTGGCCCTGGGTCTCCACATCTTCAACAAGTGATCTGGCTGTTATGTTTGATTGCAGTCTACCCACGTCTCCACCAGGAACCGAAGTTTCCTCCCTGCACGTAGGACACAGCAGCTTTCCACGAGTCTCCAGGAGAGTCTCAAGACAACCCTTGCAGAAGGTATGGGAGCAGGTAAGGATTTTGGGTTCCTTGAAGAAGCTCAGGCAGACAGCACACTCGAGGTTCTTATGTAAAGCCTCATGCTTCAAGGAAGTAGCCATCATTGACAACTCAAGCACACGACCTGAGGAAGAAAACAAATCGGTAAATTAATTGGCCAACTCAATCAAAAGTGTGAAATATTGTGTAAATACTTAGCTGGCTATTATTGCACTGAAAAATGTTAAACATAATGCATTCCATGATTAATAGGGTCTACCTGGTACACCATTATGAAATTACTTTACGCTTCTTCTTTAGCACTTACGTTACGAAGTAGCTCTAATGGCGACTATGCTTCAAGTAAGAGGCGTATGATAATGTTTCATTCAGCAATGCAGTTGTATGAGGTTTCATTTCATCGAGTGGAAATTCCCACATACATTCATAACAGGAAGTATTATGTTGAACCTTTGCACTTGTGATCCTTCCGCTCAACCGAAACGTTCACCCACGCACATCGCAGCAATCCATCTCGACATTACAAGTTAAATGAGTATGATTTCGTTTCCCCTTAGGGGTAGGATTTCTCACTCATTAATATTTCTTGGATCTCACACCCCAGATAAATGCCTCTAATAAAATCTGACATATGTCCCTTTTCCTTTGTAATAGGTGCCCACTTTCTTTCTTTTAAGTGTCCCTTTTCAGGTAAGAGAAGTGCACTCTTATCATCTCCGATAAGAGCCCTTTCACCTCTCATAAATGCACCTTATCAAATCTCACCTTTCATTTTGACAAGTGCCTGTTTTCCTTTGTATGCCATTTTTTCATTATTACAGTTCCCCCTTTTCATCTCTGTTAATTGCCCCTATTCCAATTAGAGAGATGACCCTTTTATATTGACCCATGTCTCCTAATCCCTTTTAATAAGTGCCAATCAAAACAGTTTGATCAGATGAAAATAAATTCAATCCGGAAAATCATAATTATAGTTTGAAAAGATATCGCCATCATAGGCCTATATTATAACAAAACTTATTTTGTTTAAAAGTATATAATAATATAACTCGAAGAAATATCCCAAAGGTAGACTTCAAGAAAGAATCTGTGTAAGTCAAACGCGTTGACCAACTCAGAGGGCGCTGAGTACTTATTTATCACGACAGGGATTAAGGTAACAGTTGCTCCTGAAGAGAGTCCAAAGATCACTCCCATTTCAGTAAAGACTGTCCCCCTGGAAAAGAGCAGTGGCGTTATTATGGGGGGGGGGGGGCAAGGAGAAAGGAAAGGCGCTACACACAAAAAGGTGAGACCGAGGGGGGGGGGGGGGGGGTTAAGGGCAAGGAAGGTGAACTTGAGATGATATAAGGAGATACTATGCTTGAGAATGACCTTTATATATTATATGTATGTGAATACACCTCTAACAACAGATTATGTTAAAGCAAAGTCACGATTTGATTTCATATTGAGTATTAAACCTGTAAACAGAAAATGATTCTCAATGTTTATTGTTTGTAAATATCATCGCTGTAACAGTGGCTTCATAATCTCGTTATCTTATTTATAAGACAAGGTAAAACATAAAACAATCCGTTATTATTGTGTATCTAAGTAATTAATGTTAAATAGGATCAGTATAATACGCATACAAAAGAAAAGAGTATCTCCATCATAATATGGTACTCTGAGATTTAATTAAAAAATATATATGTATGTGCAAAAATTGCTTACTAGCGTATCGATTTCATTGATTCTCTATTTATAATCTTATTGATTATTGTATAACAGAAATTATTATTCTCACTTGAGTCGTAAAAGACCTCTCCATGACAAATTTTTTGGGTTGACTGAATTGTAACAAACAAACAGAATTGAGAATTTGCTTATTTGTTCTTAACATGTATTGATAGTTAAAGCAATGATGAGTGTGGTGATGATAATCGTAATAGTGATATACATGTATAAAGTAATAGTAATAAAAAGTTCTTGATTGATGAAGAAACAGCCATACAACAATGTTACTTGATAATATTCACACAAAATATCATACCCAGTTTGGGCATCAATTACTAGAGGCCTTTGTGAGTTATTAAGTAAGCAATTCTGCCGATATTGCATTTTGTGGTTTGCCTGGGAAACTAGCGCGTTTGGGTATTGTTTTGAATGCAAACGTTTCAAGGTTTTAATCACAGACACTGAATATAAATATTTTTTTCACAGCGTATAACATATTCTAAATCAAGATTGACGGAAATATGTGAAGCTCTATACATGCTCTAGTTCTGTTTGAGGGGCGTCATTAAATACATAATATGCTGCAAACTCCTTGATAAGTATTTCTGTTAATAGTTTCAAACAACAGACTGAGTATGAATGGTCGACATAAAGTTCAGTCAAGGTACAATAAGGTCTACCTGATCACTACTAACATACACAGTTGGTAAGTTATGCACCAGTAGTAATAAGAGGTAGATGTTAGCTGTACAAACTCACACCTTCCTGGTAATACTTATTGTTGTGGGTCAAATCATGGACCTACTACGAAGTCAATGGTCAAATTATCAAACATTTGCTTTGGGGTGATCAGATCTGCGTCTTTAATGTAGTGTACTGCGGAGAAGTAATGCAATGGAGATAGGAGTGGAACAATAATTCCATTAGTAATATTGATTTTCTTATAAATTAATCTTGATTTGTGTACAGCGCGTTGAAACTTTTATGTCACAAACGCTATATAAATTGTTCGTGTTATTATTTTTATTTTTTAAAGATAGAAGACATATGGGAAAAGAGACGGAGAGAGAGAGAGAGAGAGTATCTATTTGTGTCCGTTTCACTTTATAATGCAACTTTTTCCCATTCTAAAGGGTCAAAGATTTCATGGAAACCGAAGGTTAGAAACCACGAGAGTTTGTAATTTTATAATTTTTCTTCCTCGCTCGCAATATTTAGAAATAAGATGATTTCAAGCAACCAAATGCCTGAATAAACCTCCATCTGTGGGCAAAGACCTAGGGGCCCGAATAATATTCTAATTGACAGCGAGGTATCCAAGTATGTTTTATATCTTTTCAATCGAAATTACTTTTGGGCAATGAGAATATCCTCATATTCGAGTATCGAGGTGACTGAATACTTATGAGTTGTTGTATTTAAGTACGAGGTGCCCGCATACATTATTGTTTGTCTTGATTACAATTTTTTTTTATCCCCATTAAAAATATCATTTTTACGAATCAAATGCCCATACGTGTATGAGTTCCCCTACTATACAACTTTTAACAATTCAAAACTTATTGTCCGATTTTGTTCAAAGTTTCAACGGCGTGCTCCTCTGAATGCTCTGTTTTCTATTATATTAGCTTCTACAGGGGTGACCTAAAACCATTCATTTCATAATGTGTACTATTACCAGTCTCTTTTTATGTAAAAGATTATATCATGTTTTGTGTGGTTTTGAATAAAATGAGCTTGAACTTCAACTTGAACTACATGAGTATGTTTTTTTTTTCGAGTGGAAATTCCCACTGACATTCATAACAGGAAGTATTATGTTGAACCTTTGCACTTGTGATCCTTCCGCTCAACCTAAACGTTCACCCACGCACATCTCAGCAATTCCTCTCGCCATTACAAGTTAAACTACATTTGTAATACTTGTTTGGAACAAGTATAGGTGGGCTGATTATCTGTTATCCACTTGGTAAAATGTCCACGTATATTGTTAGGAACGTCATAATGCTGTATTACGCATATATTGCTAATTTCATCTCACGTTTCTTTTCCTTTCCTCCATCTCTTTTTCTTCCATTCTGATCTCCCGCATCCTAATTTTTCTCTTGTACACTATGCTTGCCTCTCCTCTCTACCACCCCTCCTTCCATCTACTTTTTCTTCCATTCTGATCTCTTACATCCTAATCTTTGTCTTGTACATATGCTTGTTTCTCCTCTCTATCACCCCTCCTTCCATCTCTTTTTCTTCCATTCTGATCTCTCACATCCTAATTTTTCTCTTGTACACTATGCTTGTTTCTCCTCTCTACGACCCCTCCTTCCATCTCTTTTTCTTCCATTCTGATCTCCCACATCCTAATCTTTCTCTTGTACACTATGCTTGTTTCTCCTCTCTACCACCCCTCCTTCCATCTCTATTTTTCTTCCATTCTGATCTCTCACATCCTAATATTTCTCTTGTACACTATGTTTATTTCTCCTCTATACCACCCCTCCTTCCATCTCTTTTTTCTTCTATTCTGATCTCTCACATCCTAATATTTCTCTTGTACACTATGCTTGTTTCTCCTCTCTACCACCTCTCCCTCCCTCATGTTTCAACATTTACCTCAACCCTGTTCAATACTTTATTTATCTCCGCTCATATTACTTTTGCTTCTCTGTATTTCTAATTATCTGCTGTTTTCTGGTTTACCTGTCCATGTAATGTATTCTACTGGGCTTTGTTGTCTCGAACTGTGGTGTATTTTCTATTTCCTGCTTACTTTGTTATGCACATGTTTTGTTTTGTTTAATCATTCATATGTATGCCGTATACATGTTTATATTTCTAATGTGTTATTTCTCTATTGTGATTCTATGTTTATATATGCCAATTTAAAAGTTTATATTTTATGGAAACAGAATGATTTGTTTGCCAATTGAGCTTTTGTATTGTGCATGACCAATAAATCAAACTGAAATTGAAAGTGTTAGCTATTGTTCAGATAACTCCTTTTCTCTGTTTGCTCTGTGTGCACCAAATAGTCTGGAGTTTATCGGCGGTACCCCCCCCCCCAAAAAAAAAGGTCCAGAAAATTATTTTGATACACCCCTCCCTCCCCCCCCCCCCCACTTCTTCTGCCTTCCTGGACTGAGAGACCCTTTGAAGGGATGGCCATGCATATTCTAGAAACCATGTCCAGTTGGACAAATTAAAGTAATTTTCAGTTCTCAGGGAATTTCTCTGAAAATCATGATATACTCAAAGTAATTTCGCCGGGTTGTCGTCAAACAAGTGTCTTCTGCCCGAGTTTCGATTGCGTATGCGCTAAATTAACGAAGATTGATTTTGTTATTTTCGTTAATATATATTGCGCCCTCTTTCATTTTAAACTTATAGATGATGATTAACCTTGCCCTTATATATAATAATAACACTCTTGGAAAAAAATTATCTTTCTGTTTTTTGTCATCCTTATTTTTTCTCTCATTCTCCATCAAGAGTATTTGAGACAGGGGCTAGGAGGCTGCAGCCCCTTGATACTTTTGAAGGGAAAATTAGATAACCGTCATGTCATCAGCAAGGCGCTATGTCAGTAGTTTCCCATTTGTTATAATCTAATATACCGATAGTTCAATTTGTATGACGACATTATTGTTGGTGTTATATTGCGTATAAATGCTCTTAAACAAAAACACACACAATATTGCATATTAAGACAAGAAATCCCCCCTCCCCCCCCCCTCCCACACCCTGTATGTCTATAATCTTATTTCTTCGATTAAAAAAAAATTGTTCTTCAACTTGATGACTCGGTAATTTGAGGATAAGGTCTTTTCGGTTGAACACACAGCAGGGTAAGGGTAATCACCATCATCAATGCTATGAATGATAGCACCAGACACATCGTTGATCACGTGTACGTTCATTAAAACATTCGTAACGAGAATCGCTTGACTGGATGGCATCGCAAACATCTGCCATGGTACAAATCCCTTACACATTATCTTTCGTATTGCCTTCCCCCCTTCTGGCTTAAATACCTGTATTTTCTTGCATAAGGTATAACTTATGAAGATCAGCCCATCCTTGCCTACAGTGAGACCTCCAACCCCACCTTTCGCATTAATCATCGTCTCAAACGTTACATCAAGCTTTTCACAAAGCTCTGTGTACAAGGAAATTCTATTATTAGTGTCGCGTATGACATATCCACCATCAGGCATGAAGTGTAACGCCCTAACGTTAACAGATTTTAGAACGGTATCTTGTATAATGCCCTCATGAGAATATACGACTATTCCACCCTCGTCACAACAAACAGCCATATCTCATTGTTTGGTGATATTGCCATCCCGCTCATTCGACATTATTGTTGGTGGTATATTGCGTATAAATGCTCTTAAGCATAAACACACACAATATTGCATATTAAGACAAGAAAACCCCCTCCCCCCACTCCCACACCCTGTATGTCTATAATCTTATTTCTTCGATTAAAAAAAAACTGTTCTTCAACTTGATGACTCGGTAATTTGAGGATAAGGTCTTTTCGGTTGAACAATGATTATTCAAATTTTCTATATTTCCTCGATTAGATCTTTAGTCTGAGATAAATGCTCAATACATATAGTAAATTCCTTGCATGTATTCTTTATTGATGACTCGGTTTTTCACTTCTTTTTGAATTGTTTTTCCATCATACTAAATGACACTGGACAAAGGACTATTTTCAGTACATATCAGAGACCAAATTCATTCTTTAAATTTATTCCTTCTATTTCCTTTGGAAAATATAATTGAATTGAACATGAAATAATTATGTAACATAATTTGAATGGAACATGAAATATGTAACATAATTTGAATGGAACATGATAACTGACATAATTTCATTATAATAATCATTTTGATTTTATAGCGCATCAATGCAGGGATGTCTCTATACTGTTACAAAGATGATAAAGTAAGTTAAGTAATCTTCTATGAAAGAATCATAAACCTAATAAGGAAGGGGGAATTAACTTTAATGCATATCAGAATAACAAGATACATGTAGTAAAAAATAAGGTGTAATAAACTGATTTCCTTTCCAATTCAAAATATAACTATGAATTCTTAAAAACTTAAATGGATAACGAACATACATTTAATGCATATGCGACAAATAAAAGCTTAAATAGTTTATTTATATACAGCAACATTACAAGTATAACAGCTTAAGCGTACATGAAGCAAATCAATATAACATGAAATAATTAATCTTTTAATGAGTAAATTGAATTTAACTTGAACATGAAATTCGCAACGTTTCGCTATAGACTATCTTCTCCCCCTCCACTTTATACATTAGGGGTTCCTTGCTACCAGTATAGTGTAACGATCTAAAATATGTTCTATAGTTTCAAACTAAATCATCGGTATCTATTATTTACTCTGTTTACTTTGCAACGCACATAGTACGGGCATTTCTAAATATTTTTGTAACGATATAAATATATATACATATATATGCCCAATACAAATAAAGTTAATCATTAAGCTGCGTGTATTAGGATTCGAATGTAAACCAAGAACAAATAAAATGGCACTCTGAAATATTTTACCTTTTCTCAAAAGGCCCGTCATCTTTTTCTCTCTCTTCACTCTGTCGAGTTCCCCAGCTTGTTCCTTTGAATTTCTCATTTTCTGTCTTTATAATTGGAAATAGTTGTTTAAATTTATTATAGATTTGAGGTGCGTTCATAGGTGAAACAATTTTTCTTAATTTCTAATCTTAGTTTTGTTCCTTGTCCATTTTTGTGAATGTATTTAATTGTTTTAATATAATTTTGAACAATGCAAATATGTAAATCTTAAAAGTATCAGTCTTTGGACTGAGTCAAAGGAAATTGTAATAAACCTAGCCCAATGAATAAGTGAAATATAAATGCATAATAAGCAAAGATAGATAGAAAGAGTTACGAGAATTAGGGATTGTACAGCGTAAGACCCCTTAAGATATGTTATACGTACAGATCCAGTAAACAACTATGGGTATATACAAATAAATGAGGTTCTAAAATTATAAAAGTATCCTTGAAAAAATAAAAATAAAAAAATACCATGCAAACCAATATATGAAATAAGTTAACGAACTTGGACACATTGCATAATGGACGAATCTATAAATTTCCTTGCATATTTCAAAACAAACGTTTTTGGATACATTGTAATATTTTGAGAACAATACGTTGCCGCTACCATGAGCACTCAGAGAATCTTGCCAGTATTACACATAACATTGGCAGGAGGCAGCTGCTCATCCCCCGTAATAGCGGGAATGCATGACTATTATATTATTATATATGCTTTCAGTCGATTAAAAGTATGCCACCCCATCCCCTCGTCTTTGAGTTTGATTATCTACCAACATATAAAGTAAAATTGCATATCTATAATTCTCCTTGCATATTCAAAACAAACGTTTTTGGATACATTTTAATAATCATTTTGAGAACAATAATTTGCTTACGTTGCCACTACCATGAACACTTAGAGAATCGTTTCAGTATCACAAATAGCATTGGAAGGAGGCAGCTGCTCATCCCCCGTAATAGCGGGAATGCATGACTGTGTATTATATTTGCAATGAATGCTTTCAGTCGATTAGAAGGTGTGCTTCCCCCTTCCCTCGTCTTTGCTTTTGATTATCTACCTACACCTACATCTGTCTATCACATGAACGCCATTTGCAATAATGAACGCAACGCCTTCATACTTCATAAACGCAAACGTTACATAGTCTACTGCCGACGGCATAAAGAAATCAGTCACATTATGATAGCATTATAATAGAGCGGAGTCTAGACCGACTATTTGATTTAAATCACATTTTGGCAAAGGCTGGCAAGGCAGGAGCACTGAAAGGACTGCATCCGGGAGTTTTGAAGTTCCGACATTCGATGAAACATCGTCTCATAATTATCCGGTCAAAGAGGTGCCCCACATATCCTAATTATTGGGCAGCGAGGTACGTACCCAAATATCCTCCTATTCAGACAACAAAGTGCGTGAATATATATTTTTATCTGGTGTATGTTGGTGACAATTATTATGAGTTGTTACAACGGAGACCAGGCAAGAGTAGATAATGTTTATATGTTGCATTTATTTCATTTGACCGAATAACAATCTAAAATGGTTGGATTTTGTAACTTTAGTAAACTGGATCCACGTTTCATCTGCAGAACTGAAATTTACTCCCATGTCTCATGGAAGATGTACAGCCTATGTTCAGTACAGAAAGCAATCTCTCCCGTCTTGAATGCTTGCAAAGAGCAATTATATGTATATGCTGGCGCTATCTGGAAATCAGTGAGAATGTTTTTGATGTATTTGAGCTCTTTTGTGTACTGAACGATGCTCACCAGACCCTGCTTAACCCATGCAATGATAACTGAATCATCCTGACACACAGCAGGGAAAGGGTAATCACCATCTTTGATGATGCTATGAATGATAGCACCAGATACACCGTTGATAACTTGTACCTGATACCGACGGTTGGAATAACAAAAACTCCTAACGACAATCGCTTGGCTGGATGTCATCGCAAACATCTGGATTGATACAAATCCGTTACACTTTATTTCTCGAATTGCCTTCCCTCCTTCTGGCTTAAATACCTGTATTTTCTTGCTTACACTGTAACCTATGAAGATTAACCCATCCTTGCCTACAGTAAGACCGCCATTTTTACCTTTCGCAACACCCATTGTCTCAAACGTTACATCAAGCTTTTCACAAAGCTCTGTGTACAAGGAAATTATGTTATTAGTGTCGCGTATGACATATCCACCATCAGGCATAACGTGTAAGGCATTAACTTGAACAGATTTCATAACGGTATCTTGTATAATGCCCTCTGGAGAATATATGACTATTCCTCCGACGTTTTGACAACCAACAGCCATCTCATTGTTTGGTGATATTACCATCCCGCGCATCCATTTTCCCGCAGGCAGTTGAGCTTTCGTGCGCAGAACCCATTTAGACTTCGTATGCACAGGGACCTCCATGGTATGTGTTAGCTGGCCCAACCGGAGTCCATCTGATCCCTGACTCCTGAAACCAATTCTTTCACCTTCCTTAGCGGTTCTTCTGGGAAGCTCCTCATCTGGCCCAACCTGGCTTAGAAGCTCTCCCAGCCGTTGACACATCGCTTTATGTGAGGTCAGAGACTCTGTCTGGAGAGGGAAATTAAGACCATCCTTAACCAAATCCAGAACATTCTTAATCTGGTCTATCTGCTTACGAATCGGCTTCTCAACGTCTCCCAATGAAGTCTTAATTTTTCCTAGCTTGTGCCCAACTTCTTTTTTCAACTCTGTCTTTCTTTCCTTCAATTTCTCAACTGATTCCTCAAAAGTCGCATCTATTTCACCATTGAGTCGTTCCTGTATGCTATGCATCCTTTTACGCTGGTCTTCAACGAAAGTAAAATACTTGTCAACGTTGCGTATCTTTGCATCCGCTTCTGATGCAAGTTTCTCGACGTGATTCTTTTGCTCAGTTTCATGTGCGCCTGCTTCCAGGATAGTGTGAGCATCCTTTGCATGCTCTAACATGCCACACATGCTGCAGACATACATTTTACAGTTGAGACAAAAAAAATCTTCATTGTAGTTCGGATGTTTTCCACATTTGTTCCATTTTCTTTGCAATGATTTGTTTTCTTGATTATAGTTGGTACAGACCTGGCCCTGGGTCTCCACATCTTCAACAAGTGATCTGACTGTTATGTTTGGTTGCAGTCTACCCACGTCTCCACCAGGAACCGAAGTCTCCTCCCTGCATGTAGGACACAACAGCTTTCCTCGAGACTCCAGGAGAGTCTCAAGACAACCCTTGCAGAAGGTATGGGAGCAGGTCAGGATCTTGGGTTCCTTGAAGAAGCTCAGGCAGACAGGACACTCGAGGTTCTGATGGACAGCCTGCTTCAATGAAGTAGCCATCACTGACAACTCGAACACACGACCTGAGGAAGAAAGAAAATCGGTGAATTAATTGGCCAACTAAATCAAAAGTGTGAAATATTTTGTAAATACTTAGCTGGCTATTATTGCACTGAAAATGTTGAACATAATGCATTCCATGATTAATAGGGTCTACCTGGTACACCATTATGAAATTACTTTACGCTTCTTCTTAAGCACTTACGTAGTAGCTCTAACGGTGACTATGCTTTCAGTAAGAAGCGAATGACAATGTTTTATTCAGCATTGAAGTTGAAAGATTTTTTTTTTTTCGAGTGGAAATTCCCACTGACATTCATAACAGGAAGTATTATGTTGAACCTTTGCACTTGTGATCCTTCCGCTCAACCTAAACGTTCACCCACGCACATCTCACCAATCCCTCTCGCCATTACAAGTTAAATGAGCATGATTTTTTTTTCTCCCTTAGGGGTAGGATTTCTCACTCATAAATATTTCATGGATCTCACACCCCAGATAAATGCCTCTAATAAAATCTGACAGATGCCCCTTTTCCTTTGTAATAGGTGCTCCTTTTCAGGTACGAGAAGTGCACTCTTACCATCTCCGATAAATAACGCTTCACCTCTCATAAATGCACCTTATCAAATCTCACTTTTCATTTTCACAAGCGCCTGTTTTCCTTGTATGCCATCTTTCCATTTTTACAGTTCCCCCTTTTCATCTCTGCTAATTGCCCCTATTCCAATTTGAGAGGTGACCCTTTTATATTGATCCATGTCTCCTAATCCCTTTTAATAAGTGCCAATCAAAACAGTGTGATCAGATGAAAAAAAAATGTTACCGGAATAATCATAATTATAGTTTGAAAAGAGATCACCATTATAGGCCTACATTACAAAACTTTTTTCGTTTTAAAGGTAAATAATTGTATAGATGAAGAAATATCCCGATAGTAGACTTCAAGAAAGAACCCGTGCAAGTAAAACGCGTTGACCAACTCAGAGGGCGCTGTGTACTTATTGGACATGACAGGGATTAAGGTAGCCGTTGCTCCTGAAGAGAGTCCAAAGATCACTCCCATTTTAGTAAAAGCTCCCCCTGGATAAGAGTAATGACCAGTGGCTAATTATGGGGGGGGGGGGGTGCAAGGAGGAAGGAAAGGCGCTACACACAAAAAGGTGAGACCGAGGGGTAAACTAAGGGCAAGGAAGGTGAACTTGAGATGATATAAGGAGATACTATGCTCGAGAATGACCTTTATATATTATATGTATGTGAATACACCTCTAACAATTATGTTAAAGCACACTCACGATTTGATTTAATGTTGAGTATTAAACCTGTACACAGAAAATTATTCTCAACGTTTATTGTTCGTAAATATCATCGCTGTAACAGTGGCTTCATAATCTCGTTATCTTTATCATATTTATAAAACAAGGTAAAATATTAAACAATCCGTTATTATTTTGTATTTAAGTATGTAATGGTCAAGAGAATCAGTATAATACGCAAACAACAGAAAGGAGTATCTCCATCATAATATGGTACTCTGAGATTGAATTCAAAAATATATAACTATGTGCAAAAATTGTTTACAAGCGTACCGATTTCATTGATTCTCTATTTGTAATCTTATCGAGTCTTGTATATAATAAACGATTATTCTCACTCAAGTCGTAAAAGACCACTCCGTGAAAAAAATTGGGTCCTGGGTTGAGTGAATTTTATTCTTTAAAAAAAGAGAGAGTTGAGAATTGATAGTAGTTTCAAGCTCTTTGCCTATTTGCTCTCAACAAAGTTAAAGCAACAATGATTGTGGTGATGATAATCGTAATAGTGATATATATAGTAATAGTAATCATAACTTCTGGATTGATGAAGAAACGGCTCCAAAACAGTGTTAATTAATAATTATTATTTTGAATTGATAGTCGGTTTGGGGCATGCAACTACTAGAGGCTTATGTGGGTTATTGTGTTAGCAATTCTGCCGATATTGAATTTTTGGGGTTTGCCTGGTAAACAAGCGCGTTGGGTATTGTATTGAATGCAAACGTTCCAAGGTTGTAATCACAGACACTGAATATTAATATTTATTTCACATCGTATGATTTGAAGTACCAATGACCATTTTTGTCGCTTCATTATCTTTTGCATGTATTTGTTCCTTATTTCATCTATTTCATTCTATAAACGAGATGTATTTATTTATTGTAATAATGAATTTTGTTAAATATGACTGTAACGCCAGTGGAAAAAAAAATTCTATGTAACTTGTTTGCAAAGACCAAATAAAATATCTTGTATCTTGTATCTTGTTGTATGACATATTCTAAATCAATATATACGTAAATGTGTGGAGCTCTATACATGCTCTAGTTCTGTTTGAGGGGCGTCATTAGATATTCGACCATTGCATATATTAAGATATGCTGCAAACTCCTGGATAAGTATTTATGTTAATAGTTTCAAACAACAGACTAAGTATAAATGGTCTACAAGAAGTTTAGACAGGGCACAGTAAGGCCTTCCCGATCACTACTAACATAAACAGTTTGCAAGTTATTCATCGGTACAGTTATAAGAGGTAGATGTTAGCTGTACAAACTGACACCTCCCTGGTAATACCTATTGTTGTAGGTCAAATCATGGACCTACTACGAAGTCAAAGGTCAAGTTATCGAACATTTGCTTTGGGGTGATCAGATCTGCGTCTTTGATGTAGTGTACTGCGGAGAAGTAATGCAATGAAGATAGGAGTGGAACATATGTTAATTCCATTAGTAATATTGATTTTTCTTATAAATTAATCTTGATTTGTGTACAGCGCGTTGAAACTTTTATGTCACAAACGCTATATAAATTGTTCGTATTATTATTTTTATTTTTTAAAGATAGAAGACATATGGGAAAAGAGACGGAGAGAGAGAGAGAGAGAGAGAGTATCTATTTGTGTCCGTTTCACTTTATAATGCAACTTTTTCCCATTCTAAAGGATCAAAGATTTCATTGAAACCGAAGGTTAGAAACCACGAGAGTTTGTAATTTTATAATTTGTCTTCCTCGCTCGCAATATTTAGAAATAAGATGATTTCAGGCAACCAAATGCCTGAATATACCTCCATCTGTGGGCAAAGACCTAGGGGCCCGAATAATATTCTAATTGACAGCGAGGTATCCAAGTATGTTTTATATCTTTTCTATCGAAATTACTTTTGGGCAATGAGAATATCCTCATATTCGAGTATCGAGGTGACTGAATACTTATGAGTTGTTGTATTTAAGTACGAGGTGCGCGCATACATTATTGTTTGTCTTGATTACAATTTTTTTTTTATCCCCATTAAAAATATCATTTTTACGAATCAAATGCCCATACGTGTATGAGTTCCCCTACTATACAACTTTTAACAATTCAAAACTTATTGTCCGATTTTGTTCAAAGTTTCAACGGCGTGCTCCTCTGAATGCTCTGTTTTCTATTATATTAGCTTCTACAGGGGTGACCTAAAACCATTCATTTCATAATGTGTACTATTACCAGTCTCTTTTTATGTAAAAGATTATATCATGTTTTGTGTGGTTTTGAATAAAATGAGCTTGAACTTCAACTTGAACTACATGAGTATGTTTTTTTTTCGAGTGGAAATTCCCACTGACATTCATAACAGGAAGTATTATGTACCTTTGCACTTGTGATCCTTCCGCTCAACCTAAACGTTCACCCACGCACATCTCAGCAATTCCTCTCGCCATTACAAGTTAAACTACATTTGTAATACTTGTTTGGAACAAGTATAGGTGGGCTGATTATCTGTTATCCACTTGGTAAAATGTCCACGTATATTGTTAGGAACGTCATAATGCTGTATTACGCATATATTGCTAATTTCATCTCACGTTTCTTTTCCTTTCCTCCATCTCTTTTTCTTCCATTCTGATCTCCCGCATCCTAATTTTTCTCTTGTACACTATGCTTGCCTCTCCTCTCTACCACCCCTCCTTCCATCTACTTTTTCTTCCATTCTGATCTCTCACATCCTAATCTTTGTCTTGTACACTATGCTTGTTTCTCCTCTCTATCACCCCTCCTTCCATCTCTTTTTCTTCCATTCTGATCTCTCACATCCTAATTTTTCTCTTGTACACTATGCTTGTTTCTCCTCTCTACGCCCCCTCCTTCCATCTCTTTTTCTTCCATTCTGATCTCCCACATCCTACTCTTTCTCTTGTACACTATGCTTGTTTCTCCTCTCTACCACCCCTCCTTCCATCTCTATTTTTCTTCCATTCTGATCTCTCACATCCTAATATTTCTCTTGTACACTATGCTTATTTCTCCTCTATACCACCCCTCCTTCCATCTCTTTTTTCTTCTATTCTGATCTCTCACATCCTAATATTTCTCTTGTACACTATGCTTGTTTCTCCTCTCTACCACCTCTCCCTCCCTCATGTTTCAACATTTACCTCAACCCTGTTCAATACTTTATTTATCTCCGCTCATATTACTTTTGCTTCTCTGTATTTCTAATTATCTGCTGTTTTCTGGTTTACCTGTCCATGTAATGTATTCTACTGGGCTTTGTTGTCTCGAACTGTGGTGTATTTTCTATTTACTGCTTACTTTGTTATGCACATGTTTTGTTTTGTTTAATCATTCATATGTATGCCGTATACATGTTTATATTTCTAATGTGTTATTCTCTATTGTGATTCTATGTTTATATATATGCCAATTTAAAAGTTGATATTTTTATGGAAACAGAATGATTTGTTCGCCAATTGAGCTTTTGTATTGTGCATGAGCAATAAATCAAACTGAAATTGAAAGTGTTAGCTATTGTTCAGATAACTCCTTTTCTCTGTTTGCTCTGTGTGCACCAAATAGTCTGGAGTTTATCGGCGGTACCCCCCCCCCAAAAAAAAAAATAGGTCCAGAAAGTTATTTTGATACACCCCTCCCCCCCCCCCCCCCTCTTCTGCCTTCCTGGACTGAGAGACCCTTTGAAGGGATGGCCATGCATATTCTAGAAACCATGTCCAGTTGGAAAAATTAAAGTAATTTTCAGTTCTCAGGGAATTTCTTTGAAAATCATGATATACTCAAAGTAATTTCGCCGGGTTGTCGTCAAACAAGTGTCTTCTGCCCGAGTTTCGATTGCGTATGCGCTAAATTAACGAAGATTGATTTAGTTTTTTCGTTAATATATATTGCGCCCTCTTTCATTTTAAACTTATAGATGATGATTAATCTTGCCCTTATATATAATAATAACACTCTTGGAAAACAATTATCTTTCTGTTTTTTGTCATCCTTATTTTTTCTCTCATTCTCCATCAAGAGTATTTGAGACAGGGGCAAGGAGGCTGCAGCCCCTTGATACTTTTGAAGGGAAAATTAGATAACCGTCATGTCATCAGCAAGGCGCTATGTCAGTAGTTTTTCATTTGTTATAATCTAATATACCGGTAGTTCAATTTTTATGACGACATTATTGTTGGTGGTATATTGCGTATAAATGCTCTTAAACATAAACACACACAATATTGCATATTAAGACAAGAAATCCCCCCCCCCTCTCCCCCCCCCCCCCCCCTAACACCCTGTATGTCTATAATCTTATTTATTCGATTAAAATAAAACTGTTCTTCAACTTGATGACTCGATAATTTGAGGATAAGGTCTTTTCGGTTGAACAATGATTATTCAAATTTTCTATATTTCCTAGATCTTTAGTCTGAGGTAAATGATCAATGCATACAGTAAATTCCTTTGTTTAGAATTGAATACTTTTATTCCATTAATGCTTTGGGCACCTCCATGCATGCCGATTCCCTTGTGTATGAGCCTTGTAAATGTTGTTATGATCGTGAGAGTCGATAGAGTTTAGTCAATTCAAGGGATACAACCACTAACTGAATGAAGCAGCTATCCCACGGTAGTCGTGGGGCGTGGGGTGGGGTATTTATCCCATAAATTGTAGAATGTTTGACATCATTTTTAGTCACCAAGCAGACCCGTCACTAAGGGTGCACCCTCCTCCCCGCGCTAGCGACAAGAGGTCCGCCTTAAAAACAAAAAACACTGATTGAAACCGTTTAGGTGTTCAAAACTTAAAAACTCTCATTATTTGATGAAAACTCGAAAACGAGTCTGATGCAAAGAATGCTAAAGACAGTTTGATATCGTTCGCTGGAGTGAAGACAGTCTTTATTCATACTATTGTTGATGGAACATCTTTATCATGGCAAAAGTTGACTCTGGTTTCTTGATTTCTTCTTGATTGCTGACCTTTACGCTTATACGAATATCATGTACATAAGTTATTACATACCTTATGCATTTATTCTCTAAAATCAATACTTTTGATGACTCGGTGTTTCACTTCTATTGGATTTTTTTTCTCAAACAAATGACACTAGACAAAGAACTATTTTCTGGAAATATCTCTGACCAAATTCATACTTCAAGTTTTTTCCTTCTATTCCCTTTAAGAAAACAATTGAATTGAACATGAAACATGTAACATAGTTTGAATGGAACATGATAACTGACATAATTTTAAAATTATAATAATTATGCTTTTATATCGCAATAATGCAGAGATATCTCTATCCTGTATTACAAAAATAATACAGAAATGTCATTAATCTAATATGAAATAATCATACACATAATGAAGAAGGGAGAAATGAACTTTAATGCAAATCAAAATAACAAGATATACTATAGTAGGAATTAAGGTTTATAATACACTGATCTTTTTCAACTCAAAACGTAACTAGGAATTCGTAAAACATTAATGGATCTCGTACATACTTTTTATGCATATTTGACAAATAATAGCTTATATGGTTTATTCATATAGACCTACAACAAAATTATAAGGCTAACGACATAAGTACATAGAGCTAATCAATATAAAATTAAATAACTAATCCTTACATAAGTATATACATTTAATTTAAATTGAACATGAAATTCACAACATAAGTATGTTATTTTCACATCGCTACTTTGGGCTATATACTACAACATAATTCTTCTCCCCCCCCCCCCCTCCCCCTTCATACAGCGGTTGTTACTTGCTACCGTTATAGTGTAACAATGTAAAACATAATCTTTAGTTTCAAACTAAATCATCCGTATCTATTTCACTGTCATATTTACTCTGTTTACCTTGCAACGGACACAGTATAGGTATTTATAAATGTTTTTGGAACTATATTCTATATATACATATAATATAATTAAAAGCTAATCATCTAGTCACTTGTATTAGAATTCAAATGTAGACCATGAACGAATGAAATGGCACTCTTAAATCGTTAACCTTTTCTCAACAGATCCCTCACCTTTCTGTCTCTTCTCTCTATCGTCTTCCCAACTTGTCCTTTTTCATTTCTCTTTTTCTATCTTTAATATTGGAATTATATGTTGTTTATTATAAATTTGAGGTGTAATGTGTGATAAAATGCTTCTTTATTTGTAATCTTGATTGTTGTTCGTTGTCAACTTTTGTGAATATAATGTATTGTTTTATATAATCTTTGATTAATGCATGTATGTTAATTTCAAAAGTATCAGTCTTTGGACTGATTTAAAGGTAATTGTCTTTCAATAAACCTAGCCGAATAAATAAGTGAATTATAAATACATAAAAAGCAAAAAGAGATAGAGAGAGTTACGGGAGTAAGGCCTAAACAACAAATGTTGAGTTGCCCTTTAGGTGCCAAAACATGATCCTTTTTTTCTTAATGTTTTTTTTTCACTCTCACTTTTGGCTGATATTTCTCAGTATGTTTTTTCACCAAAAAAAGAATACAAAAAAAGTAGTAAAAAAAAAGCCGACCGTAGATTTCAGGATTGTTTTGCGTCGGTCGCAAAGGGCAATACAACATCTTTTTTTTTTGTAGGCCTTAGGGATAGCACACTAAGGCCCCTTAAATGTTATACGGACAGATCCATTCAACAGCTGTGGGTATATGAAAATAAATGATGTCCTTAATTACAAAAAGTTTCCTTGGTACAAGAAACCAACAAAGAAACACAATAAGAATTAAGCCTTTACCATGACAACAAATACGTATTAAGGGTAAGTAAACAAATGTTGACAAACAATTTATCTATAATACCTTGCATATTTTAAAACAAACTTTTCAGATACATTGTAATATTTTGAGAACAATAATTTGCTGACGTTGCCACTACCATGAACACTTTGAGAATCTTTTCAGTATTACAAATAGCATTGGAAGGAGGCAGCTGCTCATCCCCCGTAATAGCGGGAATGCATAACTGTGTATTATATTTACAATGTATGCTTTCAGTCGATTAAAAGGTGCGCTACCTCCTCCCCTCGTCTTTGATTTTGATTATCTACCTACATATGTCTATAAAATAACCGCCATTTGCAATAATGAGCGCAACGCCTTGATACTTCATACGCGTAAACGTTACATGGTCTACTGTCGACGGATTAATGAAATCGGTCAACATTATGATAGCATTATAATAGAGCGGAGTCTAGACCGACTATTTGATTTCAATCACATTATGATAGCATTATAATAGAGCAGAGTCTAGACCGACTATTTGATTTAAATCACATTATGATAGCATTATTATAGAGCTGAGTCTAGACCGACTATTTGATTTGAATCACATTATGATAGCATTATAATAGAGCAGAGTCTAGACCGTCTATTTGATTTAAATCACATTATGATAGCATTGCAATAGACCGGAGTCTAGACCGACTATTTGATTTAAATCACATTATGATAGCATTATAATAGAGCGGAGTCTAGACTGACTATTTGATTTGAATCATATTATGATAGCATAATAATAGAGCGGAGTCTAGACCGACTATTTGATTTAAATCACTGTATGGTAGCATTTTAATAGAGCGGAGTCTAGACCGACTATTTGATTTAAATCACATTATGATAGCATTATAATAGAGCGAAGTGTGGACCGACTATTTGATTTAAATCACATTATGATAGCGTTATAATAGAGCAGAGTCTAGAACGACTATTTGATTTAAATCAAATTATGAAAGCATTATAATAGAGCAGAGTCTAGACCAACTATTTGATTTAAATCACATTTCTGCACATGCTTGGAAGGCAGGAGCACTTAAAGGACTGCATCCGGGAGTTCTAAAGTTCCGACATTTGATGAACAATCATCTCATAATTATTCGGGCCAAGATATGCCCCATATATTTAATTATTGGGCAGTAAGGTACTCGTCATATCCTCATATTCAGACATTATGCTACGAGGTGCCTGAATACATATTTTTATCTCGTGTATGTTGGTGACTATAATTATGAGCTGTGACAACGGAGACAAGGCAAGAGTAGATAAAATGTATATGGTGCATTTTATTCCACTTAACCGAATAACCATCTGAAATGGTTGGGTTTTGTAAGTTTTTTAAACTTCACATTTCATCTGCAAACTGAAATTTACTCCCATGTCTCATGGAAGATGTGAAGCATATCATCATTGCAGAAAGCAATCTCTCCCGTATTGAATGCTTGCAAAAAGTACTTATATGATACTGCTATCTTGAAATCAGTGAGAATGTTTTTGATGTATTTGAGCTCTTTTGTGTACTGGTCGATGCTCAGCAGACCCTGATGTGGCTTAACCCATGCAATGATAACTGAACCATCCTGACACACAGCAGGGTAAGCGATATAACCATCATCTTTGCGGATGCTATGAATGATAGCACCAGACACATCGTTGATAACTTGTACCTGAGACGGATATCGGAAATAAGATGTACTCATAGAAACGACAATCGCTTGACTGGATGGCATCGCTAACATCCGACATGGTATAAATCCCAAACACGTTATCTCTCTTATTGCCTTCCCCCCTTCTGGCTTAAATACTTGTATATTATTGCCTACCGCATTGTAACCTATGAAGATGAGCCCATCCTTGCCTACAGTGAGACTGCAACATATGCCTTTCGCAACATCCATTGTCTCAAACGTTACATCAAGCTTGTCACAAAGCTCTGTGTACAAGGAAATTCTGTTATTAGTGTCGCGTATGACGTATCGACCATCAGGCATGAAGTGTAAGGCACTAACTTTAACATATTTCAGAACGGTTTCTTGTATGATGCCCTTAGAAGAATATATCACTATTCCTCCATCTCCACAAACAACAGCCATCTGATTATTCGGTGATATTACCATTCCGCTCATCCTTTTTCCCGCAGGGAGTGGAGCTTCCGTGCGCAGAACCCATTTAGACTTTGTATGTGCAGGGACTTCCCTGGTATGTGTTAGCTGGCCCAACCGGAGTCCATCCGATCCCTGACTCCTGAAGCCGATACTTTCACCTTCGTCAGCAGTTCTTTTGGGCAGCTCCTCATCTGGTCTGATTTGGTTTAGAAGCTCTTTCAGCTGTTGACACATCGCCTTATGTGCGGTAAGAGCCTCTGTCTGAAGAGGAAAATGAAGACCATCCTTAACCAAGTCCAGAACCTTCTTAATCTCGTCTATCTGCTCACGAATCGACTTCTCGACGTCTCCCAATGAAGTCTCAAGTTTTCCTAGCTTGTGCTCAATTTCATTTTTCAACACCGTCTTTCTTTCCTTCAATTTCTCAACAAATTCCTCAAAAGTCGCATCTATTTCACCATTGAGTCGTTCCTGTATGTTATGCACCCTTTTACGCTGGTCTTCAACAAAAGTGAAATACTGGTCAACGTTGCGTATCTTTTCATCCGCTTTAGTTTCAAGTTCCTCGACGTGATTCTTTTGCTCGGTTTCATATTCGCCTGCTTCTAGGATAGTGTGAGCATCCTTTGCATGCTCTAATAAGCCACACTTGCAGCAGACATACTTGTTACAGTTGAGACAAAAACATTCTTCGTCGTAGTTCGGATGTTTCCGACATTTGTTCCATTTTCTTTGTAATGAGTTGTTTTCTTGATTACGGTTGGTACAGACCTGGCCCTGGGTCTCGACATATTCAACAAGTGATCTGACTGTTATGTTTGTTTGCAGTCTACCGACGTCTCCACCAGGAGCCGAAGTCTCCTCCCTGCACGTAGGACACAACAGCTCTCCACGGGACTCCAGGAGAGTCTCAAGACAACCTTTGCAGAAGGTGTGAGAGCAGGTCAGGTTCTTGGGTTCCTTGAAGAAGCTCAGGCAGATAGGACACTCGAGGTTCTTCTTATTGACAGCCTGCATTTGCTCCAATGAAGTAGCCATCATCGACAACTCAAGCACACGACCTGACAGAGTTAGAAAAAAGATCGTTTAATTAACAGCCAACTCAATCAAAAGTGTGAAATATTTTGTAAATACTTAGCTGGCTATTATTGCACTGAAAAATGTTAAACATAATGCATTCCATGATTAATATGCCTATAGCTACCTGGTACAACATTATGCAATTACTGTATGCTTATTCTTTAGAACTTACGTTACGAAGTAGCTATAAGGGCGAATCTACTTTCAATAAGCCGTATTATGATTATATCTTATTCAGCAATGCAGTTGTATGAGTATGTATTTTTTTCTGGTGGGAATTTCCACTGACATTCATAACAGGAAGTATTATGTTGAACCTTTGCACTTGTGATCCTTCCGCTTAACCTAAACGTTCACCCACGCACATCTCAGCAATCCCTCTCGCCATTACAAGTTAAATGAGTATGATTTTGTTTCCCCTTAGGGGTAGGTTTTCTCACTCATAAATATTTCATGGATCTCACACCCCAAATAAACGCCTCTAATAAAATCTGACAGATGCCCCTTTTCCTTTGTAAAATGTTCCCATTTTCTTAAGTGCCCCTTTTCAGGTACGAGAAGTGCACCCTTACCATCTCCGATAAGTGTCCCTTCACCTCTCATAAATGCACCTTATCAAATCTCACCGTTCATTTTGACAAGTGCCATCTTTTTATTATTACAGTTCCCCCTTTTCATTTCTGCTAATTGCCCCTATTCCAATTTGAGATGTGACCCTTTTATTTTGACACATGTCTCCTAATCCCTTTTAGTGTGATCAGATGAAAATAAATTTTATCCGGAAAATCATAATTATAGTTTGAAAAGAGATCACCATCATAGGCCTATATTACACAACTTATTTCACAAGGTAAATAATTATATAACTCGAAAAAATATCCCGATGATATATATATACTTCAAGAGAAACCTGTGGAAGTCAAACAGGTTGACCAACTCAGAGGGCGCTGTTTACTTATTGGTCACGACAGGGATTAAGGTAACCGTTGCTCCTAAAGAGAGTCCAAAAATCACTCCCATTTCAGTAAAAGCTCCCCCTTGGATAAGAGTAATGAGCAGTGGCGTAATTATAGGGGGGGGGGGGTGCAAGGAGGAAGGAAAGGCGCTTCACACAAAAAGGTGAGAGCAAGGGGAAAATTAATGGCAATGAAGGTGAACGTGAGATGATATAAGGAGATACTATTACTATGCTCGAGAATGCCCTTTAGATATTATATGTATGTGTATACACCTCTAACAACAGATTATGTTAAAGCAATGTCACGATTTGATTTCATATTGAGTATTAAACCTGTTAACAGAAAATGATTACCAATGTTTATTGTTCGTAAATATCTCGATTACAATGGCTACATAATCCCGTTATCTTTACCATATTTATATTCTTTTAACAAGGTAAAACATAAAATGCTCCATTATTTTTTTCTTTCTAAGAAATTAATAATAAATAAGATCAGTATAATAAGCATAACGATGAAAACAGTATCTCCATCATAATATGGTACTCTGAGATTTAATAAATAAATATATATGTATGTGCAAAAATTGTTTACTAGCCTATCGATTTCATTGATTCTCTATTTGTAATCTTATTGATTATTGTATAATAGATGATTATTCTCACTTAAGTCGTAAAAGACCACTCCATGACAAATTTGGGGTCCTGGGTTGAGTGAATATTATTTTGTTTAACAAACAGGATTGAGAATTGATAGTAGTTTCAAGCTCTTTGCTTATTCTCTCTCAACAAAGTTAAAGCAACGATGATTGTGGTGATGATTTCCCAAAGGCCAACAAAAAAAAATCATTTGGTTGTCCTCGACCGCCCGCTCTTTTTTTTCATTCAATTTTGTTATTATTTTAAATTCAATTTTTTTTTTTTTTTTTTTTTTTTTAATAATTTGTTTAGGGGTGCAATCTTAAATGCCAAACATACCATTGTATGCATTTGCAAGGATCAGAATGCGTCCCGTTGCCAGTTTTGTCTTTTCAGTACGCAATTAGGTATTTATTAAATTTGCCATTTTTATTTTTCTATGTCAAAATGCCGTTCTTTCAAATCAGGTTCTGAGCATTCTTAAACTCATTTTAAAGCCCATCTGTACTAGTTTACAGGAGGGATTAGACCACCCTGCAAGGTCACTGGACAGGTGGTTATCTCATCAAATCAGCTCTCAGTTAATATAAGATAAAGAGGATCATGGGGGACCAATGGTCACCGATTAGGCATTGTTTGCTACATAGAGGGCGCAAGTAGCTATAAGTAGTACAATGGAAATTTAAAAGGTGCTGTATTTCAAAGCCCAAAATACTTTCTGTGTTGGTCTTGATATTCATTGTACATTAAACTAGTCTTTTACCATATTAAAGTGTTTTATAGACTTTGTTTGTTTAAATGCTTGACAATCCCAATGATTTGTTTTTTTATGGAAACAAAAATATTATTAAAAAAAAAAATGGGGAAAAAAAAAGGGGAAAAAAAAAAAAAAAAAAAGACACAAAAAATGAAGTTTAAAAATAAAAAAAATAAAAAAAATAAAAATAAAAATCCGCCCGCCCGCCCCTACTCCAGAAAAGCAATCGAGGACAACCAAACATTTTTTTTTTTTTGGCCTTAAATGGTGATATATATTGTAATAGTAATAATAACTTCTGGATTGACGAAGAAGCAGCCATAAAACAGTGTTACTTAATAATATATTTTTTTTTAATTGATAGTCGGTTTGGGGACATGCAATTACTAGAGGCCTATGTGTGTTATTATGTAAGCAATTCTGCCGGTATTGAACTTTTGGGGTTTGCGTTTGGGTATTGTTTTGATTGCAAACGTTTCAAGGTTGAAATCACAGACACTGAATATAAACATTTATTTCACAGCGTATGACATATTATAAATCAATATGTACGGAAATGCGTGGAGCTCTATACATGCTCTAGTTCTGTCATTAAATACATATATATGCTGCAAACTCCTGGATAAGTATTTATGTTAATATATAGTTTCAAACAACAGACTGAGTATAAATGGTCGATATAAAGTTCAGTCAAGGCACTAAAAGGCCTACTCGATCACTACTAACATAAACAGTTTGCAAGTTATTCATCAGTACAGTAATAACAGGTAGATGTAAGCTGTAAGAACCCACACCTCCCTAGTAATACCTATTGTTGTGGGTCAAATCATGGACATACTATACGAAGTCAATGGTCAAATTATCGAACATTTGCTTTGGGGTGATCAGATCTGTGTCTTTGATGTAGTGTACAGCAGAGAAGATTAAGTTAGGAAATTAAGATAGGAGTGGAATACAAAAGCCATATGAGAAAAAAAGGAGAAAGAGAGAGAGAGAGAGAGAGAGAGTGTATCTATATGTGTCTGTTTCACTTTATAACGCAACTTTCTCCCACTCTAAAGGGTCAAGGATTTCATGAAAACCGAAGGTTAGAAACCACGAGAGTTTGTAATTTTAGAATCTTTCTTCCTCGCTCTCATCATTTAGAAATAGGAATATTTCAGGCAACCAAGTGCCTGAATACCTCCATTTGGAGGCAAAGAAGTGCCCGAATATTCTTCTAATTGACAGCGAGGTACCCAACAAATATTTTATTGCCCAAATTACATTTGGGCAATGAGATGGCCGAATATCCTCATATTTGTGTATCGAAGTGACTGAATAATTATATGAATTGTTGTATTTATGTACTTCTTGGCGAGGTGCCCGCATACATTATTGTTTGTATTATCAAGTGTGTCCATTACAATTTTGTTTAACCCTATTAAAATGTCTTTTTTTTTAAAGAATCAGATGTACCTGTATAGGTACCCGTTAGGTATACATAGCACATGCTGAGTGCCAGAGTGATGCAAAGTGAACCTTCTATGATGACTTTGGAAATGAGGCGACGCGAAGTTTTTTTTTTTTTTTTTTAAGGGGTGAAGTAACAAAAATGAAAACAGATTGAAAAACACTGATCTAATTTCATCTTCCTCTTTCTGATAACTCTTCGTTAGGATCTATACATGACTATTATGCAATTAGAAACATTGAATTAAAGAGCACTCCAATCTTTTTGTAATAAGTTCAGAATCAGATTAGCGAAATTTGAAATAAAACGGACCAATAATGAGACAGTTGTAAATGTTTGACAAGTGATATCACTAAAGCTATGCAAATCTCAAATTGGTTATTTGGTCAGTGGATTGTGACGTATACTCATGTTTTTTCCTTCAAACCTGAAAGTCCCTTCTCCCTTGGGGCACTCCTCCAAATATATTATGGATAGCTTAATATCGTATGTCCTCTAGAAAGAAAAGGCCCTCTCGAGTCAAACATTTTGAAGAAGAAAAAATATTGAGAGAGTTTTTTGTTGTTGGAACAAATGGGAAGTCATCACAGTGATCGATGTAGAGGACACTTTTTTTTTGTTTTTGGTCTCGAAATATGGAAATTTGTCATTTTGTTCCGTAGGGGGGGGGGGGGGGTATGGTCACCTTGTTTAGGTCAGCCATTGGCATATTTTTGTTTTTATACAAAAAAAAAATATATATATATATATATATATGATGATAAATCTTGCCATAATATATAATAATAACACTCTTGGAAAACGATTCTTATCCTTCTTTTTACATCTTTATATTTTCTCTCATTCTCCATCAATAGTATTTGTGACAAGGGCTAGGAGGCTGCAGCGCCTTAATACTTTTGAAGGGAAAATCGGATAAATGTCATGTCATCAGCAAGGCGCTATGTCAGTAGTTTCCCATTGTTTATAATTTAATCTACCGGTAGTTATTATTTTTTGGGAAGACATTATTGTTGGTGGTATATTGCTCTTAAATACAAAAAGACTCACAATTGTATATTGAGACAAGAGATACCCCCCCCCCCCCTGTTTGTCATTAATCTTATTTCTTCGATTTTTTAAAAACTTTTCTTCAGTTTTATATTCTTGAACTTGATGACTTCGATAATTCAAGGATACGGTCTTTTCGGTTGAACAATGATTATTCAAATGTTCTCTATTTCTCTATAGTCTGTGGTAAATGCTCAATGCCTAGAGTAAACTTTTTTGTTTAAAATTAAATTCTATTATTCCATTGATGCTTTGGACACCTCTATGCATGCCGATTCCCTTGTGTATGACCCTTGTTAATGTTGTTATGATCATTGGAGTGGATATAGTTTTAGTGAATTCAAGGGATTCAACCACTATTAAACTGAATGAAGCAGCTATCCTTTTGTGTGTGGTGGGGCGTGGAGGGGAGAGGTAGTTATCCCAGTCACTACGCGGGGGGGGGGGGGCAATCAGGGGCGTCGCTAGACCTTTTTCAGTGGGGGGGGGGTGTAGACGATTCGTTTTACCGTTCTCGACTCTTAATCCTTGTCTGAATTTAGTTTCCTCCCTCCCCCTCCTGCGTGAAGCGCGGAAGCTTAGACTTTCATTAAATTATAATAACAAGAAGACGATTCGTTGTACCGTTCCCGACTCTTAATCCTTGTCTGAACTTAGCCTTGTTTCCCACTCCCGCGTGAAGCGCGGAAGCTTTGACGTTTCATTAAATTATTATAGAAATAAGACGATTTGTTGTACTATTCTCGACTCTTAATCCTTGTTTGAATTTAGTTTCCCCCTTGCGGAATACCGACACAGCTGACCCGACACAGCAACATATAATATGCGTATCTTGATTGCTCCCTCCCTCTTTTTTACTCCCACTCCTCCTCTTTCAGGCTCTTACCCCCCTCTCTCCTCTTTTTCATGCCCCGTTTCTTTTGTACCCTTTCAATCTTTTTTTTCTTCTTTTTTCTTTTCTCCTTTTCTTTCTTTTCCTTTCTTTCCTCTCCTTCCTCTTTTATTTTGATATCTTTTTTCCCATTCTTTTTCCTCCCCCCCCCTTTTCTCTCGTTTTTTCCCTCCCCCTTTTCTCATTTTCCCGACGGCAGTGCAATTTTACCGACAATATCCCGACAGGTTGGGGTGTCACACCCCCCCCCCCCCCACACACACACACACACACTACCCCCCTCCCCCCCCCCCCCCCCTCGCCTGCGACAAGAGGTCCACTTAAAAAAAAAACACTGATTGGAACCGTTTCGGTGTTCAAAACTTAAAGACCCTCAGTTTTTGAAGAAAAATCGAAAATCGAGTCTGATGCTAAGAATGCTGAATACAGTTTGACATCATTCGCTGGAGTAAGGCTATTCTTTACTCATACTAATGTTAATGGAACATCTTTAATATGGCAGAATGCGTCTTCTGGTTTTTCGATTTCTTCTTGATTGCTTACCTTTACGCTTGCCGTTATAACCGCTGACATTATTATACGAATATCATCTACAGAAGCTTTCATATACCTCCTGCATGTATTCTCTAAAATCAATACTTTTGATGACTCGGTCTTTCACTTCTTTTGGAATTGTTTTTCTCACACAAATGACACTGGACAAAGGACTCATTTCTGGAAATGTCAGTGACCAAATTTATACTTCAAGTTTATTCCTTCTATTTCCTTTAAAAATGTAATTGAATTGAACATGAAATATGTTATTTATTTGGATGAAACATGGTAACTGACATAATTTCATCATAATAATAATTATGCTTTTATACCGCAATAATGCAGGGATGTCTCTGCTCTTAAAAGATTATAAAGAAAATTTACTGTAATGCATATATATAACAAGATAAACTAGATGTACTGTAGTAAAAACAAAAGGCATATAAAACATTAAATCCCTTTCCAATTCAAAATGTAACTATGAATTAATAAATGGATAACCTACATAGATTTTATGCAAATGCGGCAAATAATAGCTTTAAAAGTTTATTTATAAACACCAACATTACAAGTCTAACATCATTGAGTACATAGAGCAAATCAATTCATAACATTACATATTTTAAGTTTAAATAAGTAATATCAATATAATATAGACAGAGCGAGTCAGAAAAAATGTCCCACTTTTTAAAATATGAATATTTTATCATGGGTTTCATGATGTGTGTTGATAAAGTTATCCTCTTTAGTACATTTATATACTATTTTTCATTTGAATCTCTGCATGCATGACTAAACATCAGACAATCTTTACCAGACTGCCAGATCTCACTTGCGCCAAGTTACTGGGTGAGGAATAAAATAGTGTTTTGAACAAAGACAGTCAGACAGACACACACACACCAACACACACACACATATATATACACACACACGCGCACACACCCACATACTCACACGCACAAGCGCATGTACACACACGCGCGCACGCGCACACACAACACACACAGTAACAACTATTTCATAATTTCCCCTTTTCTGATTAAGCATTAATTGTTATCAAGATTGCTGAATGTTTAAGTTGCATTTCCCTGACAATCTTTCCCTTTAGTACACATTCACTTTCACCATCATATCGTCCTCATCATCATTGTCATCATCTTAATCTTCATCATCAACATCATCATCATCATCATCTTGAAACTCTAAACGCAACAACATCCGCCAATACGCACCAAAAGGACAGCGTCCACTCAACTTTTCGTACGAGTATAAGAATTCCCGATCAAAAGTAACAGTTTGGGTGGGCACTATTTTATTCCTCACCCAGCAAATCTGGCAGTCTTGTAAAGATTGTCTAATGATCAGTCATGAATGCAGAGATTCAAATTAAAATGATACCTAAACGTACTGGGAGGATAACTGTATTAAAACGTATCATGCAACCCATGATTAAATATTCATACTTCAAACAATACAAATTTTAAAAAGTGGGACATTTTTTCTGACTCACTCTGTATATACCCGATATTAATCATTAAGTCGCTTGTATTAGGATTCAAATTTAACCATGAACAAGTGAAGGCACTCTTAATTATGTTTACCTTTTCTTAACATATCCCTCATTCTCTCTCTCTCTCTCTCTCTCTCTCTTTATCTCTCTTCTCTCTGTCGTATTCCCCAGCTTGTCCCTTTTCATTTCTCATTTTCTGTCTGTATTATTGGAAACGTGTGTTCCTTGTAAATTTTTGTAAATGTATGCAGTATTCTTTTATATTATTGTTATCAATGCAAATATCTAAATTTTGAATGTATCAGTCTTTGGACTGATTAACAAGGAATATTGTTTCAAAAAACCTAGCCGAATGAATGAATAAATTAATAAATTAATTTTAAATGCATGATAAGCAAAGAGAGATAGAGGAGGGAACGGGAATAAGGGATTGTGCAGAATAAGGCCCTTAATAAAGTTTTTTTTACCCACAAATACGGTAAACAATTATGAATAATTATATAAAAATAGATAATGACCTAATTTATAAAAATGTCCTTGCAACAGAAAAACAAACAGAGAAAGAAACAAACATAGAATTATGCCTTCACCATGATAACCAATATATCAAAACTCACATCTTCATTCAGACATTTAAATGCTAATTTTATTGGAGGAGCTCGCGCCTTTGAATGTTATCTGAAACAGATATATGGCGCCATACAAATGCTGTTCATCATCGTCATCATCATATGAAGTAAGTAAACAATCTTGGACAAATTGCATATCTATAATACCTTGCATATTCTAAAACAACCATTTTCGGATACATTTTAATATTTTGAAAACAATAATTTGCTTACCTTACCACTATATCATGAACACACAGATAATCTTTTCAGTAATACAAATAGCATTGGAGGGAGGCAGCTGCTCATCCCCCGTAATAGAATGGGAATGCATGACTGTGTATTATATCTGCAATGTATGCTTTCAGTCGATTAGAAGGATTGCTACCCCCTTCCCTCGTCTTTGATTTTGTCTATAAAATAAATGCAATTTGCAATATGGAGAGCAACGCCTCGATACGTTATAAACGTAAACGTTACATGGTCTAAGTACTGTCGACAGTAAAATGAAATCGGTCAAAATTATGATAGCATTATAAAAGAGCAGAGTCTAGAACGACTATTTGATTTAAATTACATTTCGGCAAAGGCTGGCAGGGCAAGGGCACTGAGAGGACTGCATCCGGGAGTTTTAAACTTCCGACATTCGATGAACCATCATCTCACAATAATTATGCGAGCAAACAGGTGCCCCATATATCATAATCGTTGGGCAGCGAGGTACCCAAATATCCTTCTATTCAGAAAACGAGGTGCCTAAATGTATATTTTTATCTGGTGTTTGTTGGTGACTAATATGACCTGTGACAACGGAGACCAGGCAAGAGTAGATAATATTTATATGGTGCATGTATTCCACTTAACCAAATAACAATCTCGAATGGTTGAGTTTTGTAAGTTTGTTAAACTTTCATCTGCAAAACTGAAATTTACTCCCATGTCTCATAGAAGATGTAAAGCATATCGTTATAGCAGAGAGCAATCTCTCCCGTCTTGAATGCTTGCAAAAAGCAATTACCATAGTATGATTTCATCATCTTGAAATCAGTGAGAATGTTTTTGATGTATTTGAGCTCTTTTGTGTACTGAACGATGCTCAGCAGACCCTGGTCGTGCTTAACCCATGCAATGATAACTGAATCATCCTGACACACAGCAGGGTAAGGGCGATCACCATCTTTGCGGATGCTATGAATGGTAGTACCAGACACATCGTTGATTACTTGTACCTGATACTGACGGCTGCAATTACAAAAACTCTGAACGACAATCGCTTGGTTGGATGTCATCGCAAACATCTGGTATAGTATAAATCCGTTACACTTTATTTCTCTAATTGCCTTCCCCCCTTCTGGCTTGAATACCTGTATTTTCTTGAATGTAGTGTTACCTGTGAAGATCAGCCCATCCTTGCCTACAGCAAGCCCGCCAGTTCTTGCGAACACACTATCCAATGTCTCAAACGTTATATCAAGCTTTTCACAAAGCTCTGTGTACAAGGTAATTGTGTTATTAGTGTCGCGTATGACGTATCCACCATCAGGCATTAAGTGTACGGCATGAACTTTAACAGATTTCAGAACGGTATCTTGTAAGATGCCCTCCGGAGAATATATGGCAATTCCTCCGTTTAGACATCCAACAGCCATCTCATTGTTTGGTGATATTACCATCCCGATCATGCTTTTTCCAGCAGGCAGTGGAGCTTCCGTGCGTAGAACCCATTTAGACTTCGTATGTGCAGGGACCTCCCTGGTATGTGTTAGCTGGCCCAACCGGAGTCCATCCGATCCCTGACTCCTGAAGCCAATTGTTTCACCTTCCTCAGCAGTTCTTCTTGGCAGCTCCTCATCTGGCCTAATCCGGTTTAGAAGCCCTTCTAACTGTTGACACATCGCTTTATGTGACGTCAGAGCCTCTGTCTGGAGAGGAAAATTAAGACCATTCTTAACCAAGTCTAGAAGCTTCTTAATCTCGTCTATCTGCTTACGAATCGGTTTCTCCACGTCTCCCAACGAAGTCCTAAGTTTCCCTAGCTTGTGCCCAATTTCATTTTTTAACACCCTCTTTCTTTCCTTCAATTTCTCAACTAATTCCTCAAAAGTCGCATCTATTTCGCAATTGAGTCGTTTTTGTACGTTGTGCACCCTTTTCCGCTGGTCATCGATGAATGTGAAATACTTGTCAACGTTGCGTATTTTTGCATCCGCTTTAGATACAAGTTTCTCGACGTGATTCTTTTGCTCAGTTTCATGTGCGCCTGCTTCCAGGATAGTGTGAGCATCCTTTGCATGCTCTAATAAGCCACACATGCTGCAGACATACTTGTTACAGTTGAGACAAAAACATTCTTCAACGTAGTTTGGATGTTTTCGACATTTGTTCCATTTTCTTTGCCATGATGTGTTTTCTTGATTACTGTTGGTACAGACCTGGCCCTGGGTCTCCACATCTTCAACAAGTGATCTGACTGTTATGTTTGATTGCAGTCTACCCACGTCTCCACCAGGAACCAAAGTCTCCTCCCTGCACGAAGGACACAACAGCTTTCCACGAGACTCCAGGAGAGTCTCAAGACAACCCTTGCAGAAGGTATGAGAGCAGGTCAGGATCTTGGGTTCCTTGAAGAAGCCCAGGCAGACAGGACACTCGAGGTTCTTATGGACAGCCTGCTTGAAGGAAGTAGCCATCATTGACAATTCAGGTACTCGACCTAAGGAAGAACAAAATATATGTGAATTAATTGGCCAACCTCATCAAAAGTGTGAAATATTTTGTAATAACGTAGCTGGCTACTATTGCACTAAAAATGTCAAACATAATGCATTCTATAATTAATAGAGCCTACCCGGTACAACACTATGAAATATATTCTTATCTCATGAGGTTAATCGTTGACTTCAAAGTAAATACTGTTTTCAATCATGTGACATGATAGCTGCTTAGGTACACATATTTGATTTACTGCTCCTTGTACATTTAGCGATGCACGTAGCTGCTCATCAATTGAACAAATTAATTTGGAATTCATGAAAAGAATTGAATATCTCAGATTGATGTACATATTTGTTTTTGATCATGTCTGTGTTATCTTTCGCTCACACTTAATACCTGTCCGTGGCAGTAATGACCTTTCAATGAGCGATAGAGGGCACGAGGGAATGATGGTTATTCTTACCTTTATTAAACATCTATGTAATTTACTTTGGCTTTTTTTATTGTGTAAACCCAGGACGTATTCAGAAAATGTTGTGGTATTTCATGTAAAGGGAATATGAAATAGTCTTAACATATATATTTTGGTGCTTGCACTGCTTGTACGGATGCCTGTACGGATGAACATTGGCTTGTCCAATTATTTTATCTGTTAAGGTTTGTTAATATATGGCATGGTAAACAATTCCTAAATGTCACCGCTTAATTCACTTTGATCACCTCATCTCAATTATGAAAAGATTTAGACACTTAAAGTGGTTTGAGCATGTAACTAGATGAAAAGCTTGCCAAACAATATCTTGCAAGGTTCGAGGAACCGATGGAAAGAAAAAGAGGGACAGATTAACTAGTAGATGGACTATTAACATCAATCAGTTGACTGGAATTCCATTTGAGCGGCTAACTATAACAGCCGAAGACAGGGAATTATGGAAAACCTGTGTCTTATTGTTATTGTTGGTAGGGTATAGCACAGGGGTTTAGAACATTAGTCAGGTGGCTTAGCGTCAAAATTATTGATTATCGTTACACGGCGGACAAAAGCGCCATTTTTGGTACAGGGCTTCCTTAGGACCTACTGAACGATAATAGCCTAGGAGCCCTCGGTAAAAATTTGATATAAAGGTGTGGGGGGCGGGGGCGTCATCCCCGAGCCCCTAAATAATATATAAGGTAAAATAACATTGAATTGTTGTTGTACGAATGTAATTTTTGGTACAGGGCTTTTTAGGACCTTCTGAACGATGTTAAGGTTGAAGCCCCCCCCCCCCCCCAAAAAAAAATGTTTATAGGGGTGATTTGGGGGCGGGGGCGTCTTACCGGAGCCCCCATATTATATATCATGTAAGATCACATTGGTTTGTGGTTATACGACAGCCTGCTTTTGTACAGGGCTTCCTTAGGACCTACTGAAAGGTAGTAGGGTAGGACCCCCTGGCAATAATTTCATATAAGGGTGTAGGGGCGGGGGCGTCATCCCGGAGCCCCCCAAATACTATAAAGGTTTTAAAAAAAAAAAAAAAAAATCTTGCACGAATGCAATTTCTGGTAAACGCTGTTAGGGTTGGAGCCCCCAACAAAAGATTTATATAGGTGTGTTTTGGGGGCGGGGGCGTCGTACCAGAGCCCCCGTGTTAGATATCATGAAATATCACATTGGTTTGTGGTTATATGACAGCCTGTATTAGTACAGAGCTCTCCGACATTTGACCAGCCTCTGTTTGCCCTGGCAAAGTTTGTACAGTGGAAATGGCCAGACACTCATGGTGAGAAAGTGCATGTGGTTATGCTAGGATGTCTGCACACAGAAATGGCACTATGGAACACACTTGGGGATGTCTTAGAAGGTTCTGGCTGGACCACAGCCCTCACAGAGGCAGAGGTAGCGTCATCTGGCATGGCCGAGTCGTATCTGAAGGCAGCACACTTAACTAGAACTAGGCGCGCCCACCAAATCACTGTCTTGACTCTGCACAATCTTCAGAGTGAGGCTTTCATGCTCAGCGACGGCCCCAAAGATGAAGAATCTTTCACGGCTTGGAAAATAACATGCAGAAGAGAAGTCCTACTTTCATGTCCAGGGACCTGATCATGAGATATGAGACCCTCATTATTATCTTCATCAGGGCTCACAGAGAGAAGTATTTCCCTTTGTATGTTGAAGTCTTGGATGAACCCACACCACTGTTCTTTGCTTTGGATCATTTGAACTACTCACGGTGGATGCCAGTTCACATCAGAGATATGAAGTCTCTGCCCGACACTATCAAGGATGAGTTTGAGAATTTTTCTCACTGGGTCCTTTCCAAGACAAGAAACAAATTCTCTGCAATCCCATTTGATCAAGCTCATGAGCAGGAAAACAAGATCGTGAAAGGTTCTGGTGGAGCTGTTGGACTCACAGAAAACCCTGTGGCTTTTCGACGATGGATGCTTTCGCTACCAGAGATGTCCAGGCTGCTAAAGCAATTCGAAGAAGAATACCTTCCTGATGATGACACAGAGATCCCGGAGAACTTCCAGCATCATGAGCAGGGTCTCTCAACACAGAAGACCTTCCAGCGACAGGTTGTCAGCCTCTCCGATACCATCAGACGAATGGGCAATCCCTTCTTGGATGATTTCTCCGAACTAGTAACTCTTGACAGTCGCAACTGTGCGGATGAATCAGTGGTAGCCGCATTGCACACATTGGAGGATACAGGCAGGAAACAGTACAAGAACTTTGTCAAGAATGTGCTTGATGTTCGCAGCCACTCCATCCATGACCCAATCAAGAGGAATTCTCTAGCACTATTCAGTAAACCTAAACGGAAGGTAACATCTAAGCAGGGGAAGAAGATCAAAGTGCTTCAAAACAACGTGGCACTCTTCGGCCAGTTGTACATATCTATGCAGAACCGGGAAGGTGACTTGGCAGAGTTCTTTGCACATGAGATACAGTCCTTCCCTCCTTCCCTCTCAGACTTTAACAAGCTTCATTTGCCCAGCACGAAGTCGGACCTGCTGAAATGTCTTGAGCAACCTGGTCAATCAGAGCCACCTTCAACCTATGACTGCAAAGTCCTGGATGGTGCCGTCATCGTACACTGTCTGCCCACTACCAGCGTCAGCACATTCCATGAGTATGCAGACAGGGTATTCATCCCATACCTGGAGAAGCAGCTTCAGGACGCCATGAGGTTGGATGTCGTGTGGGACACATACATTCCAGATAGCTTGAAAGAATCTACCCGGGAAAAGAGAGGCAAGGGTGTGCGCAGGAAAGTATCGGGTGAGACCAAACTACCAGGCAATTGGATGGACTTTCTCCGTGACCCACTCAACAAGAAAGAGCTGTTTGCCTTTTTGACTTCCAAGATTGAGGATTTCAACTTGCCGCCAGCCAAAGCTGTATATGTCACATCCGGGAAATCTGTGGCATCCATTGGTACTGGCATCCCCATGCAAAACTGTAATCACGAGGAGGCGGACACTAGAGTTGTGGTTCATGTGCTACATTCTCTGAAACACGGGGGAAAGACTATCCTTGTGCGAACTGTGGACACAGATGTTGTAGTAATCCTTGTTGGCACATTCCATAATCTGATTTCAACTCAACCTTTGGCTGACATCTGGGTGGCCTTTGGCATGGGCAAGAATTACAGGTTTTACCACATCAACGCCATCTACTCGAGCCTAGGGCAGCAAAAATCACGTGCATTACCCATGTTCCACGCATTTTCAGGTTGTGACACAACCTCTGCTTTCAATGGCAAGGGCAAGAAGTCAGTTTGGCAGGCCTTGCAGATCTATAAAGACGTCACACAGACATTTGTGTCTATAGCCGACCATCCTTTCCAGATGCTGGAACTCAACGACGACTCGTTCCTAAAGCTCGAGAGACTGACTGTTATCCTGTATGACAAAACTAGTCCTTTGAACTCTGTCAACAAGACAAGACAGGAACTCTTCTGCCATAAGAATCGAGCAATGGACAAACTGCCACCCACCAAGGATGCACTACTCCAGCATGTCCGCCGTGCAGTGTATCAAGCGGGAATCTGGACGACCTGCACTCAAACACAGCCAGTGGTTCCTTCTCCAAAGGACTTTGCCTGGACCAAAGTATCAGAGTCATGGATACCAGTTTGGATGACAATTCCAGAGATTTCCAGATCATGTCGTGAACTTATCAGATGTTCATGCAAATTAAGGTGACTGCTCCAAGTGCAAACGCGGCAAAGCAAATTTGGACTGCTCACCACTTTGCAAGTGCAGTTGTACTCCATAGAACATTGTAAACTGTAAGCGATTTTATTATTAGACATCACTTAACAATCCCACAAAATTAGAAAATTGAGAAAACTATGAAAGTTTCTTTTACACTGCAATCCATTTCAACCACAAGCAATGCTCTAATCTCCGTGATGTGAGATATATTCATGAAAATTAAGAATTGTTTTTTTTTTGCTGAAACGCAAGTTTTATCTAGTTATTGAGAACGAATGAATATTTACTAAAATGGGTGATCAACTTTAACTTCAAATCAGAAAAGCAGACACTGATCCGGGGAGGTGGTGGTCAACGCACCCCCCCCCCCCCCCCCCCACCATGGATTATACATGGTATGTGGTAAACGCTTGGAATAAGTGCTAGAAAGCATACTGCGCATATGAGTTTATTTATTTCATTTCTTTTGTGAACAAAAATCTATTGGGCCTGAACCCCCCTCCTCCCGCCTTCTTAAAACATTCCGGGATCCGCCCCTGAAGAGGGTGGATTGTTATTGAAAGTTGAATAAAAACGGTATATATAATAATTAAAAATGTTTTGTTATTTTTATAATGTCCAATTATCCAAGAGTCACACATTTCAATGATTACTTTGGTGAAACTGCTTGTAGCTAGGTCCACTTGTAGTATTGCAATTTATCCAAACTTGAATTGAATTTGATCAGTGGCCTCTATACATATATTTCGTAACCATTTAAAACTTTTTATGATTCTCAGGAATGAGTGGAATTATGTCACAAATGTCAGCTAACTTGGAATTCTGTGTTTTACATGATTTTTTCAAAAATTCTGAAAGGCTCCTAGGCTATGATTAGTTGATAGTAACGCTTAGCCACCTGACATGAGCGTGTTCTGTTGTTAAGACTAATTACTGGCGACTGGCAACATTCTACCCCCAGAGTATGCAAAGTATTAAGGTTTAAAAAAATCAACACGGGGGCTCCGAAACAACGCCCCGACCTTCTTCACACTTATGCGATTGTTTTGCCGGGGGCTCCTTCCTTAATATCATTCAGTAGGTCATAAGAGAGCCCTGTACCATAAAAGGCTGTCATATAACCACAAACCAATGTGATCTTTCATGATATCTAACACGGGGGCTCTGGTACGGCGCCCCCGCCCCCAAAATACACCTATATAAATGTTTTGTTGGCGGCTCCAACCCTAACATCGTTTAGTAGGTCCAAAAAAAAGCCCTGTACCATAAATTGCATTTGTGCAAGATTTTGTTTTTGTTTTTTTTTGTTTTACCTTTATAGTATTTGGGGGGCTCCGGGATGGCGCCCCCGCCCCTACACCCTTATATGAAATTGTTGCCAGGGGGTCCTACCCTACTATCTTTCAGTAGGTCCTTGGGAAGCCCTGTACAAAAACAGGCTGTCGTATAATCACAAACCAATGTGATCTTACAGAATATATAATATGGGGGCTCCGGTACGACGCCCCGGCCCCCAAAAATACACCTATATATTTTTTTTTTGAGGGGGCTGCAACCCTAACATCGTTCAGATGGTTCTAAAAAGCCCTGTACCAAAAATTACATTCGTACAACAACAGATCAATGTTATTTTAACTTATATTTTATTTAGGGGCTCCGGAATGCCGCCCCCGCCCCCACACCTTTAAATTAATTTTTTGCCGAGGGCTCCTAGGCTAATATCGTTCAGTAGGTCGAAAGGAAGCCCTGTACCAAAAATGGCGCTTTTGTCCGCCGTGTAACGATAATTTCGCTAAGCCACCTGACTACATGTAACGTACAGCAAAAGGTCAAATTTTGAGGGGGAAGATTAACTAGGTCAGGAGGGGATGTACCCTTTGCCCTTTAATTAGAGTGGAAAAATGTGAATTTAAAAATGAAACGGACTCTTAAACATACTATCTATGTATCTTTTCCCGAGTGTCTTCTATCTTTCACTCCTAATCTTCTTTTTTTTTCTTTCTTCTTTGCTGTATAATGCTACATTAAGGACGAAAAGTATTTTGTTATATTCTTTTAATGCACCTCTTACTGATTCACATGATAATATAATCTTGTTAGAACATTTTCAATTAATTTATCTCTTTATATTATCTCACGTTTTTTGGATCTCACTTAAATTCAACTCTCATTCGATTGCCGTACCCCCCCCCCCCCCCCCCTCAGCCCGTGGCTATGCCACTGGTTCAACCAATATTATGACGCATTTCATAGATAGCGTTAACAATCGAATACTGCAACACATCATAGAATGTAGTACTACATTAAAACATATTAAAACAATTATGACAATATGTAGCATAATCATAAACTGTATGTTCACTATAATACTCACGTGCAGTCTAGTAGAAAAGTATTTTGTTGTCTAACGTTGAGGAAATGTATGAGAAGAAACAAATCAAAAGAATGATCAACGGCGTTGTAAGTATGTCGACGTTTAAACCCCTTACACTCTTTGTGATGTAAAACGATACTTGTTTTCATGAAATAAACAACCAAATAATATCTAGTCTTATCTCATGAGGTTAATTTTTAACTTCAAAGTAAATACTGTTTTCAATCACGTGACATGATAGCTGATAAGGTACACAGATTTGATTTAATGTCCCTTGTAAATTTAACGATGCACGGAGCTGCTTATCAGTTGAAGAAAATGATATTGCAGTTCATGAAAATAAATTAATATCTCAGATTGATGTAATTTTTGTTTTTGATCATGTGTTATAATTGACTGTATTATCTTTGGCCCAAACTTGGTACCTGTACGTGACAGTAATGACCTTTCATTGAGCGATAGAGGGCGAGGGGATTGATAGCTATTCTTACCTTCGTTAAAGGGGATGTAGCATGGCAAATACTAGTTAACGCCAGCCTCGACTTTTTTTTGTATAACTGCACGTAAACGAAAGGACTTGATTAACTGGGTCAACGCGCGCTATCGTCGCGAAAGGGCGCGAAACAACCCGAGGTTCTCCTCACGCTTCGGTTTCGCGTATGTTGCACACACATGATTAGGGACTTTTAGATTGAGTGGATGAGAACACGACGAACGCCGACTGATCATGCATGTCAACGTACTCAACTGCCCATGTTGACTACAATTAGAAATCTTTTAGATTGCACTCGACGATATTCATGCATGCAGGAAGTAACACTATGAACATGACGGACAAAGAAAGGGGACAAAATATACAGTTCCTTATTATATCCTCAACAATAGACCATTTTCATAATGTAACCAAATGTTATGTACAGGTCTTTGTGAAGTGCCTCAATACAAATTATTTCATTAACCTGATATTAAGAATAATAGTAATTCGATAGTCAGAATGCAAACTGCATATATCAAGTGTTGCTAGGTAGGTCAAGCCATAATGTTTGTCCAACCTGGCAACAACTAATTTATGCAGTTTGGATTGTGTCTATCGAAATACTATTATTCTTACCAGGTGAATGAAATAATTTGTATTGAGGCACTTTACAAAGACTTATGCATTAAATTTGGTTACATTACGAAAATGACCTATTGCTGTGGTAGAACATCCCTTCACTGCTATTATGTACAAATGTGTAGAACAGGTGAATATGCATGCGACACCTGTTCTACACATTTTTTACATGATAGCAGGTAAGGGATGTTCCTTTGTCTACCTGAGGAACTGTATATTTTATGCGCACGCGGCATACTAGTACCGTACTAGATTTAGGAAAATCAAGGTTGACGCATTCTCGATCGCCGACTGAGACGACTTGAAGCATGCGCAGTGCCTTAAAATGACGTCACACGTTGCAGTCAAAGCTGTCGACGTGCAAATCTAAAAGTCCCTAATACTGCGGTCGCGTCGTCCCTAGTCATATTTACCCGATTGGCCCCGAGTCAGGCCACGAGAAAGACACGTCTCATCATACTACAGCCCCTTTAAACATATTTTATAATTAAATTTAGCTTTTTATGACTTCCTCATGATGAAGGGATTGCAATTCAAAAGAAGACTGAAGCTTCATTATTATACACATTCATTATTTTTGAATTTCTTACATATATAGGTCATAGAATAATCAAACTATTTTGTTACCCCTTAGTTCTGTGTTTGACCCTCCCCCTCTTATATCCTTCATGCCCATTTTAAGTGGTAGTGATCGCTGCGCTGATGCCTGTCGGATACACACCACACATAGCGTAATATATTACATGTGAGTAGAATACGATCTTAACACTTATCAATTCTACACATTAATGGACTTTGAATGGGGTACCTTTGATTATCTCCGAATGGGTGTGTGAAAAACAGCTTCACCCTTCGGTTACCGTTCAAGCAAAGAAATATGAATTCACGACAAATTTCGCGATGAAATATAATATGTACTGCGCCTTGAAACACAGTATTAGGCGCTTTATAAATGTGAGCTATTATTATTATTATTATACTAATAATAATAATAATAGCTCACATTTATAAAGCGCCTAATACTGTGTTTCAAGGCGCAGTACATATTATATTTCATCGCGAAATTTGTCGTGAATTCATATTTCTTTGCACATACCTCTGCATTTATTTTCTGAAATCAATATTTTTAATGACTCGGTCTTTCAATTCTTTTGATTTTTTTTCTTCTCACACCAATGACACTGAACAAAGAACTATTTTATGGAAATGTCAGTGACCAAATTCTTACTTCAAGTTTATTCCTTCTATTCCCTTTAACAAATATACTTAAATTGAACATGAAATATGTAACATAATTTGAATGGAAAATGATAACTGACATAATTTCAACATAATAATAATTACAACGCAATATTATGCAAGTATGTTTCTATGCTCTAAAAAAGATAACAAAACAAGTTAATTTCTCTACTCTGAAGGAATCATAGACATAGGGAGGATCGAAGGGGAAACACTTTAATGCATATCAGAAAATTAAGGTATAAAACACTTGATTTCCTTTCCGATTCAAAATATAACCAGGAATTCTTAAAAACTTTAATGAATCTCGTACATATATATTTTTGTAGGGCTTCAATATTACACTATATCACAGACACTGATAACACGTAGGGCCGTGTATCTCAGATTTAACATTGTTAAACGATCCCTTTAAGATATGTTTTACGCACAGATCCAGTAAACGACTATGGGTATATACACATAAATAATGTTCTAAATTATAAAAGTATCCTTGGAACAAAACAAACAAAGAAACACAAATACCATGATAACCAATATTTGAAATAAGTAAATGACCTTGGAAAAATTGCATATCTATAATTCCCTTGCATATTTCAAAACAAACGCTTTTGGATACATTGTAATATTTTAATTTGCTTACGTTGCCACTATACCATGGACACTTAGATAATCTTTTCAGTATTACAAATAGCATTGAAAGGAGGCAGCTGCTCATCCCCCATAATAGCGGGAATGGATGACTGTGTATTATATTTACAATGTATGCTTTCAGTCGATTAGAAGGTGTGCTACCTCCTCCCCTCGTCTATGATTTTGATTATCTACCTACACCTGCCTACACAATAACAGCCATTTACAATAATGAGCGCAACGTCTTCATACTTCATAAGCGTAAACGTTACATAGTCCACTGCCGACGGCATAATGAAATCAGTCAACATTATGATAGCGTTATAATAATTTGATTTAAATTACACTTCGGGACAGGCTTGGAAGGCAGGGACACTGAAAGGACTGCATCCGGGAGTGGTATAGTTCCGACATTCGATGAACCATCATCTCAAAATATTATTCGGGCAAAGAGGTTAGTAGTAGTAGTAGTAGTAGTAGTAACGGTTTATTGAAATAAAATCCAATCGCGGCTCGAAAGCCGAATTACAGGTTTTGTACAGTAGTAAAAGCAAACATCAAAATTACAGGAATCAAAATAAGTAATAACATGTAACAGTGAGATCATAATGACAAATATTAAGTACAATAACAAGGCAGTACCAGTTAGCATTCATTGACTACACCACTGCTCCATACTACTATTTGTATCATTATGATTATTATTATTATTATTACTGTAAATATTACTTTTATTATTATTACTATTCTTAGTATCAAAATTATGATAACAATAATTAATATCAACATTATTACTAGGATTACTATTAACCATATATCCTAATTATAGTAGACAGCGAGGTACCCAAATATCCTCCTATTCAGACAACAAGGTGCCGGAATATATATTTTGATCTGGTGTATGTTGGTGACTATTATGAGCTGTGACAACGGAGACCAGGTAAGAGCAGATAACATTTCTATGGTGCATTAATATTTGACCGAATAACAATCTAAAATGGCTGAGCGTTGTAAGTTTAATCAACTCCACGTTTCATCTGCAAAACTGAAATTTACTCCCTTGTCTCATGGAAGATGTAAAGCCTATCTTCAGTGCAGAAAACAATATCTCCCGTCTTGAATGCTTGCAAAAAGCCGCCACCGTGTGATTTCGTTATCTTGAAATCAGTGAGAATGTTTTTGGTGTATTTGAGCTCTTTTGTGTACTGAACAATGCTCAGCAGACACTGATCACGTTTAACCCATGCAATGATAACTGAATCATCCTGACACACAACAGGGTAAGCCCAATCACCATCTCTACTGATGCTATGAATGATAGCACCAGACACATCGTTGATCACATATACACGACACTGATAGCTGGTAGTACATATACTCTTAACGACAATCGCTTGACTGGATATCATCGCAATCATCTGCCTTGGTACAAATCCGTTACATGTTATCTCTCGAATTGCCTTCCCCCCTTCTTGCTTAAATACCTGTATTTTCTTGTAAACACTGTTACCTGTAAAGATCAGCCCATCCTTGCCTACAGTGAGACCGCCAGTAGTTGCTGCGAACCCACTGTTCAATGTCTCAAACTTTACATCAAGCTTTTCACAAAGCTCGTTGTACAAGGAAATTCTATTATTATGGTCGCGTATGACATATCCACCATCAGGCATGAAGTGTAAGGCATGAACTTTAACAGATTTCAGTACGGTATCTTGTAAGATGCCCTCAGAAGAATATATGACTATTCCTCCATCTCGACAACCAACAGCCATTTCATTGTTTGGTAATATTGTCATCCCCTTCATGCTTTTCCCAGCAGGCAGTGGTGCTTCCGTGCGCAGAACCCATTTAGACTTCGTATGTGTAGGGACCTCCCTGGTATGTGTTAGCTGGCCCAACTGGAGTTCATCTGATCCCTGACTTCTGAAGCCAATTCTTTCACCTTCCTCAGCGGTTCTTCTGGGCAGCTCCTCATCTGGCCCAATCCGGTTCAGAAGCTCTTCCAGCTGTTGACACGTCGCTTCATGTGCGGTCAGAGCCTCTGTCTGGAGAGGAAAATTAAGACCATCCTTAACCAAGTCCAGAACCTTCTTAATCTCGTCTATCTGCTTACGAATCGTCTTCTCAACTTCTCCCAATGAAGTCTTAATTTTTCCTATCTTGTGCCCAACTTGTTTTCTCAACACCGTCTTTCTTTCCTTCAATTTCTCAACTGATTCCTCAAAAGTCGCATCTATTTCAGCATTGAGTCGTTCCTGTATGTTATGCACCCTTTTACGCTGGTCTTCAACGAAAGTAAAATACTTGTCAACGTTGCGTATCTTTGCATCCGCTGTAGATGCAAGTTCCTCGACGTGTTTCTTTTGCTCAGTTTCATGTGCGCCTGCTTCCACGATAGTGTGAGCATCCTTTGCATGCTCTAATAAGCCACACATGCTGCAGACGAACTTGTTACAGTTGCGACAAAAACATTCTTCATCGTAGTTCGGATGTTTTCGACATTTACTCCATTTTCTTTGCAATGATTTATTTTCTTGATTACTGTTGGAACAGACCAGGCCCTGGCTCTTCACTTCTTCAACAAGTGATCTGACTGTTATGTTTGATTGCAGTCTACCCACGTCTCCACCAGGAACCGAAGTCTCATCCCTGCACGTAGGACACAACAGCTTTCTACGAGACCCCAGAAGAGTATCAAGACAACCCTTGCAGAAGGTATGGGAGCAGTTCAGGATCTTGGGTTCCTTGAAGAAGCTCAGGCAGACAGGACACTCGAGGTTCTTATGGAAAGCCTCATGCTTCAATGAAGTAGCCATGATTGACAGCTCAAGCACACGACCTAAGGAATAAGAAAAATAAACTGTGAATGAATTGGCCAACACATCAAAAGTATTTGGTAAATACTTAGCTGGCTATTACTGCACTGAAAAATGTTAAACATAATGCATTTCATGATTAATAGGGCCTTCCCGGTACAACATTATGAAATTACTTTACGCTTCTTCTTTAGCACTTACGTTACGATTGAAGTTGTGTGAAACTTTTCTTATCAAGAATAAGGGGTTATACCGAAGGTTATATTTGATAATTTAATAAAATTAGCAGAAGTGTAGTATATAATTGCCTTCTCATACGTGTAAGTAAAGGCAGTATTGTGTATTTGGGTATTTCCTCATCCAGGCTAGCCTCACCGAGGCTAGCCTCTTGTCGATGCCCTCGCGCTGTTGGAGTCTCTAAATTCTGACGAGCGAAGCGAGTCAGAGAAACCGAGGCGCTTGCGCGGAGGGCCTCTTGACAAGTGATCTGAATTTCTTATGTTTTACTTTGTTTGGCGAATATTCCGACCCAGCAGAGTTCGGTGAAAGTCATTCAATCAGAGAGAGCTACTATGACGTAATATCTACCGCTCTGTGCGAATTCCCTCCGTGAGAGCGAGACTGGCCGCCTAGTTGTAGTCTGCAAGCACAAACCCTGGTCAGTCGTAAAAGAGAGTGTGCACTATAAGACTACCATATGCCACGTACTGTAGCTGTTCCTGACCTATATTGGTACAACCAGTTGGTACCAGTAGATAGCTGGGCTAGGCTTCTCTCAAGGCACAATGATTTTTTTGATAAAGTGTCAAATTAGGGTCTGTGCTTGCAAACTAGCCTAGTTGGGCAATCCCGAACACACACGTACACACACACAATCGCTGCGGTCTAGACATGCATAATTCAGTAGGAAATCAGGTCTCATGAATATATAATTCAGATCACTTGTCAAGAGGCCCTCCGCGCGAGCGCCTCGGTTTCTCTGACTCGCTTCGCTCGTCAGAATTTAGAGACTCCAACAGCGCGAGGGCATCGACAAGAGGCTACACCGAGGCTAACTTTAAGTTGGTTCTTACAGTCTGCACTTGTGTTGAGTTCACACTAACTGTTGTTTAGGTAAGCATTAAAGCCTTTGGACATATAACTCGAGATTCTGGTCTGATTTCTTTAGAGCAGTGAAACGTAGACAAAAGGGAAAGAATCAGTCACTGATAGGTGATTTCGAAGCATGGATGATTGATTGCTCGAGGGATGATCAATGGGTTGATGCTGTGCATAAAAAAGGTGTAGATTTACTCTTCATAGGATGTGGAATCGATCATATAGGGTATACAATTCGACCCCACGGGTGTAAATTTGAACCCATTTTTTATGAAAATGGAACCAAAAGGTGTTAATTAAACACCATTGGGTGTAAATTTCACTCCTTAAAGGGAGCAAAATTATAACCTTGGGGTGCAAATTAATACCTTCTTTTGGGGTGTAAAGTTTCTCCCTACATTGGGGATTAAATTTACTCCCTGAGGGGTGTCACTTTTGCGACAAGCATTTACTCCCTATAGGGAGTAAATTCAAAACTCTTTTTCTCTGTGTGTATATAACATATTTTCCTACTTTATTGTGTTCAATTATAAATGGACACTCTTTCTCAGCTTTATTTCCATTGCTATTATTATTATTATTATTACGTGTATTATTATTAAATTTAGTATGTAGAGTTGTCTTTGTTTTTACAAGTATTAATATTATAACCATTATCATCATCATTTATGTGATAACACCCACTCCATCTCACTCTTTCTCTTTTACCTTCTCCTCCAACTCAACTCTCTCTCTCTCTCTCTCTTCATATGTCTCTCTGTCTTCATCATTTTATGCGAAGTTGCCATGATAGCTATTGTCTGACATTATAAAAATAATACACAGCAGTGAGGGCATTAGTAAGAATTACCCACACAAGTTGGAAAAGTCTAACACGTCCGAGGCGATAGCCGAGGGCGTGTTAGACTTTTTCAAAGGTACCGAGTGTGGGTAATTATACTAATACCGGAACAAAATGATGTTTATTTTTTGTTTTATAAAATTATTACGTGGATCCTTGTTATTTGATCAATCGCCCTTACCTCAAACTCAAAGGTCGGAATTCACAAAGGAGGTTTAAATCTAACCCATGGTTTAAATTCTCATTGACATAACCCATTGTTTAAAATAAGCGCAAATTGAGGCGTACCTTGCCTTGCGCGCGTCTAATATTAGACCTCTGACTTGTGTCGCGCTTATTTTGCGCTAATTTTAGCTAGACTGGGTAATGACCGGTCATTACCCAAATTACGCGTTAGGCAAAATAAATGCCTGGTCACGTGTACGCTTTCAACCAATCATTTGATTAGGATCTACGTCATCATCTTATAACAATATCTAGCCATGAGTAAAGTCCCCCCCCCCCCCCATTTCTTCCTACTTGTAAAGTCCCAGACGAGATAGTTATTCTCATCGAACTGAAACAGACCAGATATCTATAATTTAACTAATTCATCAGACCTTCTAAGTTTCACATGTGTCTCCAATTTTCCATGAATATTTGTCCAGAACCGCTCAAACTGGCGGTTGTTCAACTGTTCAGTGAGTATTGAGTATTGTTAAACAAACTTGAAAACTTGTTTATGAAGTAACAAAACAGTTTGCGATTATAAAACACTTTTAAGCTGGCTACCAATGCTGTTCTGGGTAAGCTCTTTATGATAGCGTTTTTCTCCCTTTCTAACTCATTATTTTTGTTCGCCCGCTAGTGATATACTGGCAGTCACTGACAGGATAATAGTGTTAGTTACAATTATTAAAAATTACTTAAAACATAACAATAAAGTTATATCGCTATCGTTAATACGTTAGAAGAGAAAGAAGAGGTGTAAATATTCACCTGTAACTGTTCATCAATTATTTGAAACCGTTGTTTTGGAGGGGCCCCTTCCCTTTACCCCTTTTAGCGATACATCCCATACCTCGAAAAAAACTGTGTACATCTACAATCAGACACAACTTCGGAAAACCGGGTACAGGCAATTACTTAGAAAACAGCGAATAACGATGAGTGAATAGAGCGTGTGCAATATTTAATGCGACTTTGTTTGTACAGGAGGAAAGGAGAATATCCTTCGAAGACAACCTATATTCAGTTTGAGTCAAACAAAAGTTTACATCTAGAAAATTGCTAATTATTTTTAAAATATCTCGCAAACAATGCCTCTTGTTCATTCAAGCGTGAACACATACCACACACAAATGATACTGTATGATTTTTGATAAAACACTCTTTCATAAGATGTATCGTGATTATTTTTCATAGATGATACGGTAGTGTCGATATAGACTTTCGGAAAATAATTTTGTTGTTAATAATTATTAAAAGCCATGTAGAATTAATCAAAAATATAAAATAAATATATTAACAGCATTATTAAAAATATATATATATATACCAGGTTGGCTTTGGAAGATGTTCCTAGTTACTTTTGTACACACTTCCACGCAATCGACGATGATGTTATTATAGTTAATGTGTGTTATTCGTCGTTTTCCGAGTATTTGGCTGTTATCGGTTTTCCTCGTTTGGATCAGCCTTTTAATCATTTTAATTTAATTACAGAAAACAGATTATTTGTGCATTTACATACCTTCGTCTAGGTAACATACATCCTTGCATTCATCTGTTGGCTTAACTGCATGTGAAATAACCCACAATTGATTCTTGTCCCGTGACTAACAGGGCAAGAGACTTGTCCGTACTCCTTGTCGCAAGATAATTTCGGAAAATAACAAAATGCTTCAGATAGTGACGCCCTACATGCATGACGTGTATGGGTACGATAATAAACATCAAAGGGGGTGTCAGTGCCACTATTTACATATTTCAAATCATGACCCGCGCACAACCAATCAACGTACGATGCAGTTGTTTGCAAAGTAAAATAATTACTACCGTATATCACTTAACGATTTATTTGACCAAAGTATCGTTTTTATGGTTAAATATTGATATTGACAACGTCACATGCTAGATTTATGGTGTTAGCGTTGTGCTGACTTGACGATAATATGTCTCCATTATAAAGCGGAACGGAATATCATCTACAGCAGCAGACGAGGTTCTTTGTTGAATGCGTTAAGACATATACCATATATACCAATCAATAAGCATTATGAAGGCAGACTTATCCCACACGAGAGCACAGATGCCGAAAAATTCCATTGCTAGTAGGGAAAGATATTACTTGTGACAAGCTTGTGCCACAAATTTCTCTCTCCTACTAGCTATGTGAAAACCGAGCCAGTGCCATTATCCTAGCTACAAACACGTATTTCGAGTCCTTAAAGATATTATGTCCCTTTTGCAGCCAACATCAAATTATGTAGAACTTTGGAGGAATTATGAATATGTCACGTATGTCCTATCTGTGAAATTTAAATATTAGCAGTGTCCTAGTATTCAAATTATGCAAGGAAACCCTTTTACCTTCTAAACTTCACTGTCAGACACTATTGAGTGACTGATTACCTTCTTTTTTTCTTTGGTAATAACATACATGAAATGAGCTGTAACAGGTACATGAACATTTGATTGAAGCTTTGTGCAGCACAAAACGTGAGGCCATGCCGTAAAAGGGTCGGAAAATCAGACTATTACTTCGGTAATAGACCAGTTGGTAGTTAGCACATAGGTCATATGACCCCAAATATCCAAATATCTTTTAAACATAGATATATTCAACGTTGTGCTTTTTGGAATAATCACAGCTAAAGTCATGAAGATGATTCTTTGTTTGCCCTCTTGAAAAGATTATTTCCACCTGTGTTCAATAGAATGCATCACAGGTACATGCATGAATAATGATTACATAAATTTCGTTAGCATGTATCCAGTAATAGTCTCAGTGGGTTTTACAATTTTGTTCAAGTGACCTTTATCTGCGCATGCGCAGATCAATCCGCGCTTGCTCAGATTGTATCTACGAACTGGAATATTGCAATCACTTAAGTCGATTCGACAACTAATGGTCGTTATTTTCCCACTGAAAGCCATTTCCGAGCCCTTTCGTTTTGAGGAAAGTTCTAAATTAGTATTGTCTTTCGAATGCCGTTGGAATTTAACCTTTTCATTTTTGGGCCTGCAAATGGTACATAGTACCTTTTAAGGCTAAGTCCACTTAAACAAATATTTGCTTTTTATGCACGCAGTAAAACAAGAGAAACAGACAAAAATAAATTTGAGTAAAATCGGATAACTAACTTTGTAAGTGCCCCTTTTTCCCAGAAAGTAACAATTTATTGATGGTCCCCCCCCCCCCCACACACACAAACACACACTTTGAAAGACGCTCTGCCGCCCCTGGGCCACTGTAGACAGTTGACCTTTCATGACAGGGTTTACAAAACAAATTTCTTTTTCGAGGGAGACAAAATGCATGGTCATTGTAAAGAGGTGGCCACTAAGAATTGTTTGACATGTATTATGTTGGTACAATCAAAACAGTGTGATAAGATGAAAATAAATGTAATCCGGAAATCTGTTACAGTGGCTACATAATCTCGTTATCTTTACCATATGTATATACTTTTAACAAGGTAAAACATAAAACACTCCATTATTTGTCTTTCTCTCAGTATTTAATGTTAAAAAGGATCAGTATAATAAGCATAAAGATGAAAAGAGTCTCTCCATCCTTGATTCTCTATTTATAATCTCATTGATTATTGTATACTATAGATGATTATTCTCACTTAAGTCGTAAAAGACCACTCCATGACAAATTTGGGGTCCTTGGTTGAGTGAATTTATTGTTTTTAAAAAACAGAGTGAAAAGCAGCTTCACCCTTCGGTTACCGTTCAAGCAAGGAAATATGAATTCACGACAATTTTCGCGATGAAATATGCGCCTCGTCGCATTACATGTATATATTTTGCCCATACCTCTGCATTTATTTTCTAAAATCAATACTTTTGATGACTCGGTCTTTCAATTCTTTTGGAATTGTTTTTCTTCACACCAGTGACACTGGACAAAGGAATATTTTCTTGAAATGTATACATTACTTCAAGTTTATTCCTTCTATTATCTTTGAGGAAACACAATTGAATTGAACATGAAACATGTAACATAGTTTGAATGGAACATGATAACTGGCATAATTTCATCATAATAATAATTGTGCTTTTATAGCGCAATAATAAAGGGTTTCTCATGCTCTTACAAAGATAATAAAGAAAGTTACTTAATCTTCTATGAATGAACCATAGACCTTGTAAGGAAGGGGGAAATTAACTTTAATTCATATCAGAATAACAAGATAAACTACATATAGTAGGAATTAAGGTATATAATACACTGATTTCATTTCCAATTCAAAATATAACAAGGAATTCTTAAAAACTTAAATGGATCTCGCACATACATTTTATGATGTGCGACTAATAATAGCTTAAATAGTTCATTTATGGCACCAAAGTTATAAGTTTAACAGCATAAATTACATAGAGCAAATCAGTATAACATTAAATAATTAATATTTAAATAAGTAAATTAACTTTAATGTATATCAGAATAACAAGACAAACTACATGTAGTAGAAATTGAGATATATGATACACTGCTTTGCTTTCCGATTCAAAATATAACTAGGAATTCTTAAAAACGTAAAATGGATCACGTGCATACATTTTATGCATATTTGACAAATAATAGCTTAAATAATTTATTTATATACACCAAAATTATATTTATATTGAACATGAAATTTACAACATAGTTGTGTTTTTTCACATCGTTGGGCTATAGACTACAATATCATTCATATATTATCATGCAATATGTTTAACAATTATTCTTCATTTATAATCTTAATTTTTGTTCCTTGACATTTTTTGTGAAGGTATTATAATCTTTTATATAATTTTGAACAATGCAAATATGTAAACTCTGAATGAATCAGACTTTGGAGTTTGGATTGTACAAGGAATTTTCGATCAATAAACCCAGCCGAATAAGTGATAAATAGGTGAATCATAAATGCATGATAAGCAAAGAGAGAGATAGAGGAAGCTACGAAAATTGGGGATTGTACAGAATAAGGCCCTTAATAAAAATTAACGCACAGATCTAGTAAACAATTATGGTTAATTTATTATTTAAAAAAAACGATCCCCTAAATTATAAAAATGTTCTTGGAACAAAAACAAATAAAGAAACACGAATAGAATAGCATTTTTTTGGCCCTCGAAAATTTAAAAAATTGCACCTCCTCCCCTCCCCCTCCCCCACTGCCCCCCCCCCCCCTTGACCAGCAGGGGAGGGGGCCCATCTATAAATTTAAGAAAAGGTAAAATTAATGTGCCACTGGTACTACTCCCTTCCCTCATCTTTGATTATGATTATTTACCTACATCTATCTATGAAATAACCGCCCTTTGCAATAATGAGCGCAACGCATTGATTCTTCATAACCGTAAATGTTACACAGTCTACCGTAGACAGCATGAAATCGGTCAACATTATGATAGCATTATAATAGACCGGAGTCTAGACTGACTACTAGATTTAAATCACACTTCGGCACAGGCTTGCAAGACATGAACACTGAAAGGAATGCATCCGGGAGTTTTAAAGTTCCGACATTTGATGAACAATCATCTCATAATTATTTAGGCCAAGAGGTGCCCCATATATCCTAATTATTCGGCAGTAAGGTACTCATAATATCCTCATATTCAGACATATGCTACGAGGTGCCTGAATACATATTTTTATCTGGTGTATGTTGGTGACTATTATGAGCTGTGACAACGGAGACAAGGCAAGAGTAGATAAAATATATATGGTGCATTTATTCCACTTATAACAATCTGAAATGGTTGGGTTTTGGAAGTTTGTTAAACTCCACGTTTCATCTGCAAACTGAAATTTACTCCCATGTGTCATGGAAGATGTGAAGCCTATCATCAGTGCAAAAAACAATCCCTCCCGTCTTGAATGCTTGCAAAAAGCCACCATATGATTTCGGTATCTTGAAATCAGTGAGAATGTTTTTGATGTATTTGAGCTCTTTTGTGTACTGAACGATGCTCAGCAGACCCTGATTACCCATAACCCATGCAATGATAACTGAATCATCCTGACACACAGCAGGGTAAGCCCGATCACCACCTTTGCGGATGCTATGAATGATAGCACCAGACACATCGTTGATCACTTGTACCTGAGACGGAAAGTTGAAATTAGATGTACTCGTACTAACGACAATCGTTTGATTGGATGTCATCGCAAACATCTGGCGTGGAACAAATCGCTTACACGTTATCTCTCTAATTGCCTTCCCCCCTTCCGGCTTAAATACCTGTATTTTCGTGCATTCATCGTAACCTATGTAGATTAGCCCATCCTTGCCTACAGTGAGACCACCACATACACCTTTCGTAACATCCTTTGTATCAAACGTTACATCAAACTTTTCACAAAGCTCTGTGTACAAGGAAATTCTGTTATTAGTGTCGCGTATGACGAATCCACTATCAAGCATAACGTGTAAGGCACTAACTTTAACAGATTTCAGAACGGTATCTTGTATGATGCCCTCAGGAGAATATATGACTATTCCTCCATCGTAACAACCAACAGCCATCTCATTGTTTGGTGATATTACCATCCCGCTCATGCTTTTTCCAGCAGGCAGTGGAGCTTCCGTGCGCAGAACCCATTTAGACTCCGTATGCGAATGGACCTTCCTGCCATGTGTTAGCTGGCCCAACCGGAGTTCATCTGATCCCTGACTCCGGAAGCCAATTCTTTCACCTTCCTCAGCAGTTCTCCTGGGCAGCTCTGCATCTGGCACAATCCGGTTCAGAAGCTCTTCCAGCTGTTGACACATCGCTTTATGTGCAGCCAGAGCCTCTGTCTGGAGAGGGAAATTAAGACCATCCTTAACCAAGTCAATAACCTTCTTAATCTCGTCTATCTGCTTACGAATCGACTTCTCAACGTCTCCCAATGAAGTCCTAATTTTTCCTAGCTTGTGCCCAACTTCTTTTTTCAACACCGTCTTTCTTTCCTTCAACTTCTCAACTGATTCCTCAAAAGTCGCATCTATTTCACCATTGAGTCGTTCCTGTATGTTATGCATCCTTTTACGCTGGTCTTCAACCAAAGTAAAATACTTGTCAACGTTGCGTATCTTTAATTCAGCTTTAGATGCAAGTTTCTCGACGTGATTCTTTTGCTCAGTTTCATGTGCGCCTGCTTCCAGGATAGTGTGAGCATTCTCTACATGCTCGGATATGCCACATTTGCAGCAGACGAACTTCTTACAGTTGCGGCAATAACATTCTTCATCGTAGTTCGGATGTTTTCGACATTTGTTCCATTTTCTTTGCAATGATTCGTTGTCTTGATTACTGTTGGTACAGACCTTATCCTGGGTCTCCACATCTTCAACAAGTGATCTGACTGTTATGTTTGATTGCAGTCTACCCACGTCTCCACCAGGAACCGAAGTCTCCTCTCTGCACGTAGGACACAACAGCTTTCCACGAGACTCCAGGAGAGTCTCAAGACAACCCTTGCAGAAGGTATGGGAGCAGGTCAGGATCTTGGGTTCCTTGAAGAAGCTCAGGCAGATAGGACACTCGAGGTTCTTATGGAAAGCCTCATGTTTTAAGGAAGTAGCCATCATTGACAACTCAAGCACACGACCTGAGGAAGAAAAAACTAAATTGTGAATTAATTGGCCAACTCAATGAAAAGTGTGAAATATGTTGTAAATACTTAGCTGGCTTTTATTGCACTAATAAATGTTAAACATAATGCAGTCCATGATTAATTGGGCCTACTCGGTACAACATTATGAAATTACTTTACCCTTCATCTTTAGCACCTACGTTACGAAGTAGCGATCTAACGGCGACTATATTAATATCCTTTCAGTATTGAAGAGGCGTTTCGTAATGTTTCAATCAGCAATGCAGTTGCATGAATATTTTTGTTTATTGAGTGGGAATGTCAGATAGTAGGCCTACATGTAGTAAACGTTGAGACATTATCTAGCCAGATCATGTGCTTTCAAAATTGAATGCAGTACGTTTCGAAAGGCAGAAATTATTGTATTTGTTGATTTTAACATAGCGCAGTGTAATATATAATAACATCATGTTTGTGATTGAGAAACTTGAGAGAAATATAGTTTAAGTCAAATCGTTTTTTTCCTGCCAAATTCACGACGCATTTTGTTAAACGTGTAGACTTGTACGAATATGTACCTGCTGGAAACAGTCTACATGATATGCCAGCACATCTTTTATAAATCCTGCAACAAATATCCTGCAAACAATATTATCCCGTATTCAAGCAGTCTCATGAACCTATAGATTTATACAGTAAAACAATGTTTAAGATATGTTGATCATAAATTTCTCAATTTCAGAGTTTGATCTCTCAAAACAAATAAAACTCGTCAAGGGGCAACTAAAAAAGAGTTTTGATATATTTACCTCTGACATTTTTCTTCCTCTGGCATTTGTACTGTACATCAGACACTTTTACCTCTGACATTATTACTTCTAAAATGTTTACCTCTGACTTTATAGCCTCGACATATTTACCTCTGACATTTTTACGTCTGAAATGTTTACCTCTGACATTATTACCTCTGATATTTTTACCTCTGACATTATTACCTCTGACATTTTTACCACTGACATTATTACCACTGACATTTATACCTCTGTCATCTTTACCTCTGACATTTTTACCTCTGACATTTTTACCTCTGACATGTTTACGTCTGAAATGTTTATCTCTGACATTTTTACCTCTGACAATTTTGTTTTACATCTGACCTTTTTACCTAGCAATGAAAGACATTAGCTGCGTACGTGGGTCAGTATTTCACCGTCTGGTGACGTAAAATTGAGCCGGTACCTGATGCCATCCAGTAGGATCATGTGGTACAAAAACGAAACCAGTGAAAAATACATATAACTTGCCCATCAAACAAAAGAATATTTATCTATCGCTCAGTAAGTCGGTCCTTAAGGATATTTTGACGCAATTAATATGATATGATAAAGTAGCCCGGGCATTCGACTCAGCAAGTAGAAAGGAAAGAAACTGCTTTAAATGACGATGGGAGAGGAGATTTCAATACAAGACACTGCCATTGCATCTGCGTACATTTCCCACATTTAAATCATTTAAATCTACCACACTTTAGCAAATCTAGACAATTCAAAATCTTCTGTTTCAAATGTAAACATGTTATTAGAGGGGGGTTATTTAAAGAGTATAACAGACTCTGGTCTCCTACTCACTTTTTGATTATGTTTTGAATTTTTTTTTTACATACGAGTTACGTTTTATTACAATTGTTATACATATGCTTATTTATCATTATATAAATTTCTTAAGGAAATGCATACTGTTTAAAGAATAAGAACTTAAACTCAACGATAATTGCCCTACAATGTTTAAAATAACGTCCATGAAATTCGAACGATGCAGAAAAAAGAGTATTGAAGTATAATGTAGGCCTATAGCCTTACTTTGTCTCAGCTTAGTCATTTTTATCTCCAGGTATGTTGGTTGTGAGTGTGGGTAAATGGGAAGGCATTGTTGTGGTGCGTGTGTGTGTTCTTTTGCAAGACTTTTGTATGGGATGGTGTCTTGTTTGGGCTTGGGTATTAAGATAAAGAAAGGGTTTTAATTTGCTTCATATTATAACTGATTCCATTCAGCAAAAAAATATATCGTAATTTGAGAATTGTACATTTATAAAGTGAATCGAATTATTATGTTATTATGATGAAAAATAATTATATTTTGAAGAATGATTTAAGACAAAGAGAGAGAGAGAGTTGTGACTTCTTCTGGAAACCACACAAATCTATGTCCGATCCCCATTAATCATCCTATCGTATGTGAATAATATATAGCAGGGTAACAGAAGAAATCAAATTATTATGTTATCATGCTGAAAAGAATTATATTTTGAAGAATGATTTAAGACAAAGAGACATAGAGACAGAGAGAGAAACAGAGAGAGAGAGAGCAAGAAAAGCGTGACTTTGTCTGTAAACCACACAAATCTATGTCCGATCCCCATTACTCATACAATGATATACGGACTGACACACTCTTTATATCATGTCACAGTATCGTAGGTGAATAAGATATTGCATACGCCTGGGCTTCTAACAAGGGTAACAGAAGAAAGAAAAACACATTTGAAAGGAACACTCTAAAAAGAAGGGTACCTTGATTGAAGTCATTTGTAATGATCTTCACGCTGGTAGGTTTTACACTAAAGAATTATTGTTCTTGATCACTGAGTGTATTAAACCTGTGGAGCGTGGGTGCCTAGAAGCTCAAAAACATGTTTGTCGACAGTGACGGATCCAGGGAGGCTCCCCTCCCCTGGGGAAAAAACAGGTAAAAACACGTTAATGTTACCTTCATTTAAAGGCGGGCCCCCTCCCCTGGTGGTCAAGGGGGAGGGGGATGCGATCTTCAATTTGTGGGCGGCAAAAATCATTCACCGGCTGGCTGTTTCGCCGCTAAATATGTTATCACGAATTGGGCCTCCTCCCCTGCCGCCGGCTGGATCCGCCCCTGTTTTCAAATAGATACTTTCGAATAAAATTACAATGAAAAACTATTTGTACAAATTTGGGAACTACTGCGTTCCGCTTTGATACAAGCATTTCTCTCTAAAAAGATAGGTACGACATTAAAGCTATGTAAAATATTATAGCCTAAAATATGGGCCGATATTGAAGTGTTTTACGATGATGTTACGAATTTGGTTTGTTGGTGTAGAAAACTAGAAAATGTGCTTGTCTTAAAACATCAAATTTTAGTTCAGTCACTAGATATTACCCTAATATGGGCATGGTGGCTCAGTCGTTAGAACGCCCGCCTTGTGAACGGAAGGTCTTGGGTTCGTACCCCGGCCGAGTCATACCAAGGACTTATAACAATGGGACATTCTGCCTTCTAGCTAGGCGCTCAGCATATTATATTGGAGAAGGGTAGTAATAACATATTATGTTATGCAGGGCCCGCTGAAAGAGCAGTTTCATAACTGAAGTGGCTACCCTGGGTAAATAAAACGTTATTATTATTATTATTATTATATTGCTTTGTATTATAAATAGATTTGGGTGAATCATGAACGGGCATTTTTGGTAGTTTTTCAGTCTCTTTAGCGCCTTTGATTAGGCAACTAGATATTGGCGCTTGATAAATACCTGGATTGGATTGGTTTGGGGTGCCAGGTAAAGATGTCAGAGGTAAAAATGTCAGAGGTAAAAATGTCGGAATGTCAAGAAATGTCCTACTCCGAATATAAACATACTGCAACAATGGCAGATCCAGGTAGGGTTGAGGGGGGGGGGGGGGGGGCACAGGGGCACCTGACACATAATTTCAGACTTTCGTCCCCTTTATAAACGTGTTGTTCGAAATTAAGAAAGGACGTAGAAGATTATTAATTATTTCAATGATAAGTTCGTTGCAGTAGAATAGACATTTCAGCTGCAGATACTGTCAAAACTAAAATCAGTGTATAGAGATCGAAAAAGAGAAAAGGAGATATATACAATACATGCTCGTTATATCATGTATATTATGATACTTTGCATGTGACTAACTTGAGATTACCATGCAATAATCACGTGATGTGAAATTTGTCAATATTCAGTGCCAACTATTCCAATCTTTACTTGACCTTTGACCTTTAATACAAATATATAACATTAAATTACAAAATAAACATCAGAAGTGAATCCTTCTCCCTTTAGAAGCTGAGAATACGCCTATCATGCATCATCATGGAACATTGGGGTCAAAAGTTTAGGCAAATTGCCGATCATTGCCCGAATGTTGAAATTGTCCTCCAACGACATGAGATCGCGAATAATCACCATAATCATCAACAACAACAACAACAAATCTTCAGTGGAAAGACCTTTTTTGTATAGGTTCATTAAAGAGAAGGTTGAGTTCTGGGAAGAGGTGAAAAAAAAATTGTGAGCGTTATCATTCCGTATCAGGACAATAACCCCCTGGGCAATCACCCCCCGGAAAAATTACCCCCCAGAAAACCACCCCCGAAGGACGATTACCCCCCGGAAAATTACCCCCCGGAGAATGACCCCCCGAGGACAATTACCCCCCAAGGACAATTACCCCCTGGAGGAGAATTACCCCCCGAGGACAACTACCCCACGGGGACAATTACTTCCCAAGGACAACTAACCCCGAGGACAATTACCCCCCCAAGGACAACTACCCCCCGAAGAAAATTACCCCCATAGAAACTACTGGGCATGGTGGCTCAGTGGTTAGAGCGCCCGCCTCATGAACGGGAGGTCGTGGGTTCGAACCCCGGCCGAGTCATACCAAAGACATAACAATGGGACCTTCTGCCTTCTAGCTAAGCGCTCAGCATATTAGGTTGGAGAAGGGTAGTAATAACATATTATGTTATGCAGGGCCCGCTGGAAGAGCAGTTTCATAACTGAAGTGGCTACCCTGGGTATATAAAACGTTATTATTATTATTAATATTATTACCCTCGAGGACAACTATCCCCCAGGAAAACTACCCCGAGGACAATTATACCCGAGGACAACTACCCCTCCCCCTTCGAGGACAACTCCCCCCCCCCCCCCACCGAGGACAATAACCCCCGGAGGACAACTACCCTCGAGGAATTTATAACACTGTGACATATAACGCAAGCTTCTCTCCAAATTGCTATTTACATAAAATTGCATAAAGCTTCATTTTCTTTGTTATTTATGAAGTCCATTTCAGTCTTTTCATATTATTCAATTCGATATGGGGAGGGGGGGGGGGGGGTGGATGTTGCCCATTTCCCCTGTAGTTGTGCTACCGAGTGAAGAACAGAAATTACATTTTTTAGTAATTGAACAATACATTGCGCGCAGATGAGTACGCGTTACAGTCTTTCTCACCATCAATGGCACAACAAAGACATTAGGATGTAAGATTTTATTTATGCATCCTCTGTAACTATTTTAATCAGCTGATCGTGTATTTGTCTTTGTTTGTATAATGGGCCCTCATCCATGTCATGATCCATAATTAAGGTTTTCTATTTATTTATGTGGTCATGCTGAAGTATAATGTGGTATATGTGTGGAAGTGTGGTCGGGTGGGTGCGTGTGCGTGTGTGTGTGTGTGTGTGCGCGCGTATGTGTGTCGCATGGTGAGGAGGGGGTAGAAGTGTGTGGATGAGGGTGCTGTAACTATGTCAAACGGGGAGAGAATGAGGGAATAGACCAAGAATTTCAGTCAAGTTTAATTTAATATTCTTGATCATATATATATATATATATATCGAGGTTTTCTAAACAGTTTATTATATTATTGCAATTCATGTTTAATCCAAGTTATCAACGTATAGTGTATCTAGTTTTGTTAATAATAATTTGTACAATATGTATTTAAATTTGAGAGAATTTTTTTTTTTTAATATAAAAATTATTAAAAAAAGGTGTGTGAGTGTGTATTCTTTTGCATGACTTTTGTGCATGAATGTGCTTCGCCATTTAGGTTTAAGGGTTTTCACTAATTACTATTTCCATTACATTATGTTACACAAACATGAATTTGAAATCTTGGTAAGGATAGTGGACCTGAATATTGGGTAAAGTGTCATAAACAGAAGCCAAAATATTGTTTCAATTTCTCACTTCAGATATATGTCTGTTAGAGTTTTTTCCCAAATTATATAAGCGGGGAATGTTTGTATCTAAGCGGGACGAATTAGTACCCAAATGTGGACATGCTTACACTTCAAATAGTTTTCTATTGTAATTTTACTCTAAAGAATCTAATCGACAAACATGTTTTTGAGCTTCTAAGCACCCACGCTCCTCAGGTTACAATCAGTTATCATGATTTTTTGTTAGTGTAAAACCTACCAGCGTGAACATTATAACAAATGATTAAATTAAGGTATGTTTCCTTTCAGAATATTTCTTTCATATTTGTTTTTCTTTCTTCTGTTACCCTTGTTAGAAGCTCAGACGTATGAATTATTTTATTCACCTACGGTACTGTGACATGGTATAAAGAGTGTGCCAGACAGTACAGCATGGTATGACCAGGGACGTGATAGAGAAGGACTTGAATCAAGCCGTTCTCCTTTGAGCCCATGCTCCAAGCCGCCGGAAAGTTATGCGCTAATCTGCAGCTGTTGACCAGGTGGTGAGATAAAAGAGCGCATGAAATTTTAGGATTTAGAATTCCTACATCAGAAAATAGTATCACAGCAACTGTTCGCTGTCCCTTCCAATGATTTATCATCCATTGTTGAATGTGTAAAGAGTAGAACAAGCGAACACAAACTTGTGTAATTTCATTCTTTTTTAAACTTGAAAAATACAAAAAACACGCGAAAACACGCATTAGCAAACTTAATGTTATTGAAGATTGTAAATCATGGATCAAATAACGGGACATTAAAGCATGCACAAATTAGCGCATCATCCTAAAATATTGAGTTTTTGACAGGATGTAATTTTTCTTTTACCAACTCTGGCACACAATTTAAAGGCAGGACGGAGTTCTAAATTTGAAAATTAGTTTGATGCACTATTCCCAATAAAATTCCCATATAAAGTTTTTAATTTACACTGTAATTTTGCCGGTAATTTAATATTTTGTAATAAATGTAAAACTGGTGCCTGGTTTCCGAAATTCCCCGCAGTGGAAGCGCGGTTCGGAGCATGGAACTTCAAAGCCAAGTGGAATGTTACACATTCCATTGTTACGCTTTAGAACTCAAGAATGCGTTTGAATAAATTACAAGAGTTTCGCCTCCTGTTCTTTCACCTCCCTGGTATGACTAAAAGGAATCGTAAATAGGTTTGTGTGGTTTCCAGGCAAAGTCACTCTGTTCTCTCTCTCTCTCTCTCTCTCTCTATCTCTCTCTTTGTCTTAAAAAATCCAGGGTCCATGAGAAAACCAATGTCGTTAACATGACATAAACTCAGAAGAAGAAGACACAGAGCCTCCTTCCTACTTAATATAATAATGACATCATTATTAAATGGCTATAAGAAGAAGAAGAAAAAACACTAAACAGTTCCATACACAATGTGTTTAATTTATAGCAAGGTTATTTGTAGACTCGTCAAATGTCGGGTGATGATTTTCTCGTCATCTTAACACAGAGAGCCTCCTTCTTACTTAATCTAATAATGACATAATTATTTAATGGCTAAAGTACTTTTTAAATAACATCAAAATAATCCCTCATTCATGTCAACATGGCCAATCAGACCATATCGTTCATACCAATGATCTAAGCACAATGTTAAGTTGATTCACCTCTCGCTCCAAGTCAAGAGAGTAATTGCCCACAGAAGGAATTGTCATCTTGAAAATAAATGCCAAAGGACGTCATAATTAGCGGATTGTTTGCTTGGTGTGTTTGGAATAGTTCACATATCAACATTTCCCGTATAAAATACACACGCACCCACCACACATTCTCTTTTTATTTTCATTCGTATTCAATATTAGAACAGTAGAAATAATTCTTAAAATCTAATTCTTTTTCATCATAATAACACAATTTGATTCACTTTATTAATGTACAATTCACAGATTACGATAGACCTTGTTATTGAATGAAATCAGTTATACTATGAAGCAAATTATAACTCCTCCCCTCACTAACCCGGTTGAAAAACGCTGCTATCGAGAGCTAGACGGAAGGTGGATTACCTTAAAGCAGGGAGGTGGGAGGTTGCCTCTAATTGGGCACATCTACAAGAAGGTCATGAATATGCATGTTAATGACGTCGTGTCAGTTTGATGAATAGGGACTTTTAGATTGAGTGGACGAGAACACGACGAACGCCAACTGATCATGCGTGTCAACGTACTCAACTGCCCATGTTGACTACAATTGAAAAAAAATTAGATTACATTCGACGATATACATGCATGCAGGAAGTAACACCATGAACATGACGGACGAAGAAAGAGGACAAAATATACAGTTCCCCATTCTACCCTCAACAATTGCTGTGAATATGCACGTGACACCTGTTCTACACATTTTTACATAATAGCAGGGACGGGATGTTCCTTTGTCTATCTGAGGAACATATTTTATGCGCACGCGGCATACATTGTACAAAAGAACATCTCTTCACTGCTATTATGTAAAAATGTGTAGAACAGGTGAATATGCATGTGACACCTGTTCTACACATTTTTACATAATAGCAGGGAAAGGATGTTCCTTTGTCTACCTGATCTGAGGAACCGTATATTTTATGCGCACGCGGCATAATAGTACCGTACTAGATTTAGGAAAATCAAGGTTGACGCATTCTCGATCGCCGACTGAGACGACGTGACGCATGCGCAGTGCCTTAAATTGACGTCACACGTTGCAGTCAAAGCTGTCGACGTGCAAATCTAAAATTCCCTAATATTTATGTTCTTGACCACGCGCATACTTACGTACGTGCAGATGAAGGTGGCACCTGCAGCAGCACAGTGGCACAGATAAAATCAGGGGCAAAATTTGACCATTACACCATAACGTCTTGAAACAATTCTTCTTAATTTCTAATCTTAGTTTTGTTCCTTGTCCATTTTTGTGAATGTATTTAATTTTTTAAATATAATTTTGAACAATGTAAATATTTAAATCTTAAAAGTATCAGTCTTTGGACTGAGTCAAAGGAAATTCTAATAAACCTGGCCGAATGAATAAGTGAAATATAAATGCATAATAAGCAAAGATAGATAGAAAGAGTTGCGGGAATTAGGGATTTTACAGCATAAGACCCCTTAAAAGTAATAAATGTTAAACGTACAGATCCAGTAAACAACTATGGGTAAATACAAATAAATGATGTTCTAAAATTATAAAAGTATCCTTAACAAAACGAACAAAAAAACACTGATACCATATTAACCAATACATGAAATAATTGAATTGAATTGAATTAATCTATTATCATGCACAAAATAAAATGAAGGCATAAAAATCGTCTTATGGCTCACATTTGTATAAAATATAACACTACATTAACATATCATAGACAAACAAAACTACACAAAAACATAGATAACATAACAATGCAATATAATTTACCCTCTCTGTTGTGAGCCAGGGGAATTATTTGATTATTTGTACTCCCCTGACTCCCAACAGACAATACTAACTTAAATAAATTGCAGAAAAGGTACATGACAACAATTAATGTCACATTAATAGAACAAGTCACAGCCAAGATCTAAAATCAATTATTCATCAATTGTTAAGAATTTCAGATACAAATGTCTATTTTGGTAGCGGACATAAACTAAACGTACATCATACTGGATGACAAAGAGGAGAGACAAGGTAGAGAACAAAAGAGAGAAAGGGAGAAAGGGAAAGGGGAAGAGAGAGAGAGAGAGAGGAAGAGAGGATCAGTTCAGTGGGAGATGATACATATACAATTTCATTGAAAACATTGCTTTGTAATATACATCATTTATATTGCACCTGTGCTTAGTACTGTTACATATATGAAACACTGCTATGCATGCCAAGAAATACAAATACAACTGTATGTTAGTACATGTACATATAGATGGTAGATACACTGTACAGTTGAAAACAAATTATGTCGGATAGAAGAGGCGAGAAGAGAGACGTGAAAGAAATAATTAAACGACCTTGGACAAATTGCATATCTATAATTCTCTTTGCATATTTCAAAACAAACGTTTGTTGATACATTGTAATATTTTGAGAACAATACGTTGCCACTACCATGAACACTAAGATAATCTTTCTAGTATTACACATATCATTTAATGGAGGTAGCTACTCATCCCCCGTAATAGCGGGAATGCATGACTGTGTATCATATTTGAAATGTATTTTTCAGTCGATTAGAAGGTGTGCTACCTCCTCCCCTCGTCTTTGATTTTGATTATCTACCTTCATCTGTCTATAAAATAACAGCCATTTGCAATAATGAGCGCAACAACTTCATACTAAATAAGCATAAACGTCACGTAGTCCACTGTAGACGGCATAATAAAATTGGTCAACATAATGATAGCATTATAATAGAGCAGAGTCTAGACCGACTATGTGTTTTAAATCACAATTCTGCACAGGATGTCTCATGGAAGATATATAACATATCACGAGTGCAGAAAGCAATCTCTCCCGTATTCAATGCTTGCAAAAAGCCGTAATATGATTTCGTTATCTTAAAATCAGTGATAATGTTTTTGATGTATTTGAGCTCTTTTGTGTACTGAACAATGCTCACTAGACGCCGATCACGCTTAACCCATGCAATGATAACTGAATCATCCTGACACACAACAGGGTAAGAGTAATCACCACCTTTGCGGATGCTATGAATGATAGCACCAGACACATCGTTGATCACTTGTACCTGAGGCGGAAAGTGGAAATTAGATGTACTCGTACTAACGACAATCGTTTGATTGGATGTCAGCGCAAACATCTCGTTTGGTACAAATCCGTCACACGTTATCTCTCTAATTGCCTTCCCTCCTTCTGGCTTAAATACCTGTATTTTCGTGCATTCATCGTAACCTATGAAGATCAGCCCATCCTTGCCCACAGTGAGACCACCACATACACCTTTCGTAACATCCTTTGTTTCAAACGTTACATCAAGCTTTTCACAAATCTCTGTGTACAAGGAAATTCTGTTATGAGTGTCGCGTATGACGTATCCACCATCAGGCATGAAGTGTAAGGCACCAACATTAACCGACTTCAGAACGGTATCTTGTATGATGCCCTCAGAAGAATATATGACTATTCCTCCATCTCCAAAACCAACAGCTATCTCATTCTTTGGTGACAATACCACCTCCTTCATGTTTTTTTCCAGCAGGTAATGGAACTTCCGTGCGCAGAACCCATTTATACTTTGTATGTGTAGGGACCTCCCTGGTATGTGTTAGCTGGCCCAACTTGAGTTCATCCGATCCCTGACTCTTGAAGCCAATTCTTTCACCTTCCTCAGCGGTTCTTCTGAGCAGCTCCTCATCTGGCCTGATCCGGTTCAGAAGCTCTTCCAGCTGTTCACACGTCGCTTTATGTGCGGTCAGAGCATCTGTCTGGAGAGGAAAACTAAGACCATTCTTAACCAAGTCCAGAACCTTCTTAATCACATATATCTGCTTACGAATCGGCTTCTCCATGTCTCCCAATGAAGTCCTAAGTTTTCCTAGCTTGTGCCCAATTTCATTTTTCAACACCCTCTTTCTTTCCTTCAATTTCTCAACCAATTCCTCAAAAGTCGCATCTATTTCGCAATTGAGTCGTTCCTGTATGTTGTGCACCCTTTTACGCTGGTCTTCGATGAAAGTAAAATACTTGTCAACGTTGCGTATCTGTGCATCCGCTTCTGATGCAAGTTTCTCGACGTGATTCTTTTGCTCAGTTTCATGTGCGCCTGCTTCCAGGATAGTGTGAGCATCCTTTGCATGCTATAATAGGCCACACTTGCAGCAGACATACTTGTTACAGTTGAGACAAAAACATTCTTCGTCGTAGTTCGGATGTTTTCGACATTTGTTCCATTTTCTTTGCAATGAAACTTTTTCTTGATTACTGTTGGAGCAGACACGGCCCTGTGTCTCCACATCTTCAACAAGTGATCTGACTGTTATGTTTGATGGCAGTCTACCCACGTCTCCACCAAGAACCGAAGTCTTCTTCCTGCACGTAGGACACGACAACTTTCCACGAGACTCCAGGAGAGTCTCAAGACAACCCTTGCAGAAGGTATGAGAGCAGGTCAGGTTCTTGGGTTCCTTGAAGAAGCTCAGGCAGATAGGACATTCGAGGTTCTTATGGAAAGCCTCATGCTTCAATGCTTCAATGAAGTAGCCATCATTGACAACTCAAGCACACGACCTGAGGAAGAAGAATACAATTGTGAATTAATTGGCCAACTCAAATAAAAGTGTGAAATATTTTGTAAATACTATAAAGCTGGCTATTATTGCACTAAAAAATGTTAAACATAATGCATTCCATAATTAATAGGGCCTTCCCGGTACAACATTATGCAATTACTGTACGCTTCTTCTTTAGCACTTACATTACGATCAAAGTAGCCCAAACGGCGACTCTGCTTTCAGTAAGAGGCATATGATAATGTTTCATTCAGCAATGCAGTTGTGTGGGTAATTTTTTTTTTAATTGAGTTTGAGTTCCCACTGATATTCATAACATGAAACATTATATTTAACCTTTGCACAGCGAACCGTTTACCCACGCAAATCTCAGCAATCTCTCTTGTCATAACAAGTTAAATATTTAAAGTATGATTTTTTTTCTTCCCCTTTTTAATAGGGGTGTAATTCCCGCTCATGAATATTTTTTTGAATAAACACTGGTACTACCTGGCACTGGTACTGTTTGATTACGGTCATATCTATTTGCTAATGCCATACTCGAGTTATGCGTACCTAATATCTGTATTTCATTGAGGTATTATGCACATTGAAACTCAACTGGGTGAACTATCTATTAGTATACTTTTAAGAACGTTTTTAATGCTGTATTACACATATCTTGCTACTTTCATCTCATTTCTCTTTTACTTTCCTTCATTTGTTCTTCCATTCTGATCTTTTACAACCAAATTTTACTCTCGTACACTATCCTTGCTTCTCCTCTCTACCACCTCTCCCTCCATCATGTTTCAACCCTTACCTCAACTCTGTTCAGTTCTTGCTCCCTTCGACTTCATTTCTCTCATTCTTACTACACTTTACTTTGTTCTGTTTTCTTTTATCTCCGCTCCAATTACTTTTGTTTCTCTCTATTTCTAACTATCTGCTATGTGTTTTCTGGTTTACCTGTCCATGTAATGTATTCTACTGGGCTTTGTTGTCTCGAACTGTGGTGTGTTTATCTATTTCCTGCTTACTTTGTTATGCACATGTATTGTTATGTTAACTCATTGAAAGGTATGTCTTATACAATATGTATGTATTTGTAATTTAATATTCTCTCTATGAGTCTATGTTAATATAATGCCTATTTGATTTTTTTTTAAAGAAACAGCCAGTGAATTATTGTTATGCCAATTGAGCTTTTGTATTGTGCATGACCAATAAATCAAACTTGAAGTTGAAACTGGTGATCGAGGAATGTGAATGCATTGTGTTAGCTATTTGTCAGATAACGCCTACTTTCTGTTTGCTCTGTGTGCAATATGGAAAATATCTGGAGAATATCGGCGGTACCCCCTCCCCCAAAAATTAAAAAAAAGAATTAAAATTAAAATTAAAATAAAATAAAACATAGGTCAGGAAAGTTTTTTTGATACACCCTCCCCCTTCTGCCTTCCTGGACTGAGAGACCTGGGATTCTAGAAACCATGTTCAGTTGGACAACAGAAAATTTCTCTGAAAAACATGATTTACTAAAAGTAATTTCGCCGGGTCGTCGAACAAGTGTCTTTCCGAGTTTCGATTGCGTATACGCTAAATTAACGAAGATTGATTTTGTTCTTTTTTTATATTGTATTGCGCCCTCTTTCATTTGAAACTTATAGATGATGATAAATCTAACCATATACATGTATAATAACACTCTTGGAAAACATTTTTTCTTCATCCTTATTTGTTCTCTCATTCTCAATCAAGAGTATTTGAGGCAGGGGCTAGAAGGCTGCAGCCTCTTGATACTTTTGACGGGAAAATCAGCAAGGCGCTATGTCAGTAGTTTCCCATTTCGAATAGTCTAATTTACCCGTAGTTAAGTTTTTATGACGACACTTGTGTTGGTTGTATATTGCGTATAAGTGCTCTTAAACACTATTGCATATTGAGACAAGAGAACCCCCCCCCCTCAACCATGTATGTCATTAATCTTATTTCTTTGATTTCTAAAAAAACTGTTCTTCAGTATCATTTTCTTGAACTGGATGACTTTGGTAATTCGAGGATAAGGTCTTTTCGGTTGAACAATGATTATTCAAATTTTCTCTATTTCTCTATAGTCTGTGGTAAATGCTCAATGCATATAAAGCAAATTCCTATAAAGCAAATTCCTTTGTTTAAAATGGAAATCTTTTATTCCATTGATGCTTTGGACACCTCCATGCATGCCGATTCTCTTGTGTATGAACCTTGTAAATGCTGTTATGATCATGAGAGTCGATATAGTTCAGTGAATTCAAGGGATACAACCCATAACTGAATGAAGCGGCTATATCACGGGAGTCGTGGGGCGTGGGGTGGGGTAGTTATCCCAGAAATGTAGAATGTTTGACATCGTTTTTAGTCACTATGCAGGCCAGTAACTAAGGGTGCACCCCCCTCCCCCCCTCCCCCCGCGAGCGACCAGAGGTCCGCTTACAAAAAAAAAACACTGATTGAAACCGTTTCGTTGTTCAAAACTTAAAGGCCTCAGTATTTGATGAAAACTCGATCTGATGCAAAGAATGCTGAAGACAGTTTGACGTCGTTCGCTGGATTAAGGATGACGATGGAACATCTTTATCATGGCAAAAGTCGTATTATAGTTTTTCGATTTCTTCTTGATTGCTGACCTTGATGCTTGCCATTATAACCGCTGACATTATTATACGAATATCATGTACAGAAGCTTCCATATACCGCCGTTAGATGACTCGGTCTTTCACTTTTTTAGCGATTTTTTTTTTCTTCACACCAATGACACTGAACAAAGGACTATTAGCTGGAAATGTCAGTGATCAAATTCATACTTCAAGTTTATTCCTTCTGTTTCATTTAAGTAAATATAATTTAATTGAACATGAAATTTGTAACATAATTTGAATGGAACATGATACCTGACATAATTTCATCATAATATTAATTATGCTTTAATAGCGCAGTAATGCAGGGATGTCTCTATGCTCTTACAAGATAATAAAGGAAGTTAATTAATATAATTTGAAAGAATCATTAACCTAGTGAGGAAGGCGGAAATTAACTTTAATGCATATTAGAATAACAAACTTTCTTTCTAATTCAAAATATAACTAGGAATTCTTAAAAACTTTAAAGGATCTCGTACATACGTTTTATGCATATGCGACAAATCATAGCTTAAATAGTTTATTTATATACACCAACATTATAAGTATAACGCACATAGAGCAAATCAATATGACATGAAATAATTCATCTTTAAATGAGTAAATTGAATTAGATTGAACATGAAATTCACAACGTTGGGCTATAGACTAACGTAACATTCTTCTCCCCCCTCCTCTTTGTACATCAGAGGTTCCTTGCTACCGGTATAGTGTAACGATCTAAAATATGATTTATAGTTTCAAACGAAATTATCTGTATTTATTTTACTGTCATAATTAACCTTGCAGTGGAGATAGTACAGGTATTTATAAATGTTTTTGTAACGATAACGATATATACATAATATACCCAATAATTAAAAACTTATCATTATAAAATAACCGCCATTTGCAATAATGAGCACAACGCATTGATACTTAATAAGCGTAAACGTTACATAGTCTACTGTCAACGGCATAATGAAATAGGTCAACAGTTTGGAAGCATTGTAATGGAGCGGAGTCTACACTCTAAAAAAAAACTGCTCAATTTGAGTCAAAATGTTACTCTTTTGGGTGGTCAAAAGGAAACCACCCGACTTTTAAGTAAACTTTACTCAGCATGTGTTGAGTAACAAATCTACCCATCTGTTGAGTAAAAATATTACTCAATAAAAGACTAAATCTCTACTCAGTTTGAATGAGTCAACCTTTACTCAATATTTACTCTTTGTTTAGCGGTTTCCTTTTTTACTCAGTACTGGGTAGAAACGTAATCAACTTATGTCGAGTAAGAAACTGCTCATGAGTTGAGCCAAATTTTACTCAATTAACGAGTACATGTTTTGACTCAAATTGTTTGAGCGATTTTTTTGCTCAAATATTGAGTATGTTTTCTGGGTAACGCTTAGTTGCTCAATCAATATTGAGTAAAAACATGTACTAAGTTAAGTACATGTTTTTACTCCATTAGGGGTGCAAACCGATGCAATAGCAGCACCTTTAGGGGTTCAATCCTGCACCCTTTAAAAGGTGCAATCCTGCACCCATCATCGAGGAATACTGGTAAAATTTGCTCGTACACAAATACATTATTAAACATGCATGATGTTTCTTGGTTAGTAATCATATAATCAATATATCTATTGCTAAAACGTGAATGTAATTGTAACATGATCAGACAAAATAATATATTGGTTAATGATTGCCAAAGGAAAATACAAAATCAAAAAATTGATGTGCATTGTCATAATTTGCTTAACAAATCATGATAAATGTATTTTTATGTGAACACGTGGAAAGTAATCATGAATATGCATGCAATATGCAAACTTTTATTTTGCACCCTCTTTTGGTCGATAGGGTTCATTTTTGTGGGAAGGGTGCAAAATCTTATATTGCACCCTTTTTTTAACCCCTTGTCCTTCAATAGGGTTCATTTTTATGTAAAGGGTGCAAAATCTTATTTTGCACCCTTTTTTGCACCCTTTTTTCTAAGAGTGTATCTCAGTTCTTTCGCATCTTTCTGCACGCGCACATGCATGCACGAGACATGCACATGCCGGACAATGAAATAGTACAAAATATCCAGTTCCTTAGGTAGACAAAGGAACATACAGCTGCTATTATGTAAAAATGTGTAGAACAGGTGTCACATGCATATTGACAGCTAGTTGCACTTTCCATCGATCCAACTTTCACTCGCACCCGAGGTAAATTCGGGTAAGAGATCAATGTTGATTTATTTATCACCTGCCGCAGCGTAATACCCAACCGTAGTTTACTCAAAATTGATACAAACGAAATTCGTACTCAATGTTGAGTCATTGATTTACTCTTTATCGAAGGTAACAAATTACTCGGGTGACGAGTACCACTAAAATCAAGGTCTTACTCCAGCTTGAGTACTGAATTGCTCATTTTGTTACTCAACTTGTTTTACTCGGCACAATTTACTCGCTGACATTAAGAGTATATAGACCGATTATTTGATTTTACATTTTGGCACAGGCTTGGAAAACAGGGGCACTGAAAGCACTGCATCCGGGAGTTTTAAAGTTCCGACATTCGATGAACCATCATCTCATAATTATTCGGGCAAAGAGGTGCCCCACACAAAACCTATATCCTCATTATTGGGTGGCGATCGCGAGATCCCCAAATATCCAACGATGTACCTGAATATATATTTGTATCTGGTGTATGTTTGTGACGATTATGAGCTGTGACAACGGAGACCAGGCAAGAGTAGATACTATTTATATGGTGCATTTATTCTATTTGGCAGATAACATTCTAAATGGTTGGGTTTTGAAAGTTTGTTAAACTCCACGTTTCATCTGCAAACTGAAATTTACTCCCATTTCTCATGGACAGGCGCGGATCTACGGGGGGGGGGGGGGGTTTAGGGGGTTTAAACCCCCCCCCCCCCTCCCCCCCTTGGGCGGCCAACAAAAAAAAGAAAAAAAATATATAAAAAAGAACGCACGCTGGAGAGAAACCCTTTCAAGTGCAAATATTGTGAGAAGATATTCAACTCATCTGGTAACTTAACCAAACACATGATAACTCTGGATATAACTGTGTTTTAAACTGTTACTTGATTTAGAAAGACGTTATCATGCACTGCTTTTTATGGTCTCCATTGTGTTAATAGATGCCAGGAAAACATCACTTACGGGGTTCAAATAAACACCCCAAAAAAAATCGGCTCGCCGCTTCGCGGCTCGTGGACGATGCTCCGCATCGTCATTATTTTGGTCGAACCCCCCACCTTAGCAAAAAGCTAGATCCGCCCCTGATGGAAGATGTAAAGCCTATCATGAGTGCAGAAAGCAATCTCTCCCGTCTTGAATACTTGCAAAAAGCCATTATATGGATTCGGTATCTTGAAATCAGTGAGAATGTTTTCGATGTATTTGAGCTCTTTTGTGTACTTAACGATGCTCAGCAGACCCTGGTCGTTCTTAGCCCATGCAATGATAACTGAATCATCATGACACACAGCAGGGTAAGGGTAATAACCATATTTGCGGATGCTATGAATGATAGCACCAGACACATAGTTGATCACTTCTACTTGAGACGGATATATGCATATAGGTGTACTCGTACTAACGACAATTGCTTGACTGGATGTCAGCGCAAACATCTCGTGTGGTACAAATCCGTTACACGTTATCTCTCTAATTGCCTTCCCCCCTTCTGGCTTAAATACCTGTATTTTCGTGCATCCATTGTAACCTATGAAGATTAGTCCATCCTTGCCTACAGTAAGACCACCACATACACCTTTCGAAACATCCTTTGTTTCAAACGTTACATCAAGCTTTTCAAAAAGCTCTGTGTACAAGGAAAGTATGTTATTAGTGTCGCGTATGACGTATCCACCATTAGGCATGAAGTGTAAGGCCTCAACTTTAACCGATTTCAGAACGGTATCTTGTATGATGCCATCAGAAGAATATAAGAATATTCCTCCCGTGTCACAACCAGCAGCCATCTCATTGTTTGGTGATATTACCATCCCGCTTATACTCTTTCCAGCAGGAAGTGGAGCTGCCGTGCGCAGAACCCATTTAGACTTCGTATGTGCAGGGACCTCCCTGGTAAGTGTAAGCTGGCCCAACCGGAGTTCATCCGATCCCTGACTCCTGAAGCCAATTCTTTCACCTTCCTCAGCAATTCTTCTGGGCAGCTCCTCATCTGGCCCAATCTGGTTAAGAAGCTCTTCCATCTGTTGACACATCGCTTTATGTGAGGTCAGAGCCTCAGTCTGGAGAGGAAAATTAACACCACCCTTAACCAAGTCCAGAACCTCCTTCATCTGGTCTATCTGCTTACGAATCGACTCCTCCGTGTCTCCCAATGAAGTCTCAAGTTTCCCTAGCTTGTGCTCAATTTCATTTATCAACACCGTCTTTCTTTCCTTCAATATCTGAACTGATTCCTCAAAAGTCGCATCTATTTCGCAATTGAGTTGTTCCTGTACGTTGTACAGCCTTCTACGCTGGTCATCGATGAAAGTAAGATACTTGTCAACGTTGCGTATCTTTGCATCCGCTTTAGATGCAAGTTCCTCGACGTGATTCTTTTGCTCAGTTTCATGTACGCCTGCTTCCAGGATAGTATGAGCATCCTTTGCATGCTCTAATGAGCCACACATGCTGCAGACATACTTGTTACAGTTAAGACAAAAACATTCTTCATCGTAGTTCGGATGTTTTCGACATTTGTTCCATTTTCTTTGCAATGATTCGTTTTCTTGATTAAAGTTGGTACGGGCCTGGCCTTGGGTCTCAATATCTTCAACAAGTGATCTGACTGTTATGTTTGATTGCAGTCTACCCACGTCTCCACCAGGAACCCAAGTCTCCTCCCTGCACGTAGGACACAACAGCTTTCCACGAGACTCCAGGAGAGTCTCAAGACAAACCTTGCAGAAGGTATGGGAGCAGGTCAGGTTCTTAGGTTCCTTAAAGAAGCTCAGGCAGACAGGACACTCGAGGTTCTTATGCAAGTTTTGGACAGCCTGCTTGAAGGAAGTAGCCATCATTGATAACTCAAGCACACGACCTGACGAAGAAAAATAATCCGTGAAACAATTAGCCAACTCAATCAAAAGTTAGAAATATTCTTTGTTAAATAATTAGTTGGCTATTATTGCACTGAAGCAAGCATTCCGTGATTAATAGGGCCTACCCGGTACACCATTATGAAATCACTGCACGCTTCTTATTCAGCACGTACGTTATGAAGTAGCTCTAACGGCGAGTATCCTTTCAATAAGTGTCGTATGCTAAAGCCTGGGAAATATCGCGTGGGGTATTGTGTTGATGCACACGTTTCAAGGTTGAAATCACAGACAATGAATACAAAAACTTTATTTCACAGCGTATGGCATATTCTAAATCAATACTTACGAAAATGCGTCGAATTCTATACATGCTCTAGTTCTGTAGGAGGGGCGCAATTTTAATTTATATTCCACCATAGCATATAGTATTGAACAATTTTACAAACAATTCTGGAACACTATATAATTGTGTTATTAGTTTTTTTTTTAACTGAATGGGTATAAATGATTAACATGAGTTTCAAATCCAGTTTGGTCGATGAGGAGATGTTTTATGTAATAGTTGGGTAAGTTTGGTCAATGCACAATAGGGCCTATCCAATCACTACTATATCATGGATTTTTTACGAAGAGTAAACACTTAGAGTCAGCTAGCCACTGTGGCTATTATATTATCGTTATCTTGACCATATTCATGTTCTTTTAACTAGGTCAAATATCAGTATCGATAATTGTGGGAGAAACACTCGATATTCTTTATATGTAATTACTTAGTGTTAAAAAGGATCAGTATAAGAAAGCATAAAGATGAAAAGAGTAGCTCCATCACTACATGGTACTCTGATGTGTTTTTTAACCTGCAAAAACTGCTTACCAGCATATAGGTTTTCTTGGTTCTATATTTATATTCTTATTGAGTATTGTATGATAGAAATGATTATTCTCACTTAAGTCGTAAGAGACCACGCAGTGACAAATTTGGGGGGTCCTTTGTTGAGTGAATTTAATTCTTTTTAACAAACAGAGTCGAAAAATGATAGAATTTTCAAGCTCTTTTCTTATACGCTCTCAAAATTGATAGTCAAAGCAATAATGACAGTGATGATAATAGTGATGGTAACAGTGATATCAATATAAATAGTAATAGTAATAATAACTGCTGGAGTGATGAAGTAACAGCCACGGAACAGTGTTTACTTTATTATCAAATAAATTTGAGAGTCAGGTGTGGGGCTTGCAGATAATAGAGGCATGTGTGGGTTATTAAGTAAGCAATATTATTCTGCCGGTATTGTGTCGTTGGTGTGCCTGTGAAAATAACGCGTTGGGTATTGTATTGAATGCAACGTTTCAAGGTTGTAATCACAGACACTGAATACATAGATTTATTTCACAGCGTATAAGATATTCTAAATCACGGAAATATGTGGAGCTCTATACATGCTCTAGTTCTGTTTGAGGGGCGCCATTAGATACATATATATGCTGCAAACTCCTGGATAACTATTTCTGTTAAAAGTTTCAAACAAAAGACTGAGTATATAGGGTCGACATAAAGTTCAGTCAAGGTACAGTAAGGCCTACCCGATCACTACTAACATACACAGTTGGCAAGTTATTTATCAGTACAGTAATAACAGGTAGATGTTAGCTGTAAGAACCCACACCTCCCTGGTAATACCTATTGTTGTAGGTCAAATCATGGACCTACTACGAAGTCAATGGTCAAATTATCGAACATTTGCTTTGGGTGATCAGATCTACGTATTCTATGTAGACAGATGTGGTAAGATAATCAAAATCAAAGAGGAGGGGAGGGGAGGGGTATTCTATTCTATTTGTCCGATTTTTTTCAAATTTTCAACGGCGTGCTTCTCTGAATGTTCTGTTTTCTATGATATTAGCTCCTACAGGGGTCCTAAAACCATTCTATTTATGATGTATACTATTTATTAGTCTCTTTTTTATGTAAAAGATTATATCATGTTTTGTGTGGTTTTGAATAAAATGAGTTTGAACTTCAACTTGAACTAGTTTGCTGTTAGAATTAGCGACTCCCTTGGAAAGCTTGGCCAGAGTATACGAAACGTTAATATTCTTTTGACAATGACGAAGCAAAAGCAAGCAAATTGAGTTTAAAGGCTCTCAGTATTTGTTGAAAACTCGAAAACGAGTTTGCACGTCGTTTGATGCAATATATGAATGCTGAAGACAGTATGACGTCATTCGCTGGAGTAGCCTAAGGATAGTCTAGTATACTAATGTGGATAGAACATCTTTATCATGGCAAAGTCGTTTTCTGGTTTTTCGATTTCTTCTTTATTGCTGACCTTTACGCTTGCCGTTTATATAACCGCTGATATAACATACGAATATCATCTACAGAAGCTTTCACATACCTCCTGCATGTAAATTCTCTCAAATCAATGCTTGTGATGACTCGGTCTTTCACCTCTTTTGGAATTTCTTTTCCACACATCAATGACACTGAAGAAAAAAAACTGTTTTATAGAAATGTCAATGTCCAAATTCATACTTCAAGTTTATTCCTTTTATTTCCTTTAAGAAATATAATTGAATTGAACATGAATTATGTAACATAATTTGACTAGAACATGAATTATGTAACATAATTTGACTAGAACATGATAACTGACATAATTTCATCGTACTAACATAACAATTATGCCTTTATAGCGCAATAATGCAGAGATGTGTCTACGCCCTTACAAAGATAAAAAAGAGAGTTAATTAATCTACTATGAAAGAATCATAAATCTAGTAAGGAAGGGGAATATTAACATGAATGCATATTAGAATAACATGATAACATACATGTAGTAGAAATTAAGGTATATGAAACACTGATTTCATTTCCAATTCAAAATATACCAAGGAATTCTTAAAAACTTAAATGGATCTCGTACATAATACATGTTATACATATGCGACAAATAATAGCTTAAATAGTTTTTTTATATACACCAAAATTATAAGTCCATAACAGCATAATGTACATAAAGCCAATCAAAATAACATTCAATAATTGACACCTTAATAGGTAAATTCAATTTAAATTGAACATGCAATTCACAACATAGGTGTGTTCTGTTCACGTTGTTGAGCTATAGACTGAAATAAAATCCTTCTCCCTCTCCCCCTTTATACAGCGATTGGTCCTTGCTAGTTACTACCGGTATAGTGTAGCGATGTAAAACATGATCTATAGTTCCAAACCAAATCATCGGTTTCATTGTCATATTTACTCTGTTTACCTTGCAACGGACACAGTACAGGTATTTATATCTGTTTTTGTAACGATACGTGTACATGTGTACACCCAATAATTAAAAGTTAATCATTAAGTCGCTTGTATTAGGATAAAATTTAAACCATGAACCACGAACAAATGAAATGGCACTCTTAAATCTTTTACCTTTTCTCAAAAGATCCCTCATCTTTTTCTGTCTCTCCACTCTGTCGAGTTCCCAAGCTTGTTCTTTTTTAATTTCTCGTTTTCTGTCTTTATAATTGAAAAGATTTGTTTTATGTTCATTATAAATTTAAGGGTGCAATATGTTACACAATTCTTTTTCCTTTCTAATCTAAATTGTTGATCCTTGCCAATTTTTGTAAATGTATTGTTTTCTTAATTACAATTTGAACAATAAAAATATGGACTGATTTACAAAGAATTTTCTTTCAACAAACCTAGCCAAGCGAATGACTGAATGAATAAATGAATTGTAAATGCATGATAAGCAAAGAGAGATAAATGAAGCTACGGAAATTGGGGATTGCACAGAATGAGGCCCTTAAGAAAGTTTGTACGGACAGCTCTAGTAAACAATTATGGATAATTATATCAAAATAAACGATCTCCTAAATTATATAAATGTTCTTGGAACAAAACACAAATAAAGAAACAAAATAGAATAATGCTTTCACAGTGATAACCAATAATTATATGAATTAATTAAACAAACTTGAACAAATTACATATCTATAAATAATACCTTGCATATTTTGGATACATTGTAATATTTTGAGAACATCGATCTGCTTACGTTGCCACTATGCCATGAACACTTAGAGAATCTTTTCAGTATTACAAATAGCATTTGAAGGAGGCAGCTGCTCGCCCCCCGTAATAGCGGGAACGCATGACTGTGTATTATATTTACAATGTATGTTTTCAGTCGATTAGAAGGTGTGCTACCCCATTCCCTCGTCTTTGCTTTTGATTATCTACCTACATCTGTCTATAAAATATCCACCATTTGCAATAATGAGCGCAACGTACGCCTTGATACTCCGTAAGCGTTAACGTTACATAGTCTACTGTCGACGGCATAATGAAATCGGTCAACATTATTTTAGCATTATAATAGAGCGGAGTCTAGACCGACTATTTGATTTAAATCACATTTCTGCACAGGCTGGCAATCGATGAACAACAATCGATGAACCATCATCTCATAATAATTATTCGGGCAACAGGTGCCCCATATATCCTAACCATTGGGCAACGAGGTACCCAAATATCCTCTTATTAAAGGCCCGGTCACACAGCCTTTCGCGTCTGTATCGCGGGTAAAATTTCGCGATTTTTTTTTGCCCGCGGTTGCCCGTGGTGGAAAATGTGCAAAATTGGCTTACCCGCGGTTTACCCGTGGTATGCCCGCGGAACAGACGCCGGCGACTGTTCCGCGTCCTTATCGCGGGTGAAGCGCGGCGGTACCGCGGCCTACCACGGGTATAATAAAGCAGCCGAACCGGGCTGTAGAAATCATAACCGCTCCGTGCTTACACGCGGTACACACGCTAATGCACGTGTTATGTACAGACGCGGAACAAACGTGCTATGACCGTGCTCCACCCGCGATTACCCGCTAAAATTTCGCGTCCTACCGCGTGTAACCACGTCTTAACCGCGGCCGTAGCACGTCCTAGCACGTTCGTTCCGCGTCTGTACCGCGTCTTTACCGCGTGTGTACCACGTGTACCACGTGTACCGCCCGCGATTACCCGCGGTCTAAATTTTTGGGCAGCCCAAAACTTTTTCGCGCGGCCAACCGCGTGTGAATTTCTTACCGCGTGTAACGACGGGTAAAGTACGGCTGTATCGCGTCTTTATCGCGACCTCAAAGCGTTTAACAGCGTCTGCTTCACGGGCAGAAATTTTTGGCCGTGATTCGGCCGCGATACGCCCGTGGAGGGCTGTGTGACCGGGCCTTAAGACAACGAGGTGTTTAATATGTATTTTTATCTGGTCTTTGTTGGTGACTATTATTAGATGTGAAAACGGAGACCAGACAAGAGTAGATAATATTTATATGGTGCATTTATTCCACTTAACCGAATAATGATCTAAAATGGTTGGGTTTTTGTAAGTTTGTTCAACTCCACGTTTCATCTGTAAAACTGAAATTTACTCCCATGTCTCATGGAAGATGTAAAGCATATAATCAGTGCAGAACGCAATCTCTCCCGTTTTGAATGCTTGCAAAAAGCCATTACATAATCTCGTTATGTGGAAATCAGTGAGAATGTTTTTGATGTATTTGAGCTCTTTTGTGTACTGAACAATGTTCACCAGACCCTGATCACGCTTCACCCATGCAATGATAACTGAATCATCCTGACACACAGCAGGGTAAGCCCAATCACCATCTTTTTTTTTTTTTTTTTCCATCTTTATTTCACAATTCACAAGTTTTACATGTCAAGAAAATAATTACATGCATGAAACATCAAAATTAAATCAATCATAAAATATGCAAATATAGAAAACAAACATTCAGTACAGGAGAGATTTAAAAAAAAAGTGAACACCTACTTTTTCAGTCTCTAAACACTTGCCATTTTTTCTCATGGAATTCGAGACGATTCTTTTTGAAAGCAATAATACGTTCTGTTCTTTCTAAATGTCTAACGGAAACTAGGAAAGGCTGAAACTTGGGAATCGTGTTCTGTATCTTACAAGAGAAAATGAAATATTTAGCATGGAGTATAACTGTGTTTACTAAATAAAAATTATTAATCATTAAAGTCCCAAAGCAAATTTCTTCCTCAGAGAACATGTTTTGTCGAAATTGTTTATCTTTAAGCCAAGAAAATATTTCGTTCCAGAATTTACACACAATCTCACACTTTAAAAAGAGATGTAATAAGGTTTGTGGATAGGTTTCACAGAAATTACAATCAGGAGATTCATGAATCCCCATTTTACATAGCAAATATTCAGTCGCAATTTTCCTGTGAATGAACTTAAATTGGAAATTTCTCATTTTATTTTCATTTGAAGATTTGTAAATCAAAGAGAAACGATTTTTCCATATTAACGAGCTGTTCAAATCAACTGATAAATCAGATTGCCATTTATTTTGGTGATCTGTTTCTGATATTGAAATTGTATGTTTTTTCAAAAAAAGAAGGTAACATAATTTTGAAACTTTTTTCAGTCTTAGGAAGTCATTCAAAAGAATATCGCTTGCATTCAACAACAATAAAACATCATGTTTACAGTCACCATGCTTTATAGTATCTTTCCAATTCTTAGGAATGGCAGCTAATATTGAAAAATAAGTTAGAAATGAATCTGAACCATACTTCTGTAACACTTGATCAAACGGTATAAAGGACCCATCATGGTTTAATATATCTTTTATATATATCATATTTTCTTTAAACCACCTTTCAACAAAAATCGGTTTACCATCAATCAAAATGTGAGAGTTAAACCATAAGGGTTGTGAAATGATTTCCTTAAACTTAACTGGATTATAGTACTTGTAATGACACCACGCAGTAAGAACATCCTTCCAAAATGGATCTATGTTTTCATTAAAAACCATGTGCTTTGAACAAATATTCCACTTAAAAAAGTGGTCTCCGCCAAACTTTTTGAGAGATGATTTAAAAAAGATTTTCCATTTACTTCCATTTTGATAATCAAGGTATCTTTTAACCCATGTAATTTTCATTGCATCATTAAAAGATGACAAATGGAGCATTTTTAGACCCCCTTCGTTATATTCATTGTAAAGTAGGGAACGTTTGATCTTGTCATTTTTGTTACTCCATAAAAATTTGAATAATAATTGCTGAATTTCCACAAAAAAGGACGGAGGAGGGTTGGGTATAGTGCTCAAGAGATAGGTCAGTTTTGGAATGATAAGGGATTTTATAATAACAATTTTTCCATAAAGCGTAAGGGTTCTGCAGTTCCAAATATTTAAGGTTGTTTTAATATCCTTAAGTTTGGGTTTGAAGTTGAGTTCATAAAAATTCAGGCAATTGTTGATAGGGATATTAACTCCTAAGTACATGAAATTATCCGACGGCCATGTAAATGGGATATCACGACACAATATTTGTTTAAAATCCCCCAATCTTATTATATTACACTTTTCAATGTTAATTTTCAACCCAGACATATCTCTAAAAACATCCAAGACTTTCATACAACGTTTAATATTTAGTTCATTTGGCTCAAGAAAAATAGTTGTGTCGTCTGCATATTGACTGATTTTGATCTCCATATCGTGAACTTTCAAACCTATAATGTATTTATTTTGTCGAATTAAAGAGCCGAGGAGCTCGACCGCTACGATGAACAAATATGGAGATAATGGGCACCCTTGTCTTACTCCTCGCTGTATTTCGAAGGGGTTTGAAGAAAATCCATTGTTTATTACACACCCATCAATATTGAAATATAACAGTTGAACCCATTGGATAAAGGCTTGATCAAAACCAAAAATGTTCAAAGCGTAATGTAAAAAATCCCAATCAATCATATCGAACGCCTTTTCGAAGTCAATACTCAAAGCCACGCCTTCGATATGATGTGCTCTACAGAAATTTTGAATGTCAATGAATAGACGTATGTTTTCTCCAATGAAACGGCCTTTGAGGAAACCATACTGGTCATTGCTTATCAGTTTTGGTAAAACCTTTTGAATACGTAAAGAAAGAAGCTTCGCTAAAATTTTATAGTCACTGTTCAGGAGCGATATTGGACGCCAGTTCTTAAGAGATAACAGGTCCTTACCCTTTTTTGGAAGCAACGTAATAACACTTCGTCGCATTGAATTAGGGAGAGACTTTTCCGAAAAAGAACTATTATAAACGGAACATAACAGTTCCTTTATTTCGGGCCAAAAGGCTTTGTAAAATTCAATAGGGAGACCGTCAGAGCCTGGTGACTTATCGTTAGAAAAAGTTAAAATAGATTCAAAACATTCCTTTTCCGATATCTTTTCACCCAAACAACTTTTGTCTCTCAAATCTAATACATGCAAGTTCAACTCGTCTACAGGCGCAAAAGATCTAGCACCTGTGATATTCGATGAACACAAACGATTATAAAAAGACCTTTCTTCCTCAAGAATACCTTTTGCATCAGTTACAACACCGTTCTCAGTCCGTAGTCTTGAGATACATTTTTTCTGAAAGTTTCTTTTTTCTAGATTGAAAAAATACTTAGTGTTGCGTTCACCCTCAGCAATCCACTTAGCCTTGGTACGCACAATGGTACCACGCACAACTTCTTCTTGTAATTCTTCAAATTCACTCTTTTTACTTTTTAGTTCGTTTAGAAGTTGCTGGTCATTGACAACATTGTTTGCATCATTCAACTTATTTATTTCTTTTTCTAATTGCTTTAATTTTGTCTGGCGATTGTTTTTCTTTTCTTTTGCAATTTGTGTAAACTTTTGTCTTACTTTGAACTTTAAAAACTCCCAGGTCTTTTTTGGCTCCTGATCTTTGTTTTCTAATAAAACTGTGTTAATTTCACTCCTGATCTTCTCCATATTATCTGAATTTGCTAATAAAGAAGTATTCAATTTCCAAAATCCCGGTCCCCGTTTAGCTACTGATTTTATTAAAAACAGAGAGATCAGTGAGTGGTCTGTTTTGTAACCAAAGTCAATGTCACATTTCAAAACTGATGTTATCAAACTTTGTGAAATTAAAAAGTAATCTATGCGGCTTCCAATTTTAAAGTCATGGGACATCCATGTATATTTCAACTGTGTGGAATGACAAGATCTCCATATATCAATCAATTCAAAGTCGTTTATTATATCAGTAATGGCTTTAAAGCACTTAGGGTGATTTTGTAACAATTTGGGAAATTTATCTAATTTGGCCTCCATAACTGTGTTAAAATCTCCACCAATTATATACGGTTCTTCCCCGTGTTCTGATAATAGGTTATGTAAATCAATGAAAAAGCTGCCATCGTCATTGTTTGGGCCGTATATGTTTGCGAGAGTTATCATGGTTTCATTGACTTTTAAAGTGACCAATAATATTCGACCTTTGTCATCTCTAACAGTATTCAAAACATCAAAGGTAGCTGAAGGTTTTAATAACATACACACTCCTGCACTATCAGATCGACCGTGGTTAAAAATGATTTTATAACCCCACTCATGACTCCATATTTTTTCTGAATTTGCTGTGGAGTGCGTTTCTTGTAAACAAATAACGTGAAAATCTGTGTTTCTTATCCAATTAAAAATACAACGTCTTTTAAAAGAGTTCCCAAGTCCTCTTACATTAAGAGAACAGATTTTAAAGTCAATTTTCTCATCCATTAAACACGTTAGATACAATTGTATGTTCTTTTATCATGACAGAGCAATATTTGGGGGGAAAGTTAGCATGAATTATCTTCCTAAAATACAATTTACACAAGTTCAACAGTCTTTGTGAATTGTTTTTCTGACCTATATTTGTAGGCAAATAAAAAAGAAAAAACCAACGGCATTCAACAAAATAAACCTTTAAAAACGAACATTGCTGTTTTGCAATAGTTCGTTCGCCAACATACATTCCTATGGCGTAATAACAAAGGAGCATGATGTAAACATTATGGCTGACTAGGTCTTACAACATCAGTCAATCATAGCTTAGTGTCGGTTCAACATTAATTATTATGTTGATGTTGCTGAAAGGCTGGACCGTTGCTATAGTTATGAATGTCCTGTAACTCCATCATAGTAATATTATAGTTCATGTGCATTTGTTTTTATCAGTTACTATTATTATTCATGTGTTGTCGGTGGTGTTGATATCTGACAATCTGATCGTTTTCAAGGGACCGGGGGCGTCTTTAGGGCCGTTCTTGTATTTAATCACTCGGGGCACAGAATTTGGTATAAACGCAAATTTGTTTTCCTCCCGTAGTTGCTTTACTTTCACCATCAGTTGCCTATGCTCATCTCTTGTATCTTTGTGGACGTCATCACTGACTCCCACCTTCGAATCTTGGATACGAACTTTCTTTAGAGCCGAACTACGCTTCAGAATTGCTTCTCGATCGTTGAACCTCAGAAGCTTGACGTGAATGGGTCGTGGTCTCGGGCGGACGCCTTCGTTCCTTGTCGGAGGCTTTCCTCGGGGGGTCCTGTGCGCTCGCTCGATCTCCACCTCATGCATATTCAAATGTGTAACAAAGAATTTCCGAGCGTATGTTATGCAATTCGGTGAACCGTCTGGCGCATTCTCCTCCCCTTCTGGTATCCCATGTAGAATTACGTTGTTGAGTTTGCTTCGGTTAACAAGGTCAACAACAGATCGTCGAATCTCATTTACATAATCAAAACCGGCCTTAGTTGCACGAATTTCTCCCACATCCTGCTTAATTTCACTCATTTCTGTCTCCAAGAATTCAGTTCCATGTTCTAGGTCTGAAAGTCTAGTATCTAGACTTTCAAGATTAGCCTCAATTTTCACCACTTTCTCAGAGATAACATTCACTTTCTTACACATATCGTCAAGCACGGACACCTTCTCGAGTATGTTACGTAACATGGCTTCCATATTTTCAGTACGTACCTCAGTACATGGCGGTACAGCGGGAGTGGCACTTTCACTTGATATCTTCTGTTGGTCCATTTCGTCGGGTTTTTCTTCTGAACTCGATTTCCTCAGTCTCTTGAAGCTCAGCATGTTACACTCTTTCAGCCAACACTTTCAAAATCTCAGTCCAAATGGAATTAGGCCGTCAAAACTAAGTATTTATCACACAGCTCCAAGGTATCCGTCCTATCTAGCTAGACATCAAGGGCGCATTCATCCTAACCATTGGGCAACGAGGTACCCAAATATCCTCTTATTAAAGGCCCGGTCACACAGCCTTTCGCGTCTGTATCGCGGGTAAAATTTCGCGATTTTTTTTTGCCCGCGGTTGCCCGTGGTGGAAAATGTGCAAAATTGGCTTACCCGCGGTTTACCCGTGGTATGCCCGCGGAACAGACGCCGGCGACTGTTCCGCGTCCTTATCGCGGGTGAAGCGCGGCGGTACCGCGGCCTACCACGGGTATAATAAAGCAGCCGAACCGGGCTGTAGAAATCATAACCGCTCCGTGCTTACACGCGGTACACACGCTAATGCACGTGTTATGTACAGACGCGGAACAAACGTGCTATGACCGTGCTCCACCCGCGATTACCCGCTAAAATTTCGCGTCCTACCGCGTGTAACCACGTCTTAACCGCGGCCGTAGCACGTCCTAGCACGTTCGTTCCGCGTCTGTACCGCGTCTTTACCGCGTGTGTACCACGTGTACCACGTGTACCGCCCGCGATTACCCGCGGTCTAAATTTTTGGGCAGCCCAAAACTTTTTCGCGCGGCCAACCGCGTGTGAATTTCTTACCGCGTGTAACGACGGGTAAAGTACGGCTGTATCGCGTCTTTATCGCGACCTCAAAGCGTCCAACAGCGTCTGCTTCACGGGCAGAAATTTTTGGCCGTGATTCGGCCGCGATACGCCCGTGGAGGGCTGTGTGACCGGGCCTTAAGACAACGAGGTGTTTAATATGTATTTTTATCTGGTCTTTGTTGGTGACTATTATTAGATGTGAAAACGGAGACCAGACAAGAGTAGATAATATTTATATGGTGCATTTATTCCACTTAACCGAATAATGATCTAAAATGGTTGGGTTTTTGTAAGTTTGTTCAACTCCACGTTTCATCTGTAAAACTGAAATTTACTCCCATGTCTCATGGAAGATGTAAAGCATATAATCAGTGCAGAACGCAATCTCTCCCGTTTTGAATGCTTGCAAAAAGCCATTACATAATCTCGTTATGTGGAAATCAGTGAGAATGTTTTTGATGTATTTGAGCTCTTTTGTGTACTGAACAATGTTCACCAGACCCTGATCACGCTTCACCCATGCAATGATAACTGAATCATCCTGACACACAGCAGGGTAAGCCCAATCACCATCTTTGTTGATACTATGAATGATAGCACCAGACATATCATTCATCACTTCTACCTGAGACGGACAGCGGAAAAAAGTTGTACTCGTACTAACGACAATCGCTTGACTGGATGTCATCGCAAACATCTGGCATGGTGCAAATCCCTTACACGTTATCTCTCTTAATGCCTTCCCCCCTTCTTGCTTAAATACCTGTATTTTCTGGCAAAAACTGTTACCTATGAAGATCAGACCATCCTTGCCTACAGTGAGACCTCCATCATCCCCACCGTGCACATAACCCCTTGTCTCACAGGGGCGGATCTAGCTTTTTGCTAAGGGGGGGGGGGTTGACCAAAATAATGACGATGCGGAGCATCGTCCCCGAGCCGCGAAGCGGCGAACCGATTTTTTTGGGGTGTTTATTTGAACCCCGTAAGTGATGTTTTCCTGGCATGGATACTATAAAAAGCAGTGCATGATAACGTCTTTTTAAATCAAGTAACAGTTTAATACACAGTTATATCCAGAGTTATCATGTGTTTGGTTAAGTTACCAGATGAGTTGAATATCTTCTCACAATATTTGCACTTGAAAGGGTTTTTCTCCAGCGAGCGTTCTTTTTTTTTTTTTTTTTTTTTTTTTTTTTGGCCGCCCAAGGGGGGGGGGTTTAAACCCCCTAAACCCCCCCCCCCCCCGTAGATCCGCGCCTGTCTCAAACGTGATATCAAGCTTTTCACAATGCTTTGTGTACAAGGAAATTCTGGTATTAGTGTCGCGTATGACGTATCCACCATCAGGCATGACGTGTAAGGCCCTAACGTTAACAGATCTCAGAACGGTTTCTTGTATGATGCCTTCAGAAGAATATATGACTATTCCTCCGTATGGACAACCAACAGCCATCTCATTGTTTGGTGATATTACCATCCCGCTCATGCTTTTTCCAGCAGGCAGTGGAGCTTCCGTGCGCAGAACCCATTTAGACTTCGTATGTGCAGGGACCTCCCAGGTATCCAAGTATGTTTTATATCTTTTCTATCGAAATTACTTTTGGGCAATGAGAATATCCTCATATTCGAGTATCGAGGTGACTGAATACTTATATGAGTTATTGTATTAACGAGGTGCCCGCATACATTATTGTTTGTCTTGATTACATTTTTTTTTTATCCCCATTAAAAATGTCATTTTTACGAATCAAATGCCCATACGTGTATGAAGTCCCCTACTTTACAACTTTTAACAATTCATAACTTATTGTCCGATTTTGTTCAAAGTTTCAACGGCGTGCTCCTTTGAATGCTCTGTTTTCTATTATATTAGCTTCTACAGGGGTGACCTAAAACCATTAATTTCATAATGTGTACTATTACCAGTCTCTTTTTTATGTAAAAAATTATATCATGTTTTGTGTGGTTTTGAATAAAATGAGCTTGAACTTCAACTTGAACTACATGAGTATGTTTTTTTTTCGAGTGGGAATTCCCAGTGACATTCATAACAGGAAGTATTATGTTGAACCTTTGCACTTGTGATCCTTCCGCTTAACCTAAACGTTCACCCACGCACATCTCAGCAATCCCTCTCGCCATTACAAGTTAAACTAGATTTGTAATACTTGTTTGGAACAAGTATAGGTGGGCTGATTATCTGTTAGGAACGTCATAATGCTGTATTACGCATATCTTGCTACTTTCATCTCACGTTTCTTTTCCTTTCCTCCATCTCTTTTTCTTCTATTCTGATCTCCCACACCCTAATTTTTCTTTTGTACACTATGCTTGTTTCTCCTCTCTACCACCCCTCCTTCCATCTCTTTTTCTTTCATTCTGATCTCTCACATCCTAATCTTTCTCTTGTACACTATGCTTGTTTCTCCTCTCTACCACCCCTCCTTCCATCTCTTTTTTTCTTCCATTCTGATCTCTCACATCCTAATATTTCTCTTGTACACTATGCTTGTTTCTCCTCTCTACCACCTCTCCCTCCCTCATGTTTCAACATTTACCTCAACCCTGTTCAATACTTGCTCTCTTCAGAAGGGAGAAGGGAGTCTTGACGCCCTTCTGGCTTTCAGCACACGACACCATGTTTTTGTCTTATGTATTATGTATTACATGTTATACCAATGGAAAACAAATTTCTGTATTATATTATGGACAATAAAATCTTGAATCTTGAATCTTGAATCTTCGACTTTCTCTCATTCTTAGTGCACTACAATTTACTTTATTCTGTTTTCTTTTATCTCCGCTCCTATTACTTTTGCTTCTCTGTATTTCTAATTATCTGCTGTTTTCTGGTTTACCTGTCCATGTAATGCATTCTACTGGGCTTTGTTGTCTCGAACTGTGGTGTATTTTCTATTTCCTGCTTACTTTGTTATGCAAATATTTTGTTTTGTTTAATCATTCATATGTATGTCATATACATGTTTATACCTCTAATGTGTTATTCTCTATTGTGATTCTATGTTAAAATATGCCAATTTAAAAGTTGATATTTGTATGGAAACAGAATGATTTGTTTGCCAATTGAGCTTTTGTATTGTGCATGACCAATAAATCAAACTGAAATTGAAAGTGTTAGCTATTGTTTAGATAACTCCTTTTCTCTGTTTGCTCTGTGTGCACCAAATAGTCTGGAGTTTATCGGCGGTACCCCCCCCCCCCCCCCAAAAAAAAAAAATAGGTCCAGAAAGTTATTTTGATACACCCCTCCCCCCCCCCCCCCCCCCCCCCTCTTCTGCTTTCCTGGACTGAGAGACCCTTTGAAGGGATAGCCATGCATATTCTAGAAACCATGTCCAGTTGGACAAATTAAAGTAATTTTCAGTTCTCAGGGAATTTCTCTGAATATCATGATATACTCAAAGTAATTTCGCCGGGTCGCGCATATTTTGTTTACACAACTGTTTAGCCACTTCAGTCAAATATACGGTGCAAACGACTAGAGACAGAGTCTAGCATTACCCTTAGCAGTTTTGTTGGATTGCTGGAGCTGTACATTATGTACATGCTCGTTTTTGTTTCGGATTAAATCTATCCTCTCTTCTCTTTCATTATGTATTTCTGTGTTCTCCTTCAATCTATCCTCCTCTCTTTTGTCATGTATTTCTTCTTTTTTCTCTTCAATCTATCCTTTTTCTTCTTCGTTATATATTTCTTTGTTTTCCTTCAATCTATCCCCCAGTTCGATCTCCTTCGTTATGTATTTCTTTTGTTCTCCTTTATTCTAACCTCTTCTCTTTTGTTTTTTGTATTTCTTTGTTTCTCCTTTAATCTATCCTTTTCTCCTTCGTCATCTATTTCTTTGTTTTAATCTGATATATTCCTAAGGTTTCTCCTTCTTTATGTATTTCCCTGTTTTCCTTAGTCTAGATCTATGATCCTCTTAGCTCTTCAATTATGTATTTATAATTGTCTATGTTCTTCCTTTCACTTATCCTCTTCTGTTTCCTTACGTATTTCCTTGTTCCTTGTTTATCCTCTCCTCTATCCTTGTTTCCCCCTTTCTATCATATTCCCTTCCCTGGGTGTACGTGCTTTCACATCATAGTGCGCTGACGGCTTAGACTCTTTCACCAAAGCACTTCTTGGAATGTTTTCGCGAAAATGGCTAAACAGTTGTGTAAAAAAAATATGCGCCGCCGGCTTTTCGTCTAACAAGTGTCTTCTGCCCGAGTTTCGATTGCGTATGCGCTAAATTAACGAAGATTGATTTTGTTATTTTCGTTAATATATATTGCGCCCTCTTTCATTTTAAACTTATAGATGATGATAAATCTTGCCATAAACATGTATAATAATAACACTCTTGGAAAACAATTTTTTTCTTTTGTTTTCATCCTCATTTGTTCTCTCATTCTCCATCAAGAGTATTTGAGGGAGGGGCTAGAAGGCTGCAGCCCCTCGATACTTTTGAAGGGAAAATCGGATAACCGTCATGTCATCAGCAAGGCGCTATGTCAGTAGTTTCCCATTTCGAATAATCTAATCTACCGGTAGTTAAATTTCTATATATTGCGTATAAGTGCTTTTAAACATAAAAACACACAAGTATACATTAAGACAAGACATCCCCCCCCCCCCTCACCATATATTTCTATAATCTTATTTCTTCGATTTTGTTGTTGTTGAATACTTTTCTTCAGTATTATTTTCTTGAACTGGATGACTTGGGTAATTCTAGGATAAGGTATTTTCGGTTGAACAATGATTATTCAAACTTTCTCTATTTCTCTATAGTCTGGGGTAAATGCTCCACGCGTACAGTAAATCCTTTGTTTTAAATTAAATACTTTTATTCCATTGATGCTTGTGGCACCTCCGAGCTTGCCAATTCCCTTGTGTATGAGCCTCGTAAATTGTGTTATGATCATGAGAGTCGATATAGTTTAATGAATTCAAGGGATTCAACTACTAACCGAATAAAGCAGCTATCCCACGGGAGTCGTGGGGTGGGATAGTTATCCCAGACATTTTATAATGTTTGACATCATTTTTAGTCACTTTGCAGGCCCGTTACTAAGGGTCCACCCACTCCCCGCTAGTGACAAGAGGTCCACTTAAAAAAAAACACTGATTGCAACCGTTTTGGTGTTTAAAAGTTAAGGGCCCTCAGTATTTGATGAAAACTCGGAAACGAGTCTGGTGCTAAAGAATGCTAAAGACCGTATGACGTCATTCGCTGCCAGAGTCAGGATAGTCTGTTACTCATACTAATGTCGATGGAACATCTTTTTCATGGCAAAAGTTGACTCTGGTCCTTTCGATTTCTTCTTGATTGCTGACCTTTACGCTTGCCGTTATAACCGCCGACAGTAGTATACGAATATCATGTACATATATGCTTTCACATACCTCCTGCATGCATTCTCGAAAATCAATACTTTTGATGATTCGGTCTTTCACTTTTTGGGGATATTTTTTCTTCACAAGAATGACACTGTACAAAGAACTATTTTCTAGAAATGTCAGTGACCAAATTCATACTTCAAGTTTATTCCTTCTGTTTCATTTAAGAAAATATAAGTGAATGGAACAGAAATATATAACATAAGTTGAACGGAACATTAAAATTGACATTATTTCATCAAAATAATAATTAGGCTTATGCTTTTTTAATGCAGGGGTGTCTCTATGCTCTTACAAAGATAATAAAGAAAGTTAATAAATCTACTATGAACGAATCATAAGCCTAGTGAGGAAGGGATAAATTACCTTTAATGCATATCAGAATAACAAGATAAACTACAAGTAGTAGGAATTAAGGTATATACACTGATTTCCTTTCCAATTCAAAATATAACAAGGAATTCTTAAAATAGGCCTACATACATGTTATGCACATGCGACAAATATAAGCTTAAATAGTTTATTTATGTACACCAACATTACAAGTCTAACAATATAAAGTACATAGAGCAAATCAATATGACATGAAATAATTAATCTTTAAATGAGTAAATTTAATTTAATTGAACATGAAAATCAAAATAAAGGTGTGTTCTTTTCACATCGTTGGACTACAGACTATTCTTCCCCACCCCCTTCATACAGCAGGGTTCCTTGCTACCGGTATAGTGTAACGATGTCCATAATGTATAGTTCCAAACTAAATCACCGGTATACATTTCACCGTCATATTTACTCTTTTTACCTTGCAACGGAGATAGTACAGTTATTTCTAAATATTTTTGTAAAGATATAAATATTTGTATATTAACATGTATATATATATACCCAATATTCAAAAGCTAATCATTAAGTCGCTTGTATTAGGATTGAAATGTATACCATAAACAATTAAAAAAGGCACTCTTAATTCTTTAAACTTTTCTTAACAGATACCTCATTCTCTCTCTCTCTCTCTTCTCTCTGTCGTGTTCCCCAGCTTGTCCCTTTTCATTTATGATTTTCTGCCTTTATTATTGGAAATTCGTGTTCCTTGTTAATTTTTGTAAATGTTTACAGTATTCTTTTATATAATTGTTGACAATGCAATAATGGACATTTTGAATGTATCAGTCTTTGGACTGATTTACAAGGAATTTTCTTTCAAAAAACCTAGCCGAATGAATGACTATATGAATAACTAAATTATTAATGCATGATAAGCAAAGAGAGATAGAGGAAGGAACGGGAATAAGGGATTGTGCAGAATAAGGCCCTTAATAAAGTTTTTAACCACAAATACGGTAAAAAAAAATATGGATAATTATATAAAAATAGATAATGACGTAAATTATACAAATGTTCTTGAAACAGAAAAACAAACAGAGAAAGAAACAAACATAGAATTATGCCTTCACCATGAAAACCAATATATGAAATAAGTAAACAATCATGGACAAATTGCATATCTATAATACGTTGCGTATTCTAAAACAAACGTTTTCGGACACATTGTAATATTTTGAGAACAATAATTTGCTTACGTTGCCACTATACCATGATCACTTAGAGAATCTTTTCAGTATTACAAATAGCATTAAAAGAAGGCAGCTGCTCATCCCCCGTAATAGCGGGAATGCATGACTGTGTATTACATTATAATGTATGCTTTCAGTCCTTTATAAGGTGTGCTACCCCATTCCCTCGTCTTTCCTTTTGACTATCTACCTACATCTGTCTGTACAGTGACCGCCGTTTGCAATAATGAGCGCAAAGCATTGATACTTCATAAGCGTAAACGTTACATAGTCTAAGTACTGTCGACAGCAAAATGAAATCGGTCAACATTATGATAGCATTATAATAGAGCGGAGTCCAGACCGACTATTTGATTTAAATCACATTACGATAGCGATATAATAGAGCGGAGTCTAGACCGACTATTTGATTTAAATCACATTACGATAGCGATATAATAGAGCGGAGTCTAGACCGACTATTTAATTTAAATCACATGATGATAGCATTGTAATAGAGCGGAGTCTAGATCGACTATTTGATTTAAATCACATTATGATAGCATTATGATAGAACGGATTCTAGACCGACTATCTGATTTAAATCACATTATGATAGCATTATAATAGAGCGGAGTCTAGACCGACTATTTGATTTAAATCACATTATGATAGCATTATAACATAGCGGAGTCTAGACCGACTATTTGATTTAAATCACATTATGATAGCATTATAATAGAGCGGAGTCTAGACCGACTATTTGATTTAAATCACATTATGATAGCATTATAACATAGCGGAGTCTAGACCGACTATTTGATGTAAATCACATTATGATAGCATTATAATAGAGCGGAGTCTAGACCGACTATTTGATTTAAATCACATTATGATAGCATTATAATAGAGCGGAGTCTAGACCGACTATTTGATTTAAATCACATTATGATAGCATTATAATAGAGCGGAGTCTAGACCGACTATTTGATTTAAATCACATTATGATAGCATTATAATAGAGCGGAGTCTAGACCGACTATTTGATTTAAATCACATTATGATAGCATTATAATAGAGCGGAGTCTAGACCGACTATTTGATTTAAATCACATGATGATAGCATTGTAATAGAGCGGAGTCTAGACCGACTATTTGATTTAAATCACATTATGATAGCGTTATAATAGAGCGGAGCCTAGACCGACTTTTTGATTTAAATCAAATTATGATAGCATTATAATAGAGCGGAGTCTAGACCGACTATTTGATTTAAATCACATTTCTGCACAGGCTGGCAAGACATGGGCACTGAAAGGACTGCATCCGGAAGTTTATAAGTTCCGACATTCGATGAACCATCATCTCATAATTATATCATTCGGGCAAAGAGGTGCCCCACTGATAATTATTGGGCAGCGAGGTACCAAAATATCATCCTATTCAGAAAACGAGGTACCTGAATATATATATTGAAAAGCGTATATTGGTGCATATTATGAGCTGTGACAACGGAGACCAAGCAAGAGTAGACAATATTTATATGGTGCAATTATTCCACTTGACCGAATAACAATTTAAAATGGTTTGGTTTCGTAAGTTTGTTAAACTCCACGTTTCATCTGCAAAACTGAAATGTACTCCCATGTCTCATGGAAGATGTATAGCCTGTCATCAGTGCAGAAAACAATCTCTCCCGTCTTTAATGCTTGCAAAAAGCAATTACCATAGTGTGATTTCATCAACTTGAAATCAGTGAGAATTGTTTTGATGTATTTGAGCTCTTTTGTGTACTGAACGATGCTCAGCAGACCCTGATCGTGCTTCACCCATGCAATGATAACTGAATCATCCTGACACACAGCAGGATAAGGGATACCATCTTTGCTGATACTATGAATGATAGCACCAGACACATCGTCGATCACATGTACATGATTCTGATAGCTGGTATTACATACACTCTTAACAGCAATCGCTTGGCTGGATGTCATCGCAAACATCTGCCATGGGTCATAACCGTCACACCTTATCTCTCTAATTGCCTTTCCCCCTTCTGGCTTAAATACCTGTATTTTCTTGCATAAGGTATAACCTATGAAGATCAGTCCATCCTTGTCTACAGTGAGACCACCACATACACCTTTCGTAACACCCATTGTTTGAAACGTTACATCAAGCTTTTCACAATGCTCTGTGTACAAGGAAATTATGTTATTAAATTCGCGAATGACGTATCCACCATTAGGCATGAAGTATAAGGCACTAACTTTAACAGATTTCAGAACGGTATCTTGTAAGATGCCCTCAGAAGAATATATCAATATTCCTCCGTCGTAACAACCAACGGCCATCTCATTGTTTGGTGATACCACCATCCCGCTCTTGCTTTTTCCAGCTGCAGGCGGCAGTGGAGCTTCCGTGCGCAGGACCCATTTAGACTTCTTTTGTTTTACATGTAGCTGGCCTAACTGGAGTGCGTCTGATCCCTGACTCCTGAAGCCAATTCTTTCACCTTCCTCAGCAGTTCTTCTCGGCAGCTCCTCATCTGGCTCAATCTGGTTTAGAAGCTCTTTCAGCTGTTGACACATCGCTCTATGTGAGGTCAGACCCTCTGTCTGGAGTGGAACATTAAGACCATTCTTAACCAACTCAAGAACCTTCTTAATCTGGTTTATCTGCTTACAAATCGGCTTCTCCACGTCTCCCAATGAAGTCTTAAGTTTTCCTAGCTTGTGTTCGACTTCTTTTTTCAACGCCGTCTTTCTTTTCTTCAATTTCTCAACTGATTCCTCAAAAGTCGCATCTATTTCACCATTGAGTCGTTTCTGTATGTTATGCACCCTTTTACGCTGGTCTTCAACGAAAGTAAAATACTTGTCAACGTTGCGTATCTTTGCATCCGCTTTAGATGCAAGTTCCTCGACGTGTTTATTTTGCTCAGTTTCATGTGCGCCTGCTTCTAGGATAGTGTGAGCAACCTTTGCATGTTCTAATAAGCCACACATGCTGCAGACATACTTGTTACAGTTGAGACAAAAACATTCTTCGTCGTAGTTCGGGTGTTTTCGACATTTGTTACGTTTCCTTTGCAATGATTTGGTACAAACCTGGCCCTGGGTCTCCACATCTTCAACAAGTGATCTGACTGTTATGTTTGAATGCAGTCTACCCACGTTTCCACCAGGAACCGAAGTCTCCTCCCTGCACGTAGGACACAACAGCTTTCCACGAGACTCTAGGAGAGTCTCAAGATAACCCTTGCAGAAGGTATGGGAGCAGGTCAGGATCTTGGGTTCCTTGAAGAAGCTCAGGCAGACGGGACACTCGAGGTTCTTATCGACAGCCTGCTTCAATGAAGTAGCCATCACTGACAACTCAAGCACACCACCTGAGGAAGAAGAAACAAAATATGTGAATTAATTTGGCAACTCAATCAAAACTGTGAAATATTTTGTAAATACTTAGCTGGCTATTATTGCACTGAAAAATGTTAAACATAATGCGTTCCATGATTAATAGGGCCTGCCCGGTAAAACATTATGAAATCACTGTACGCTTCTTCTTTAGCACTTACGTTACGAAGTAGCTCTAACGGCGACTTTCCTTTCAGTAAGTGTCGTATGATAAAGCTTGGGAAATATCGCGTTGGGTTGTGTGTTGATTGCACACGTTTCAAGGTTGAAATCACCGACATTGAATAAAAACCTTTATTTCACAGCGTATGACATATTCTAAACCAATACTTACAAAAATGCGTCGAATTCTATACATGCTCTAGTTCAGAATCTGTAGGAGGTGCGCTATTGAATATATATTCCACCATTGCATATAATATTGAAAATCTGCAAAATTCTGGAACACTATTTATGTTATTAGTTTAACAAAACTGTTTGGGTTTAAATGGTTGACATAAGGTTCAAATCCAGTTTGTTCGACGTGGACATGTTTTATGTAATAGTTGGTAAGGTTTCGTCAAGGCACAATAGGGCCTACCCGATCACTACTAACAAAACGAGTTGACAATGTTGTATACAGTAAAAACAGGTATGATGTTTGGTGCACAAACTGACATCTCCTTGATAATACCTATTGTTTGTGAAATTATAGAAAATTGTGTGGAGAGATCAGATCTGCGTCTTTGATGAGTTTTGATTTCAATAACCTGTTTATGCAAATGTTGTCGATTCTTATTGTCGTTTGTGTACTCCTAAGAGCAGGTGGTTAACTGGGTCGCCGGTCATCTCCCTGCAGGTGTGCCTGCCCGATAAAGGAGACAAAGGATGAAATAAAGCTTCCTAATATACAAATGAGTTTCACAAATATCAATATAAATTATTATCATTGATTTCCTTTGGATTATACGTGTTTTACGTGGTCAAAACATTAACTCCCTGTAGATGTACCCACCTATACCTATACATGTGCCCAATGGGAGGGGATGGTAACAAGGCATATAGGTTGTTTTGTATATGGTATATCCGAGAGATTAAGGATGAAATAATGCTTCCTACGATACAAATGAATATCAAATTCAATTTTGTTTTCATTGATTTTCTTTGAGTTTTAATATTTTCACGTGGCCAACTAACCCCTCCCTGCAGGAGTGCCCGAATACCTTTACATTTCTTCTTCTTCTTCTTCTTCTTCTTTGTTCCTTCTTCTTCTTTTTCTTCTCCTTCTTCTTGTTCTTGTTCTTGTTCTTCTTCTCCTTCTTCTTCTACTTCTTCTTCTTCTAGTGCAAGTACAGTCCTCTGGGTAGAGTATGTTCGTACTGTTGTGTAGTGCTGTGAACATTGTGTGAGCTTTCAAAAAAGAAGTCCTAAACGTTTTTATAATTGAGTAGTAAAAAGTGCTCCTTGTGCAGATAAAATAGCTCCTTCTCCAACTAGTTCTGATGCAGCGTTACCCCAACCAGCTGCCTCTTATACTGTTCCAGAGAAGAAACCAATGTCACAGTGGTAAGGAGCTGACACTGAGGAAGAAGGAGTTTTGATACCCAAATGTCCTGCAGAGTTGTTGTCGGTATTGAGCGTGTCGTCTTCCAGATGATCGTAATACTTGATAGATGTAGGGTGGTTCAGGAGGAATGGCAATCAATCCATGCAAGATACGATATAGCATGATATCTTCCGTTGAGCTCTTGTTTCGGAGAGAGACTGCCATTTTAGCAGGTGGAGCATTTCGGTTACACTGTGTCTTGGGTGATAGTCTCCTAGAGTGAACCGAGCAGCTCGCCTCGGAACCATTTCGAGTTTTCGAATTTGGTCTTGGCAGTGAGGGTCCCAAGTTGTTCAGGCATATAGTCAAGGAAGGATACTGTTGGAAGCTCAAGCTTCCTGATATACAAATGAGTTACACAAATATCAATTCAACCTTTTTTTTTATTAAAAGTGATTTTTGTTGTTGAAATACATGAGGTTTTATGTAGATTTGCCCACCTACCTGTATATACGCCCGATGAGAGGGGAGGGTAATAAACCAAACAGCTAGTGTTGTAATTTAATATCCGAGAGGTAAAAGGTGGGGCAGGAATGGAACAAATGGTGAAGCGTGGGGAAAGATGAAGGAAAGGAAGAAAGAACGTGATATAGTATAAGGACATAGTGGGCTCGAAAATTATCTTCCAATATTATGTTATTATTAGAATGCACCTCTAACAACATAATATGATTTCATATTGAGTATTACACTTGTAAACAGAAACTGACTCTAAGTGTTTATTGTTCGTAAACATCCATTTTACAGTGGCCATTATATTATCGTTATCTTTACCATATTCATATTAAACTAGGAAAAACATCAATAGGTAAAACACTCGATATTCTTTTTATGTAATTACTTAGTGTTAAAAAGGATCAGTATAAGAAAGGAGAACGATGATTAGAGTAGCTCCATCATTACATGGTACTCTGAGGTGTTTTGTAACCTGCAAAAACTGCTTACTAGCATGTAGGTTTCCTTGATCCTCTTTTTTATATTATTATTGATTATTGTATAATAGAAATGATTATTCTCACTTAAGTCGTTAGAGACCACGCAGAGACAAATTTCGGGTTCCTTCAAACAAAGTTGAGAATTGATAGTAGTTTCAAGCTCTTTGCTTATTCGCTCTCAAAATTGATAGTCAACGCAATAATGACAGTGATTTCAATTGAAATAGTAGTAATAACTGCTGGAGTGATGAAGTAACAGCCATGAAACAGAGTTTAATTTATTATCAAATAAATTTGAAAGTCGGGTTTGGGGCTTGCAGATAACAGAGGCATGTGTGGGTTATTAAGTAAGCAATATTATTCTGCCGGTATTGTGTTTTGCCTGTGAAAATAGCGCGTTGGGTATTGTATTGAATGCAAACGTTTCAAGGTTGTAACCACAGGCACTGGGTTTATACATTTATTTCACAGCGTATAGCATATTCTAAATCAATAGGTACACAAATGTGTGGAGCTCTAGATATGCTCTAGTTCTGTTTGAGGGGCGCCATTAGATACATATATATGCTGCAAACTCCTGAATAAATATTTGTGTTAATAGTTCTAAACAACAGACTCAGTATAAAGGGTCGACATGAATTTCAGTCAAGGCACAATAAGGCCTACCCGATCACAACTAAACATAAACAGTTTGCAAGTTATTCATCAGTACAGTAATAACAGGTAGATGTAAGCTGTACAAACTCACACCTCCCTGGTAATACCTATTGTTGTGGGTCAAATCATGGACATACCATACGAAGTCAATGGTAAAATTATCGAAAATTTGCTTAGGGGTGATCAGATCTGCGTCTTTGATGTAGTGTACAGCAGAGAAGAAAAAGAAATTAAGATAGGAGTGAAAGATAGCAGACACATGGGGAAAAGAGACGGAGAGAGAGAGAGAGAGTATTTATTTGTGTCTGTTTCAATTTATAATGCAAATTTTTTCCTACTCTAAAGGGTCAAGAATTTAATGAAAACCGAAGGTTAGAAACCACGAGATTTTTTTTATTTTAGAATATTTCTTCTTCGCTCTCATCATTTAGAAATAAGAAGATTTCAGACAACCAAGTGCCTGAATACCTCCATTTGGGGGCAAAAGGGCGCCCGAATATTCTTATAATGGACAGCGAGGTACCCAAATACATTTCATATATTTTCTATCGAAATTACATTGGGGCAATGAGATGGCCGAATATCCTCATATTCGTGTATCGAAGTGACTTGAATAATTATATGAATTGTTGTATTTTGTACTTCTTGGTGAGGTGCCCGCATACATTGTTGTATGTCTTATCAAGTGTGTGTTGATTACAAACTATTTTTTGTTTACCTTATAAAAATGTCATTTTTTGCTCCTTCGCATAATTTAGAATCAAATATTCCCGTATAACAAAATTATGTATACATGGCAAATGACGAGTGCCAGAGTAATGCAAAGTGAATCTTCTGTGATGAGTTGGGGATTGGGGTGGCGCGAAGTTTTTCATTTCTTAAAAGGGTGCTGTAACTACAACAAGAAATCAGGTTGAGAAACACTGATCTAATTTCATCTTCCTCTCTCTGGTAACTCTTCTTTAAGATCCATACAGGACTATCCTATAGTATATTAACTTTGGTTTTTTTCTCCAAACCTGAAAGTCCCTTCTCCCTTGGGCAATCCTATAAATATATATAATGTCGTATGTCTTCTAGAAAGAAAAGACCCTCTCGAGTAAAACATGTTGAAGAATAAAACATAGATATTTTAGATAGTTTGTTTTTTGGACCAAATAGGAAATCATTAAATTGACCTTACCGATTTAGCCGATCTAAAGTTTCCTTACTATACAACTTTCAAAAATTCATAAATTATTTGTCCAATTTCAACTTTCTATTAGCTTGGTATTAGAATAAGTGACTGCCTGAAAAATTTGTCCAGATGATGAAGAAAAGCAAGCAAATTGAACTTAAAGGCCCTCAGTATTTGATGAAAACTGGGAAACGAGTCTGCTGTTTGAAGCAAAGAATGCTGACGTCTTTCGCTGGAGTGAGGATAGTCTTTATCATGGCAAAAGTCGTCTTCTTTCGATTTCTTCTTAATAATAATTACAGTGCTTATATAGCACCTAACACTTACTTTGTCAGAAGTCTCTAATCGCTCTACAATAATGCAGCATAATTACCCTGGCTTAAGCAGTGCAGCTGTTACGCGCGCTGCGTTTCAAGGAATAAATTCCTACCAGGTACCGATTTACTTCACCTGGGTGGAGTGTGGCAAATGTAGATCAATGCCTTGCCAAAGGACATTAGTGCAGCGGCGGGACTCGAACCGTGGACCTTGTGATCGACAGTCCGGCGACGTATCCAATCGACCACAACACCTCTACATTGCTGAGCTTTACGCTTGCCGTTATAACCGCTGATATTATTATACGAATATCATGTACAGAAGCTATGACATACCTCTTGCATGTATTCTCTAAAATCAATACTTTTGATGACTTGGTCTTTCAATTTTTTGGAATTTCTTTTGTTTCACCAATGACACTGAACAAAGGACTATTTACAGGAAAATTCGGTTTCCAAATTCATACTTCACGTTTATTCGTTCTATTCCCTTTTAAAAATATAATTAAACATGAATTATGTAACATAATTTGAATGGAACATGATAACTGACATAATCATCATCATAATAATTATGCTTTTATAGCGCATAACATACATAAATGTTTCTATGCTCTTACAAAGATAATAAAGTAAGTCAATTAATCTACTATGAAAGAATCATAAACCTAGTGAGGAAGGGGAAACGTAACTTTAATGCATATCAGAATAGCATGTAGTAGAAATTAAGGCATAATACACTGATTTCCTTTCCAATTCAAAATACATCTATGGATTTTTAAACACTTAAATGGATCTCGTACATATATACATGTTATACATATGCGACAAATAATAGCTTAAAAAGTTTATTTATATATACCAAAATTATAAGTCTAAAAATATAAAGTACATAGAGCAAATCAATATCACATTACATTATTAATCCTTAAATGAGTCAATTCATGGATTGAACATGAAATTCACAACATAGGTGTGTTCTCTTCACATCGTTGGGCTATAATACTAAAATATAATTCTTCTCCCCCCCCCACCTCCCCTGCTATACAGCGGAGTTACTTGCTACCGGTATAGTGTAACAATGTGAAACATGACCTATAGTTCCAAACTAAATCATCGGTATCTATTTCACTGTCATATTTACTCTGTTTACCTTGCAACGGACATACTATATTTGTTTTTGTATCTTCCGTATATATATTCCCAACAATCAAATTAAAGCTAATCATTTAGTCGCTTGTATTATGATTCAAATGTAAACCATGAACAAATGAAATGGCACTCTTAAATCTGTCACCTTTTCTCAAAAGATCCCTCATCTTTCTCTCTCTCTCTCTCTTCACTCTGTCGTGTTCCCCAACTTGCCCCTTTTCATTTCTCGCTTTCTGTCTTTATAATTGAAAAGATTTGTCTATGTTCATTATAAATTTAAGGTGCAAAATGTTACAAAATTCTTATTCCTTTCTAATCTTAATTGTTGTTCCTTGCCATTTTGTTGTGAATGTATTGTTTTTTTTATTACAATTTGAACAATAAAAATATGGACTGATTTACAAGAATTTTCTTTCAACAAACCTAGCCGAATGAATGACTGAATGAATAAATGAATTATACATGCATGATAAGCAAAGAGAGATAGAGGAAGGAGACTAGGGATTGTACAAAGTAAGACCCTTACCAAAGGGATTACCCACAGATACAGTAAACAATTATGGATAATTATATAAAAATGTCCTAAATAATCCAAATGTCCTTGAAAAAAAAAAACGAAAATAGAATAATGCCTTCAAAATGATAACCAACATATGAATTAAGTCAACAAACTTGGACAAATCGCATATCTATAATACCTTGCATATTTAAAAAAACACGATAAAAACAAAACATAATTAATCAGTCAACAAAATGAAAGCATAATAATACATCGGAGTCTAGACCGACTATCATTCACGAATTTTAAACTTCCGACATTCGATGAACCATTATCTCAAAATAATTATTCGGGCTACAGGTACCCCATATATCCTAATCATTTGTTTGTGTTTAATATGTATTTTTATTCTGAGTGTGTTGGTGACTATCATTTGCTGTGACAACGGAGACCAGGCAAGAGTAGATAATATTTATATGGAGCATTTATTCAACTTGACCGAATAATAATCTAAAATGGTTGCGTTTTGTAAGTTTGAAAACTCCACGTATCATCTGCCAAACAGAAATTTACTCCCATGTCTCATGGAAGATGTAAAGCCTATCATCAGTGCAGAAAGCAATCTCTCCCGTCTTGAATGCTTGCAAACAGCTATTTAATGATGCGGTTATCCTGAAATCGGTGAGAATGTTTTTGATGTATTTGAGCTCTTTTGTGTACTGAACGATGCTCAGCAGACCCTGATCGTGCTTCACCCATGCAATGATAACTGAATCATCCTGACACACAGCAGGGTTAGGGATATAACCATGTTTGCTGATGCTATGAATGATAGCACCCGACACATCGTTAATCACTTCTACCTGAGACGGAAATTGGAAATTAGATGTACTCGTACTAACGACAATCGTTTGACTGGATGTCAGCGCAAACATCTCGTTTGGTACAAATCCGTTACACGTGATCTCTCTAATTGCCTTCCCTCCTTCTGGCTTAAATACCTGTATTTTCCTGCATTCATCGTAACCTATGAAGATTAGCCCATCCTTACCTAGAGTAAGACCACCACATACACCTTTCGAAACATCCTTTGTTTCAAACGTTACATCAAGCTTTTCACAAAGCTCTGTGTACAAGGAAATTCTGTTAATATGGTCACGTATGACGTATCCACCATCAGGCATGACGTGTAAGGCACAAACTTTAACAGATTTCAGAACGATATCTTGTGTGATGCCCTCAGAAGAATATATGGTAATTCCTCCGTTTGGACATCCAACAGCCATCTCATTGTTAGGTGATATTACCATCCTGCTCATGCTTTTCCGAGCAGTCAGTGGAGCTTCCGTGCGTAGAACCCATTTAGACTTCGTATGCGCAGGGACCACCCTAGTATGTGTTAGCTGGCCCAACCTAAGTTCATTCGATCCCTGACTCCTGAAGCTAATTCTTTCACCTTCCTCAGCAGTTCTTCTGGGCAGCTCTTCATCTGGTCCAATCTGGTTTAGAAGCTCTTCCAGCTGTTGACACATCGCTTTATGTGAGGTAAGAGCTGCTGTCTGGAGAGGAAAATTAAGACTATTCTTAACCAACTCCAGAACCTTCTTAATCTCGTCTATCTGCTTACGAATCGACTTCTCCACTTCTCCCAATGAAGTCTTAAGTTTCCCTAGCTTGTGCCCGATTTCATTTTTCAATACCGTTTTTCTTTTCTTCAATTTTGCAACTGATTCCTCAAAAGTCGCATCTATTTCACCATTGAGTCGTTCCTGTACGTTGTGCACCCTTTTACGCTGGTCTTCAACGAAAGTAAAATACTTGTCAACATTGCGTATCTTTGCATCCGCTTTAGATGCAAGTTCCTCGACGTGTTTATTTTGCTCAGTTTCATGTGCGCCTGCTTCGATGATAGTATGAGCATCCTTAGCATGCTCTAACATGCCACACATGCTGCAGACATACTTTTTACAGTTGAGACAAAAAAAATCTTCATTGTAGTTCGGATGTTTTCCACATTTGTTCCATTTTCTTTGCAATAATTTGTTTTCTTGATTAAAGTTGGTACAGACCTGGCCGTGGGTCTTAACATCTTCAACAAGGGATCTGACTGTTATGTTTGATGGCAGTCTACCCACGTCTCCACCAGGAACCGAAGTCTCCTCCCTGCACGTAGGACACAACAGCTTTCCTCGAGACTCGAGGAGAGTTTCAAGACAACCCCTGCAGAAGGTATGGGAGCAGGTCAGGTTCTTGGGTTCCTTGAAGAAGCTCAGGCAGACAGGACACTCGAGATTCTTATGCAAGTTTTTGACAGCTTGCTTCAAGGAAGTAGCCATCATTGACAGCCCAAGGACACGACCTGAGGAAGAAGAAAACAATCTGTGAATCAATTGGGCAACTCAATCAAAACTGTGAAATATTTTGTAAATACTTAGCTGGCTATTATTGCACTGAAAAAATGTTGAACATAATGCATTCAATGATTAATAGGGCTTGCCCGGTCCAACTTACGTTACAAAGTAGCTGTAACGGTGACTGTCATTTAATAAGAGGCGTATGGTAATGTTTCATTCAGCAATTCAGTTGCATGAGTATTTTTGTTTATCGAGTGGGAATGTCGGATAGTAGGCCTGCATGTAGTAAACGTTGAGATATATCTAGCCAGGTATTTTGTGATGTGCTTTCGACTGTTATGCAGTACGTTTCAAAAGGCAGAAATTAATATATATGTTGGGTTAAATATAACACAGTGTAACTCTATATAATAACATCATGTTTGTGATTAAGAAACGTGAGAGAAATATAGTTCAAGTCGACCCTCAAATATATTACTTTGGCACGTGACCGTGATTACTATAAGAAAAGGTATTAAAAGACGAAGTGTGATTGTTGCTGGGAAAAGTTCAAGCTTTATAGAAACAAAGCAAATAACCTAAACAAAAATCTTGAAAGAGCGTATTACAAAAATGAGTTCTCAGAATGCGGAAATGATTTGAGCAAAAATTGGAAGGTTTTGAAAAAACTCTTGCCTTCAAGGCAAAAGGAGGTAAGCAAAACAATCTTAATTGATGATGAAATAATAACTGACAAAGTAAAGGTGGCAAGTTTATTGAATGAAACTTTTAATAATGTGAGTTCAAATCTACAAACTGGTACATGTTTTAGCATTGTAGATGATAATTTCAATTCTTTACAAACGTTATCTCAAACCAATTTTTCTTTCGAATTTCAAGATATCAAATCAGAATTTGTTAGAAATGATTTAGGCAATATTGATTGTAAAAAGGCTTTAGGAATGGATGGTCTACATTCCAAGTTACTCAAATTATCTGCAGATATCATTGCAAAACTACTGACTATATTATTTAACCAATCATTAAAAACTTCACGATTTCCATTTGATTTCAAGATTGCAAAAATCTCTCCGATACACAAAGGAGGAACGTTTAGTGTGGATAATTTCAGGCCCATTTCAATACTGCCCTCTTTGTCCAAAATTCTAGAGAAAGCCGTACATAAACAATTGTATTCTTACCTTAACCAAGATAATCTATTATCAGAACGTCAGTCTGGATTTAGACCGCTTCATTCCACAACCACATGTCTCACAAAAACTACTGATTACCTTCTTGATAATATGAACTCAGGTCAGATAACTGGAACAATATTTTACGATCTTAGGAAAGCGTTTGACGTTATTCCACATAAAATAATACTTGATAAACTAATTTTTTATGGCATGAGTAACAAGGTGTATGAATGGTTTAAATCTTACTTAATTGGTAGACAACATTGTGTTACTATAGATAATCATTGTAGCGAGTATTTAAATGTTAAATCCGGGGTGCCACAAGGGTCAATTCTGGGCCCCCTGATTTTTTGTTTGTACATTAATGATATCAATAATTTACCATTTCATAATAATTACAAAATATCACTTTATGCTGACGATACTGTCATTTTTAATAATTCTAATGTTTTTTCTGAAGTTCAAGAAAATTTACAGAATGACTTTGATTTAATATGTAAATGGCTTGATATAAATAAGATGTATATACACCCTCAGAAAACTATGGTGATGTCATTTGGATCAAAAAGAAAGTTGGAGAACAATCTTCTCTCAATTAAATTAAATGGTAAAAATTTACAGTGTGTCGAAACAATGAAATACCTAGGAGTTATACTTGATTCACAACTTACGTGGTCTGAACATATAAAATATATCAGTACTAAGATATCTCGTTCTATTGGATGTATTCGTCGTATAAAACGCGTAATACCCCATGAAACTCTTGTAAACCTCTATTTTGCATTAATGTTACCACATATCGACTATTGTTGTACTGCTTGGGGAAATTGCTCAAAGACAAATTTTTCGAAACTGCAAAAGCTACCAAATTGATTTTAAACAAAGATTACGACACACCACAACGTACGCTTCTTACGACTTTAAATTGGCAATCGGTCGAACAAAGATTAAAATATCACTACTGTTTATTAGCTTTTAAAATTATAAATGTCATGGCCCCAACTTATTTAAAATCACTTTAAATTATCGCACCTTCAACTACTGTACCCGCTATTCCTTAAATGCTTTACTTGACATCCCTACCCCAAAACCGAATTAAAAAAAAGATCATTCTCATATAAAGCAAGCACCCTATTTAATAAACTTCCTCCCTCAATTCAATCAACCAAATCAATTCAAATATTTAAGCGCGGACGCCAATTGGCAAAGCATTTCTTATAGTCGAATCTTCGTTCTTATTTCCCTCTACCGGTATAATTATTTTTCTTATGTTATATATGTTTGTACTCTATATTATGTCAAATAATTATGTCAATGTTTAGTTTTGATGAATGTTATATTTTTTTTTATATATTCCTTGTATTTTTGTATATCGCATACTTGTTTTGTCGTTCTAGAGGGCGTACTTGGAAAGCAGTTTTGTTAAACTGAATGTACCTACCCTCTATTTTAAATAAAACTTGAATAAATAAATAAATAAATAAATAACTGGATTTTTTCCTGCCAAGTTCACGATGCTTTGACGTGTAGACTTGTACGAATATGTACCTGCTGGAAACTGTCTAGGTGATATGCCAGCACACCTTTTATAAATCCTGCACCAAATATCTTGCAATAAATATTATCATGTATTCAAGCAGTCTCATGATGCTATAAATGTATACAGTAAAACAATGTTTCTAATAATTATGTTGATCATAAATTTGTCAATTACAGAGTTTGATCTCTCACAACAAATACAACTTATCGAAGGGCAACTAAAACATAGTTTTGATCTAACATTTTTACTTCTGACATTTTTACCTCTGACATTTTTACCTCTGACATTATTACCTCTGCCATTTTTACCTCTGCCATTATTACCTCTGACATTTTTACCTCTGACATTATTACCTCTGCCATTTTCACCTCTGTCATTATTACCTCTGACATTTTTCATCATCAATAGTGATATGTCAGTTTATGACAGGTTCAGTTACCCAATCAAAATGTTATGTCAAGTGTCTCTCCATTATGACATTATTACCTCTGACATTTTTACGTCTGACTTTTTTAAATCTCTGATATTATTACCACTGACATTATTACCTCTGACATGATAACCTCTTACATTTTTACGTCTGACATGATTACCTGACAATGAAAGACATACGCTGCGTACGTGGGTCTGCATGTCACCGTCTGGTGACGTAAACATTGAGCAGGTACCTGATGCCAGTCAGTTGGATCATGTTGTCCACATACGAAACCAGTGAAAAATACATATGACTAACCCACCAAACAAAAGAATACATATCTGTCGCTCAGTGAGTCGGTCCTGATAGGCATTGTGACGCAGTTAATATCACGTGATAACGTGGCCTGGGCATTAGACTCAACAAGTAGAAAAGTCTGTTACAAGACAGAACAGAAACTACTTTAAATGACAATGGTAGTGTGGGAGAGGATTTCAATATATATATCACCTGCCATTGCATCTGAGTACATTTCCAACATTTAAATCATTTAAATCTACTGCACTATAGCAAATCTAGACGATTCAAAATCTTCTGTTGCAAATGTAAACATGTTATTAGATGGGGGAGGGGTTAAGAGGTTTTTGTTAAAGGTTCTGGATCCCTGATCACTATTTGATTTTATAAATTCGAGTTTCGTTTTATTATAATTATAATACACATGCTTATTTATTTATTATCATCTAAATCTAAGGAAACTTACACTCTTTAATTATCAAGAACTTAAACTCAATTGCCCTACAATGTTTAAAAAAACGTTCCTGAAATTTTAACGATGCGTTATAAGTATCGAAGCATAATGTAGGCCTAGCCTTACTTTGTCTCAGCGTTGTCATTTTCATCTCCAGGTATGTTGGTTGTGAGTGTGGGTAAATGGGAAGGCATTGTTGTGGTGCGTGTGTGTATTCTTTTGCAAGACTTTTGTATGGGATGGTGTTTTGTTTGGGCTTGGGCAGTACGAGAAAGGGTTTTAATTTTCTTTATATTATAACTGATTCCATTAAGCAAATAAATCTATCGTAATTTGAGAATTGTACATGCATAAAGTAAATCGAATTATTATGTTATGATGAAAAAGAATTATATTTTGAAGTATGATTTAAGACAAAGAGAGAGAGAGAGAGAGAGAAATATTAGTGTGACTTTGTCTGGAAACCACACAAATCTTTGTCGGATCCCCATTAGTCATACCATAATACAGACTGGCACACTCTTTATATCACGTCACAGTATCGTAGGTGAATAAGATATTTCATACGCCTGGGCTTCTAACAAGGGTAAAAGAAGAAAGGAAAATACATTTGAAAGGAACACTCTGAAAGGAAGTGTACCTTGATTGAAATCATTTGTTGTGATGCTCATTCTGGTACGTTTTACACTGAAAAAAATCACTGTTATGATCACTAATTGTATTAAACCTGTTGAGCGTGGGTGTCTAGAAGCTCCAAAACATGTTTGTCGAATAGATTCTTTAGAGTAAAATTACAATGAAAAACTATTTGTCTAAATTTAGGTACTACTTCGTTCCACATTGATACAAACATTCCTCTCTAATATAATATATGAGAAAAACTCAGACAGACATATACCCGAAGTGAAAAATTGAAACAATATTTTCGCTTCTATTTATGACACTTTACCCGATATTCAGGTCCACAATCCTCACCAAGATGTCTCATAGATAGTTATGTAACATAATGTAATTCATAAAAATATGTGAAAACCCTAAACGTAAAAAATAAACGAACTACATGTATGCATGTATAGCTATATGCTATACTTAACATGAGAGGGCTTTCAACCGTTGATGTTGAATAGATCATTGAGAAAACCTAAATTTTCCAGATTTTTTTTTTTGGGGGGGGCAGCGTTCTGAATTAGTCAAAGGATATCAGATTTAGAAAACGTAAATCTAGGCATAAATATCATGTACATGGTTAACGGTCACCGTATTTTTTTGAAAGTGGAGCTGAATTGATATGATCGTATTGGCTAAATTTCACACATTTTGGGGTCTAAAATTACCTTCATAACAATTGTAGTTTCGAAAAGGGCACTAGAAATCTCATAAATAAGAATAACAGCAATAACCTTGCACTTTGAAGGCATTTGCGGTCTGAAAACAGAACTCAACTATCCCTTTAACGCTGGTACGTTTTACACTGAAAAAAAGATTGTTATGAACACTGATTGTTACCTGCGGAGCGTGAGTGCTTAGAAGCTCAAAAACATGTTTGACGAATAGATTCTTTAGAGTAAAATTACAATAAAAAACTATTTGTCCAAATTTGGGTACTACTTCGTTCCGTTTTGATACAAACATTCTTCTGTAATATAGTATACGAGAAAAACTCAGACAGACATATACCCGAAGTGAAAAATTGAAAAAATATTTTGGCTTCTGTTTATGACACTTAACCCGATATTGCGGTCCACAATCTTCACCAAGATTTCTCATAGATATTTATGTAACATAATGTAATTCATACAAATATGTTAAAACCCTAAATCGTAAACAAAAAACGCACTACATTTATGCATGTATAGCTATGGTATGCTATATTTGAACATGAGAGGGCTTTTAACCGTTGATGTTGAATAGATTGAGAAAACCTGAATTTTCCAGAAACATTTTTTTGGGGGCAGCGTTCTACATTAGTAAAAGGATATCAGATTTAGAAAAAGTAAATCTAGGCATAAATATCATGTATATGGTTAACAAAAATACACATGTCCTTATAATTATATCCGAACTTCACTTGTTGCATTTTAAATGATCACATTAGATTCCTCCGTTCCTATACAAAATATTACACATGTTTTCACTTATTAATCAATTTTTTATGAAATTTATTTAGGCTCTGGCATACTCTGAATAAAATAGGTACCACATTCAAGATATGTAACATATGTATACCCTAAAATATCGGCCGATTTCGTACTGCTTAGACGATGATATTTTGAATTTGGTATGTTGGTGTAGAAAAGAAGTAAATGTATTTATTTAAAACATCAAGTTAAAATAAAATCACTATTGCTTTATAATACAAATAGATTTGGGTGAATCGTGAGCAGACGTTTTTTGGTAGTTTTTCAGTCTCATCAGCGCCTCTGATTATGCAACTAGATATTGGCGCTAGGTAAATACCTGGATTAGATTGGATTGGCTTGGGGCGATAGATATGTATTTTTTTTGTTTGGTGGGTTAGTTATGTGTATTTTCAAATGGTTTCGTTTTTTAACCACATGATCCAACTTACTGGCATTAATTTTCTGCTCAATTTAACGTCCCAGACGGTGGAATACAGACCCACGTACGCACTTTGATTATGTCTTTCATTGCCAGGTAAAAAGGTCAGAGGTAAAAATATCAGTGGTAAAAATGTCAAAGGTACAAATGAGAGGTAAAAATGTCAGAGGTAAAATTATCAGTGCTTATAATGTCAGAGGTAAAAATGTCAGAGGTAAAAATGTTAAGAAATGTCCTACTCCGAATATAAACATACGGCAACAGTGGCGAGTCCGGGTTGGGGGGGGGGGGGGGGGGGAGGGAGGCACATGGGCACGTACCACAGAATTTCAGACTTTCGTCCCCTTTAACATGTTTGATAATTAGGCCTAATGTCAATTATGACTAAGAAATTAAGAACAGACTTAAGGGATTATTAATTATTTCAATGATAAAGTTCGTTGCGATAGAAAAGAAATTTCAGCTGTCTAAACTAAAATCAATGCATAGACGTCGAAAAAGAGGAAAAGAGCCAAATACAATACATGCTCCTTATCTCATGTATATTATGATACGTTGCATGTGATTAACCAGAGATTACCATGCAATAATCACGTAATGTGAAATTTGTCAATATTCAGTGACAACATTAAATTACAAAATAAACATCAGAACTGAATTCTTCTCCCTCCAGAAACTGGTAGGTAGTGAGCACATTTTTTTTTTTGGCCCTCGTAAATTTGAAAATGTTCACCCCCCCCCCCCCCCCTTTAGCGCCAGGTTTTTTTTTGGGGGGGGGGGGGTCCCATCTCCCCCCAAAAGTAAAATTATAGTGTTTTTACAAGTTTTTTTCCAAGGGGGGGGGGTGCCCGGGCCCTCCCCTGGATCCGCTGAAAGTGGGTATAGTCCACCTTCTCATCATTTTCACAATACTAATAACATTTAGTCAAATTGTTTATGATATTTACTAAGGATTAGGGTTTCTGCAATATATACATGTATTGTAACTCTATTCCGATGCGCATATACATGTATAGTGGCTATTCTTTGGATCAACAAAATGTAGATGTAATGAGTAAACAATTACATATTATACTCACTGTTTGCCTAGATCCTGCTAAATGCGAAATGAATCGTGGAATGAGGCGTCGAGTCCACTACTCATAAAAATATAACCAATCCAATTGGTAACAAGTGACATGAGAGGTCTATTCTAGAACGTGTTATAAAGGCGTTTACAATGTCTCTTTCACAAGATAAGAAGAGAGCTTGTCTCTTGGTTATGAATCCGGTTTTACAGATGCCAAAGCATGCAGTTTGTCGAAAAAAAATGATCTAGAATTCAATCTAATGCAGATTCCCTTTGCACAAATGTACTTTGTTCCATCAGACATTAGCTGCGTACGTGGGGCTGTATTTCACCGTCTGGTAAAACGAAACCAGTGGAAATACAGATAACTTCAGCTAACAAACCAAACAAAAGAATACATATCTCTCACTCAGTGAGTTGGTCCTGATAGGCATTAAGACGCAAACAATATCACGTGATAAGGTGGCCTGGGCATTCTGTTCAACAAGTGGAAACCTTAGTCTGTTCCTAGACAGAACATAAATTAGTTTAAATGACGAGGGGGAGGGGGACCTCAATATGTATCAACTGCCAATTTGTTAAACATGTGCTTATTTATTACAATTTAAATCTAAATATAAATATAAATATACATGTATTTATATTCATAATCCATCAATTTCATTGTACTCAATTTAATAATGTTCATAATCATGTTGAAAATGTATGTATTATCAATCCAACCCTTTCGTTGCTATGAATAAATAAACGAATATAATAACATTAAATAACAATAAGGAAAATAATACTAAAATAAAGAACTTAAACTGAACGATAATTGCCCCATAATGTTTGAGAAAACATTAATGAAATTCGAATTAAGTTGGGAAATATATGGAAGAATATTTTTGGCTTAGCCTTATTTTTTCTCAGATTTGTCATTTTTATTCCCAGCCCAAGTAGTTGTGAGTGAAGGAAAACGTATCGATGTGGTGTTGTATGTAAAAAGTAAAAAGTAAAAGGTGTATTTAGTGGATGTAAAAGAGTATGATAATTTAATGCAGTTTAACACTACTGTGAAGCTCCTCATATATTTATTATCGTGGAAGGTTTATGAATATTTTATAGAGAAGTTACAACATTTATTTGTTTTCGTTCGTTCGTTAGCTCGTACAAAGAATATCAGGGAGTACATCATCTAGATAGAAAGATCCTTATTAAGCCAACTGATTGTCCCATCATCGAGATCACGAAGTCCGGAAGCACCGTGAGGGGATTTGAGCAATATTTGTTTTGAAGATTCACGATGGACGGGGATTTTCAGATTTTTCAAATGAGATATATATGGAGATATTTAGTAGACCTAGGAAAGTTTACTCTTCTTAACAGACCAAGAGAAATTCAATATAAACTACTTCATTGAGCAATATAGACCAGAGAACACTTATTGAGATTCGGCTTTGTTGAAGATAACTTGTGCTCATTTTAGCAACAGATTGAAACATATTTACACTTGTTCTGGAAGTGTGTACATGTTCACAAATTATGGCAGAATGTAATAGCTAAGTTTGAGCTAAGGGAATTGAGGTATGTCGACTGGGTGGATATTCATTCAGGGCCGTCCGATTATTCCCCACGAATAAAGTATGTAATACAATTATTTTGCAATAAAATATTGGATATTCCATTAGATGCAGGGGAAAGTCCGTATTATTGTATTTGGGTGATCTACAAAAAGAACTGTTGGAATTAAGGGAAGGAAAAAAGAATGTCGCAGGGAAATTAGCCTTAAATGTACAAACGTGGAAACAAGTGAAGTTTAATATACTTTTAAAGCTGGGTTTAATATTGTAGCCTCGTTTTAGTAACTTTTTTAAAAATAGATTATTTCTATTATTCCGTCGCTCCAATTTTGGGTATTCTGAGGAGGTTGGGAATATCGTGTGGTATATGTGTGGAATTGTGGTCGGGTGGTGTGTATGTGTCGTCTATGTGTGTGTGTCGCGTGTCGCATGGTGAGGAGGGGGGGGGGGTAGTAGTGTGTGGATAGGGGGTGCGTTCAATCGAATTTTCGAAGCTAGAATCACAAACATGAATCACAATTCAAAACGCCGTTACAAAAAGCAAGGTCACTGCGGTTTGCGTTCAAGCGATTTTTCATCAACGCTGATTCTAGCTCATTGCGAGCCAAACCACTGCGCATCACACTGCGCAGTATGGCCCAGGAACTTCGGCGCGCGCTTTCTGGAATTGTTTACGGCCGACTGTCGACTGCTGTTTTGAGCATAGATCGCAATAATAAGACAAAGAATGAGAAGGTGATAGAAGGAAGAAACAAAGAATAACATAAGGAAAGACAGAAAGATAAAGTCGATAGAATGATTAAAACAAAGAATAACATAAGAGAAGGTGAAAGAAGGAAGAATCGAAGAATAACATAAGGAAAGACAGAAAGACAGAAAGAGAGAGTGATAGAATGCTTAAAACAAAGAATTACATAAAAGGTGATAGAAGGAAAAAACAAAGCATAACATAAGAATAGAAGGAAGAAACAAAGAATAACAAAAGAGAAGGTAATAGAACGAAAAAACAAAGAATAACATAAAAATAGAAGGAAGAAACAAAGAATAACATAAGGAAAGACAGAAAGAGAATGTGAAAAAAGGAAGGAACAAAGAATGACATAAGGAAGAACGAGAGAGAAAGTGATAGAATGATTAAAACAAAGAATAACATAAGAGAAGGTGAAAGAAGGAAGAATCAAAGAATAACATAAGGAAAGATAGAAAGAGAAAGTAACAGAATGATTAAAACAAAGAATAACATAAGAGAAAGTGATAGAATTATAAAAACAAAGAATAACATAAGAGAAGATGATAGAAGGAAGAAACAAAGAATAACATAAGGAAAGACAGAAAGAGAAATTGATAGAATGCTTAAAACAAAGAATTACATAAGAAAAGGTGATAGAAGGTAAAAACAAAGAATAACATAAGTATAGAAGGAAGAAACAAAGAATAACATAAGAAAAGACAGAAAGAGCAAATGATAGAATGATAAAAACAAAGAATAACATAAGAAAAGGTGAAAGAAGGAAAAAAACAAAGAATAACATAAGAATAGAAGGAAGAAACAAAGAATAACATAAGGAAAGACAGAAAGAGAAAATGATAGAAGGAAAAACAAGGAATAACATAACGGAACAGGCCACGATGGTATAGTGAACGCAAATTGCATGCAAAGCGGGCGCGCGGTTTTTCCCAAACCGGAAGAGGCTTCGTCATACAATCATGATTGAGAACTCCGTCCGTTCAATCGAATTTTAGCGACCGTGATTCTTTTGAATCATGATACAAAACGCATCTTTTTCAGCGTTTCATGTTTGTGTTTTCAAACACGTTTATTTTTACGACCGACGAAAAAATCGCTTGAACGCATTGCGTTTTAAACTAAACGTCTTTAGAAACCGTGATTCTAGGGTGAAAAAGTGTCGATTAAACGCACCCTATGTCTAACGGAGGAGAAAATGGGGGAATAGACAAACAAATTATCTCAAGTTTACTTTAATATTCTTGATCATATATGAAAATATTTATGTTTAATCCAAAACATCAATGTCCAAAGTTTCAATTTCTCACTTCAGATATATGTCTCTTTGAGTTTTTCTCGTATATTATATTAGCAAGGAATGTTTGTATCAAAGAGGAACGAATTAGTACCCAAATTTGGGCATGCTTACACTTCAAATAGTTTTCCATTGTAAGTTTACTCTAAAGAATCTATTCGACAAACATGTTTTTGAGCTTCTAAGCACCCTCGCTCCTCAGGCTACCAGCGTGAGCATTATAACAAATGATTTCAATCAAGGTACGTTTTCTTTCAGAGCGTTCCTTTCAAATGTGTTTTTCTTTCTTCTGTTATCCTTGTTAGAACCCCAGGCGTGTGAAAAATCTTATTCACCTACGATACTGTGACATGGTATAAAGAGTGTGCCAGTCCGTATATCATGGTATCGTAAATAGGATTTTGTGATTTCCAGGCAAAGTCACTCTGTTTTCTCTCTCTCTCTCTCTCTCTCTCTCTTTCTCTTTGTCCTACATAATCCAGGGTCCATGAGAAAACCCATGTCGTTTACATTACATAAATTCAGAAGAAGAAGAAAAAACACTAAACATCAGTTCCACAACACAATGTGTTTAATCTAGAGCAAGGTTACTTGTAGAATCGTCAAAGGGCAATCCAACATTCGTAATAAGCTCAGAATCAGATTGGTGAAAGTTTGAAATAAAACGGACTAATGTTTGACATATGAGATCACTAAAACTATTCGAATCTCAAATCGGCTATTTGGTCAGTGGATTGTGACGTATTCATGAAAAACTCTTCCGTTTGTCGTGGACACAAAATCATGAATTTCAGTTTTTTTTTTTCTCCAATCTTGAGAGTCTCTTCTCTTCTGGGGCACGACTCAAAATATATGTCACGGATAGCATAATCCTCTAGAAAGAAAGACCCGCCCGAGTCCTAAATTTTGAATGTAATATAATTATTACCATTATCATTATAATTAAGGGTACGTTTATGCTCAATTTTGAAGGCAGAATGAGCGGTTTGAAGCGCTCATCGTAAATGCTCATCGTAATCGCAGTTCCACGGTGTATTGTTTATGCTTACTTCCCTGACTCCTCCATGCAGGCATGATTCTGGCTCAGAGCCAGAATCATGCCTCGAGGAACCAAAGAAGTGCAGTGCAGAGTCTGCAACTGGATTCGCAAACCTGCACGGCGCATGCATGCTACGTTGACCCCATTTAAACGCGTTTACAAATAATGGTGCGTTAATGCTTCCCCATAATCGCTGATTTTGCGGAATCACCGATCCGAAACGCACCTTTTTGTGATTTTACGATCGGCGAGAAAGGACGCAACCATGTTTTAAACAAAACGTGTAACTAATATCTCATTCTGGCCAGAACAAGTTGAGCACAAACGTACCCTAATACAAGTATTTTTTTTATAATTATTGTTCTTGTTATTATTATAATATTTATCATTATTGTTATTATTATTATAATCATCAGCATTATCGTCATAACTAATACAAGTATTATTACTATTATTATTATTACTGTTATTAGTATCATTATTGTCATTAGTTTTTATCATGCATGATCATCGTCCTCATTATTTATAGATAATAGTATATACGCCCTATCATATGCAATCATTGAGGTTATAACTCAGAGAGCTTTGTTGGTGAGAAGAGTCTTGTATCAAATCCAAGTCCATGGCATGTTGACCAAGAGGGCGACATATAAGGATGACTTTTAATATGGACGATGCCTTCAAATCACACTCAACCTCCGATTAAACTATTAAACACGATAAATATACTAGTAAAGGGGAAATAACCGAGTCCCTGTGAAATGTTGGCTTGAAAGGAAATATTCCTTCGTCGACGACGAAGAAAGGCAAGCAGATTGAACATAAAGGTCCTCAGTATTTGATGAAAACTCGAAAACGAGTTAATTGATGCAATGAATGCTGAAGACAGTATGACGTCATTCGATTTAGTAAGGATAGTCTGTATACATACTTAAGTCGATGGAATATCATTATCATGGCGAAAGTCGTCTTCTTCTTTCTTCGATTTTGTCTTGATTGCTGACCTTTACGCTTGCCATTATAACCGCTGACATTATTATACAAATATCATGTACAGAAGCTACCACATACCTCCTCCTCCTCCATGTATTCTCGAAAATCAATACCTTTCATGACTGGGTCTTTCACTTGTTGGGGATTTTCTTTCTTCACACCAATGACACTGGACAAAGGACTACTTTCTGGAAATATCGGTGACAAATTCATACTTTAAGTTTATTCCTTCTGTTTTATTTAAGAAAATATAAGTGGATTGAACATGAAATATGTAGCATAATTTCAATGAAACGTGATATCTGACATAATTTCAACATCTAATATTTATAGTTTTATAGCGCATAATAAGCAAGGATGTTTGTATGCTCTTTCAAAGATAATAAAGAAAGTTAATCACTCTACTATCAAATGAATAAATCATAGACATTGTGAGGAAGGGGAACACTATAATGCATATCAGAAGAAAAAAACTACATGTAGTAGAAATTAAGATATAAACTACTGATTTTCTTTCTGATTCGAAATATAACTAGAAATTCTTAAAAACCTAACTGGATCTCGTACATACATTTTATGTATATGCGAAACAAAATTGCTTAACTATAATTGTTGTCTTTACATCATATTTATAAGTCTAACAGCATAAAGTACATTGACATGTCAAAATGACATATTTAATCCTTAAATAAGTAGATCTGATTTAAATTGAACATGAAATTCACAATATAGGTGTGTTCTTTTCACATCGTTGGGCTATAGACTAAAAATGAAAAAGTATGCTCCCCTCCCCTGCTATACAGCGGGTGTTCTTTGTTACCGGTAAAGTGTAACGATTAAAACATGATCTATAGTCCCAAAATAAATCACCGGTATCTATTTCACTGTCAGTACTCTGTTTACCTTGCAACGGACATAGTACAGGTATTTATAACTGTTTTTGTAACGATATATATATATATATACCCAATACTTAAAAAATAATCATTTAATCGCTTGTATAAGAATTCAAATGTAAACCATGAACAAATAAAATGGCACTCTTAAGTCTTTTACATGTTATCAACAGATCCCTCATCTTTCTCTCTCTCGTCTTTCTGTCGTTTCCCCAGCTTGTCACTTTCCATTTCTCGTTTTCTATCTTCATAATTGTAAATATTTGTTTATGATTATTATAAATTTGAGGTGCAATATGTTTAACAATTCTTCTTCATTTCTAATATTAATAGTATTGTTCCTCGTCAATTGTTGTGAATGTATTGTATTCTTATAAATAATTTTGAATTATACAAATATCTAAATTTTGAATATATCAGTCTTTGGACTGATTTACAAGGAATTTCTTTCAATAAACCGAGCCGAATAAATGACTGGATGAATAAATAAATTATAAATGCCTGATAAGCAAAGAGAGATAGAGGAAGGTACAGTAACTGGGGATTGTACAGAGTAAGGCCCTTAAGAACAAAAATATAATTATGCCTTCACCATGAAAACCAATATAGGAAATAAGTTAACAACTTTAGACAAATTACATATCTATAATACCTTGCATTATTTAGAAACACACTTTTTCGGATACATTGTAATATTTTGAGAACAATAATTTGCTTACGTTGCCACTATTCCATGAGCACTTAGAGAAACTTTTCAGTATTAGAAATAGCATTGGAAGGAGGCAGCTGCTCATCCCCCGTAATAGCGGGAATGCATGACTGTGTATTATATTTGCAATGTATGCTTTCAGTCGATTAGAAGGTGTGCTACCCCATCATGTGATTATCTACCTACATCTGTCTATCAAATAAACGCCATTTGCAATAATGAGCGCAATGCCTTGATACTTTGCAAGCGTAAACGTTACATAGTCTACTGTCGACGGCATAATGAAATCGGTCAACATTATGAGAGCATTATAATAGAGCGGAGTCTAGACCGACTATTTGATTTAAATCACATTTCTGCAAAGGCTGGCAAGGCAGGGGCACTGAAAGGATTGCATCCGGGAGTTTTCAAGTTCCAACAATCGATGATCCATCATCTCATAATTGTTCGGGAAAAGAGGTGACCCATATCTCCTAATTATTAAGCAGCAAGCTACTCAAATATCCTCCTATTCAGTCAACGATGTGTAATATGTATTTTTATTCTGGGTATGTTGGTGACTGATATGAGCTGTGACAACGGAGACCAGGCAAGAGTAGATTTCTATGGTGCATGTATTCCATTTGACCGAATAACAATCTAAAATGGTTGGGTTTTATAAGTTTGATCAACTCCACGTTTCATCTGCAAAAGTGAAATTTACTTCCATGTCTCATGGAAGATGTAAAACCTATCATTATAGCAGAAAGCAATCTCTCCCGTCTTGAATGCTTGCAAAAAGCTATCACATAAGTTAAACGTAAGTGATGGCTTTATCTTGAAATCAGGGAGAATTTGTTCGATGTATTTGAGCTCCTTTGTGTACTGGTCGATGCTCAGCAGACCCTGATCACGCTTAACCCGTGCAATGATAACTGAATCATCCTGATACACAGCAGGGTAAAGGTTATAACCAGCTTTGTGGATGATATGACTGATAGCACCAGATACATCGTTGATCACTGCTACATGAGACGGATAGTCGAGAAAAGATGGACTCGTATTAACGACAATCGCTTGGCTGGATGTCATCGCAAACATCTGCCTTGGTACAAATCTGTTACACGCTATCTCTCTAAATGCCATCCCTCCTTCTGGCTTAAATACCTGTATTTTCCTGCTTGAACTGTAACCTATAAAGATCAACCCATCCTTGCCTACAGTGAAAGAGCTAATCATACCTTTTGTCTCAAACGTTACATCAAGCTTTTCACAATGCTCTGTGTACAAGGAAATTCTGTTATCAAAGTCGCCTATGACGTATCTACCATCAGGCATGAAGTGAAAGGCACTAACTTTAACAGATTTCAGAACGGTAGCTTGTTTGATGCCCTCATAGGAATATATGACTATTCCTCCTTCTTTACAACCAACAGCCATCTCATTGTTTGGTGATATTACCATCCCGCTCATGCTTTTCCCATCAGGCAGGGGAGCTTCCGTGCGCAGAACCCATGATTTAGAATTCTTTTGTCTTAGGTGGCCCAACTTGAGTCCCTCCGATCCTTGACTCCTGAAGCCAATTCTTTCACCTTCCTCAGCAGTTCTTCTTGGCAGCTCCTCATCTGGCCTAATCTCGTTTAGAAGCCCTTCCAACTGTTGACACATCGCTTTATGTGAGGTCACAGCCTCTGCCTGGAGAGGAAAATTAAGACCATTCTTAACCAAGTCCAGAACCTTCTTAATCTCGTCTATCTGCTTACGAATAGGCTTCGCCACGTCTCCCAACGAAGTCCTAAATTTCCCTAGCTTCTGCCCAACTTCATTTTTCAACACCCTCTTTCTTTCCTTCAATTTCTCAACTAATTCCTCAAAAGTCGCATCTATTTCGCAATTGAGTCGTTCCTGTATGTTGTGCAACCTTTTACGCTGGTCTTCAACGAAAGTAAAATACTTGTTCTGATATGCCACACATGCTGCAGACATACTTGTTACAGTTGAGACAAAAACATTCTTCATCGTAGTTCGGATGTTTTCGACATTTGTTCCATTTTCTCTGCAATGATTCTTTCTCTTGATTACTGTTGGTACAGACCTGGCCCTGGGTCTCCACATCTTCAACAAGTGATTTGACTGTTATATTTGATTGCAGTCTACCCACGTCTCCATGAGGAACCGAAGTCTCCTCCCTGCACGTAGGACACAGCAGCTTCCCACGAGACTCCAGGAGAGTCTCAAGACAACCCTTGCAGAAGGTATGGGAGCAGGTCAGGTTCTTGGGTTCCTTGAAGAAGCTCAGGCAGACAGGACACTCGAGGTTCTTATGGACAGCCTGCTTCAAGGAAGTAGCCATCATTGGCAACTCAAGCACACGACCTGAGGAAGAAGAAAATATCGGTGAATAATTGGCCAACTAAATCAAAATTGAGAAATATAATGTTTATACTTAAAATAGCTGGTTTTTATTGCACTGAAAATGTTAAACATAATGCATTCCGTGATCATTAGGGCCTACGCGGTACAACATATTATGTATTATATATTTTACGCTTCTTCTTTAGCACTTACGTTACGAAGTAGCTCTAACGGCGACTGTGCTTTCAGTAAGAAGCGAATGACAATGTTTCATTTAGCAATGCAGTTGTATGAGTATGTGTATTTTTATCGAGTGGGAATTCGCACTGACTCATGTCTTTGCTAATGTGATCCTTCCGCTTAACCGAACCGTTCACCCACGCACATCTCAGCAATCCTTCTCGTTTCATCAACTTAAATGAGTATGACAGTTTTTCCTGATAGGTGGGAATTCTCACTCATAAATATTTCTTGGATATAACATAACACTGATACCAGGCGCGTACGCAGGGGGGGGGGGGTAGGGGGTTAACCCCCCCCCCCCCCCACTTCAGTTATTTTTATGTGCCTATTTTATAGCAACCCCCCCTTTTTTTTAATAAATAAAAATGACTGACCTAAAAAGTGGTGACCTTACTCCCCCCCCCCCCCCTCCCAACGGAACAAAATGTCAAATTATCAAATTTCGAGACCAAAAAAAAAGGGGGGGGGGGTAAGGGGGTTAACACCCCCCCCCTTCAGTTATTTTTATGTGCGTAGTTTGTAGGACCCCCCCCTTTTTTTTTGTAATATATAAAAATGACTGACCTAAAAAATGGTGACCTTACCCCCCCCCCCCCCCAACGGAACAAAATGTCAAATTATCAAATTTCGAGACCCCCCGCCCAAAAAAAAATGTCCTCTTACCCCCCCCCCCCCCCCGCTTATTCAGCGGCTGTTTTCGGCCGGATTTAAAAATGTTAAACCCCGCCCCCCCCCCCCTTGAAAAAATCCTGCGTACGCTACTGACTGATACTATCTGTTTAGTTACGGTCATATGTATTTGTATAATTCACTTATATATGCAATATGCGTACCTAATATAAGTCCAGAATCTGTTTGTTTTTATATACCTGTGTGTGTTTATTTATTGTTCAATCACATGCATCCCACACAGTCACAGCTTCTCCACTCAAAACAACCGTCAACAAGAACAGAATGAGAGGCAAGGACTACTGTCACCGGTATAGCTTTGAGGGTGTGTTATTTTCTCAGCTGATAGGGCGAGTGAGACGGAAACAGTCCAGACTGTGGACTAACCTTATATCTGTTATTCATTGCGGGATATGATATGCACATAGAAACTCAACTTGGTGATAATTATTAGCTAAGTATATTCTTAGGAACATCATAATTGTATTACGCATATTTTCTCATCTCACCTCTCTTTTCCTTTCCTCCATCTTTTTTTCTTCAAATCTGCAGATCTCTCACATCATAATCTCTCTCTTGAACTATTATTTTGTTCTCCTCTCTACCACCTCTCCCTCCATCATGTTTCAACCTTTACCTCAACTATGTTTAATTCTTGCTCCTTTCCACTTTCTTTCATTCTTACTACACTTTACTTTGTTCTGTTTTCTTTTATCTCCGCTCCTATTACTTTTGTTTCTCTCTATTTCTAACTATCTGCTATATGATTTCTGGTTTACCTGTCCGTGTAATGTATTCTACTAGGCTTTGTTGTCTCGATCTAACTGTGGACTGTTTATCTATTTCCTGCTTGCTTTGTTATGCACATGTATTGTTATGTTAAATCATTCATATATGTATGTATTATACATGTAAGTATTCGTAATGTCTTATTCTCTATTGTGATTCCATGTTAATATATGCTTATTTGAAACTTGATATTTCTATGGAAACAGCCAGAGAAGGATTATATGCCAATTGTACTTTTATATTGTGCAGCGGATCAATAAATCAAACTGAAATTGAACATCTGATGATCGAGGAGTGTGAATGCATTATGTAAGTTATTGTTCAGATAACTCCTTCTCTCTGTTTTCTCCGTGTGCACCACAAAGTCTGGAGATTGTCGGCGGTACCCCCTCCCCCCCCCCCCAAACAAAAATAAAAAATAAAAATAGGTCAGGAAAGTTATTTTGATACACCCTCTCCCTTCTGCCTTCCTGGACTGAGTGACCCTGGGATTCTAGAAACCATATCCAGTTGGACAACAGGAAATTTCTCCGAAAAATCTGATTTACTCAAAGTAGTTCGCCGGGTCGTCGTCGAACAAGTGTCTGCCCGAGTTTCGATTGCGTTTGCGCTAAATTAACGAAGATTGATGTTGTTCTTTTTGTAATATTGTATTGCGCCCTCTTTCATTTGAAACTTATAGATGATGATAAATCTTGCCATATACATGTATAATAACACTCTTGGATTTTTTTTTTCATCCTTATTATTTCTCTCATTCTCCATCAAGAGTATTCGAGGCAGGGGCTAGAAGGCTGCAGCCTCTTGATACTTTTGACGGGAAAATCAGATGACCGTCATGTCATTCAGCAAGGCGCTATGTCAGTAGTTTCCCATTTCGAATAGTCTAATTTACCCGTAGTTAAGTTTTTATGACGACACTATTGTTGGTTGTATATTGCGTATAAGTGCTCTTAAACATAACAAGTGTACATTGAGACAAGAGATAACCCCCCCCCCTCACTTTGTGTGTGTTCGATAATCTTATTGCTACGATTTTCTTTGTATAATAATTCTCTTCAGTATAATCTTCTTGGACTGGATGACTTCGGTAATTCGAGGATAAGGTCTTTTCGGTTGAAAACTGATTATTCAAATGTTTTTTATTTCTCTATAGTCTGTGGTAAATGCTCAATGCATATAGTAAATTACTTTGTTTGAAATTGTACTTAAATAATACTTTTATTCCATTGATTCTTTGGGCACCTCCATGCATGCCGATTCCCTTGTGTATGAGCCGTGTAAATGTTGTTACGATCATGATAGTCGATATAGTTTAGTTAATTCAAGGGATTCAACCACTAACTGAATGAAGCAGCTATCCCACGGGAGTCGTGAGGCGTGGGGTGGGGCAGTAATCGCAGACATGTTAGAACGTTTGACATCATTTTGAGTCACTATGCAGCCAGTATAAGGGTGCACCCCCACCCCCCCCCCCTGTTTGCGAGAAGAGGCCCGCTGATAAGAAAACACTGATTGAAAATGTTTTGGTGTTCAAAACTTAAGGGCCCTCAGTATTTGATGAAAACTCGGAAACGAGTCTGATGCTAAGAATGCTGAAGACAGTTTGATGTCGTTCGCTTGAGTAAGGATAGTCTTTACTCACATACCATGTCGATGGAACATCTTTATCATGGCAGAAGTCGTCTTCTGGTTTTTCGATTTCTTCTTGAATGCTGACCTTTACGCTTGCCGTTATAACCACTGACATTATCGTAGGAATATCATCCACTATACAGAAGCTTTCACATACCTCCCGCATGTATTCCCGAAAATCAATACTTTTGATGACTCGGTCTTTCACTTTTTTGGAATTAAATTCTCACACCACTGACACGGAACAAAGAAATATTTTTTGGACATTCATATTTCAAGTTTATTCCTTCTATTCCCTTTAAGAAAACACAATTCAATTGAACCTGAAATATGTAACATAATTTGAATGGAACATGATAACTGACATAATTTTATGGTAATAATCATCATGCTTTTGCAGCGCAATAATGCAGGTATGTCTCTATGCTCTTACAAAGATGATAAAGTAAGTTAATTAATCTACTATGAAAGAATCATGAACCTAGTGAAGAAAGGGGAAGAGTAACTTGAATGCATACCAGAATAACAAGATAAACTGAATGAAGGTATATAATACACTGATTCCCTTTCCAATTTGAAATATAACAAGGAATTCTTAAATTAGGCCTACAAACATTTATGCACACGCGACAAATAAAAGCTTAATTGTCTATTTATCTACACCAATATATAGCATATCAATATAACATTATATAAATAATCTTTAAATTACTAAATTGAATTAAATTGAACATGAAATTCACAACGTTGGGCTATATATTAACATAACATTCTTTTCCCCTCCCTTTTATACGTCGGGAGTTCCTTGCTATTGGTATAGTGTAACGATCTAAAATATGATCTATAGTTTCAAACTAAATCCTCGGTATCTACATTTTGTATTTCACTATCATATTTACTCTGTTTACCTTGCAACGAACATAGTACAGGTATTTATAACTGTTTTTGTAACGATATTATATACATCCAATACTCAAAAGCTGATCATCTAGTCACTTGTATTAGGTTTCAAATGTAAACCATGAACAAATAAAATATAACCAGGAATTTTTAAAAACTTAAACGGATCTCGTACGTACATGCCATACATATGCGACAAATAATAGCTAAATAGTTTATTTATATACACCAACATTATAAGTCTAACGGCATTAAGTACATAGAGCAAAATCAATATAACATTAAATAATTGATCCTTAAATATATAAATATAATTAAAATCGAACATGAAATTAACAACAAAGGTGTGTTCTTTTGACATCGTTGGACTCACTATGAATATGGCGGACAAAGAAAGCGGACAAAATATACAGTTTCTTAGGTAGACAATGAAACATCCCTTCACTGCTGTTATGTACAACGTGAATATGCATGTGACACCTGTTCTACGCATTGTTTACATAATAGCAGTGAAGGAATGTTCCTTTGTCTACCCGAGGAACTGTATATTTTGTCCGCTTTCTTTGTCAGTCATGTTCATAGTGATTATAGACTAAAATAACATAGGCTACTCCCCCCTCCCCTTGATACAGCAGATATAGAAGGTAAGGGAATGAGGGATTGTACAGAGTAAGTCCCTTAGAAAGTTTTTTTTACGCACAGGTCACGTAAAACTATGAATAACTAGAAATTTAATTCGTCATGGTGACGAATTAGGTGGTCTGTTTTCAATTTTATGATCATTGAAAAGTCAAAAAAGAAAAAAAAATGAAGAAAAAAAATTGTTGGAAACGCCCGGACTCGAACCAGGGACCTCGAGGTCGGAAGTCAAGTGCGTTACCGATATACCAAAACATTTCCCATAGAGAATACACGTAAACGGAAAATGGAATTCTCAAATCCCTCTTTGCAAGTGAGATATGAGCATGATCCCGGCATCTGATCGAAAAGTAAAGGGCACACTTGTGATAGCTTATTGTCTCAGCTACAACATACTCAAAGCTCAGCGTAAACAAAGATAAAACGACGGAGATATTGCTCCCGAAAGACGAGAATGTAGAATCCAGTTTTGAGAACAAGTCATGTCCCATAGAGAATACACGCAAAATGTGAACAATTGACATGCCTCCTTTAATCGCAAAAATACGCCATGATGCTTTTGTCAAAATGAAATATCGTGACAACTACATTTGTAGAGAATATTCTCAGGTAGAACATATTAAAATTTGAAAGAAAATTGATCATTATTTACAGAGATACAATCAATTTTCCAAAAATCTGCTGACGTCATAATATGAAAATTGAAATTTTGAGTTCGGAGGCCATTATGATGACGTCATGAGTTAATTGAGGGTCAAAAGAGACATGAAATCATATTTCCAACTCATGCTTTTTCCAACCATGATATAAAAGTTGGGGTCAATTGACTATCTGAAGAGCTATTTTGATTTTTAAAATGGGATGTTTTTGATCAAATTTGCATTATATTGCCCATAGCAGTACGCGCGGATTTTGAACTTTGACGCGCGCTCACGGCCTTATGAAAGGTCAAGGGTGACTGAAATTAATGTTAATTGTCATTTACGGTAAGAGGAATCTAAATCATGTAAACAATTTGAATTTGACCTTTTCAGCGCGTTATGAGCGCGCGCAACGCGCGCGGTGACACTTACGGACGGAAAATTTTGAAATGCTTAAAATGACCTGATTCGTACTCTCCTTTAATAGTTAAGTGATTTTGAGCATTTTTAAATTTTGACGCGCGCGTACGTGCGCGTCATGACCTTTATGTGACCTTTGATGACATGACTTGTTGACCCTTGACCTGAAGTATATGTGATATGAATATGAATGACCTTTGCTTATGCATCATGAAGATATGATGGATAACGTGATTTCACAAAATGGCGCCTGGATGACGTCACGATGATCTGATGACCTTGAAAAGGTTACTGTCACGTCTCATGACAATGACCTATGACTGTGTCAAAATTGAAAGAAATTAACACAACCGATCTTGAGTTAACCGATGAACAAAAAACGGGGAGAAATAAAAATAAATAATAATAACTAGAAATTTAATTCGTCACGAAGACGAATAAGGTGGTCTGTCTAAGTCTTATGATAGATTTGAGAATGGGAGAAGTTATATAGACATGTAAACAATGATGATCATGATGACCATGATGATGATCATGATAGTAAAGGTGATGATGATGATGATAATGATAATGTTATATGATGATAAAAACGATAATGTTAATGATGATGATGAGCATAAGCATGATCCTGACATCTGATTGAAAAAATAAGGAAATATATAGATAGCAAATAGTCTCAGCTACAACATACTAAAATTTGGGAGAAAACTGTTGAATAACAACCGAGATACTGGTCAAAACACATTGTCATGCAGATTCATGTTTAGAAAAGAGTGACCTCCCATAGACATAACACGCAAAAATGACAAATTATGCATTGTCGCCTTTAATCAAATATTTAACTATGATGACGTCATCTAAATGAAAAATAAATGGCATATTTCTGATAGAGAATTATCTCAGCTACAACATATCAAAATCTGGGAGAAGATCGATCACCGATAAGTGAGATAATCTCAAATAAACAAAGACAAAAATGACGTCATCAACAAATTACATTTGTTTGAGTTTAGATGCCAATATGATGACTTTATTTCACTTTGTACGAGTCAGGGTGGTATGAAATCATATCTCCAACTCATGCTTTCTCCAACCATGATATAAAAATTGGGGGTCAATGGACTATTTGAAGAGCTATTTCGATTTTTAAAATAGCATGTTTTTGATCAAATTTGCATTATATTGCCCATAGCAGTACGCGCGGATTTTGAACTTTGACGCACGCTCACGGCCTTATGAAATATGAAGAGTGACTGAAATTAATGTAAATTGTCAATTACGTTAAGAGGAATCCAAATCATGTAAACATTTTGAATTTGACCTTTTCCGCGCGCTGTGAGCGCGCACAACGCGCGCGTTGACACGTACGGACGGAAAATTTTGAAATGCTTAAAATGACCTGATTCGTACTCTCCTTTAGTAGTTAAGTGATTTTGAGCTTTTTAAAATTTTGACGCACACGTACGCGCGCGTCATGACCTTTATGTGACCTTTGATGACATGACCTGTTGACCCTTGACCTAAAGTATATGTGATATGAATATGAATGACCATTGCTGATGCATCATGAAGATATGATGGATAATGGGATTTCACAAAATGGCGCCTGGATGACGTCACGATAACTTGATGACCTTGAAAATGTTCTAGACACGTGTCATGACAATGACCTATGACTGTGCTAAAATTGAATCAAATTGACTAAACCAAACTTGAAGTTATCCTGTCCACAAAAAACGGGAAGAAATAAAAATAAAGAATAATAATAAAGAAAATTCTGACGAAATCAATAGGTGGTCTGTTGACAACAGACCACCTAACTAGAAATTTAATTCGTCATGGAGACGAATTAGGTGGTCTGTCTTCAAGTATTATGATAGATTATAATGTTTACTATATTGAGAAAGGGAGAAGTAATATAGACATGTAAACAATGATGATCATCATGATGATCATGATGATGATGATCTTGATAGTAATGGTGATGACGATGATGATGATGATGATGATGATCATGATGATGTTGATGATTATCATCAACAGTCCACGATGACATCAGACTGAAAAAAATGAGAGAACATTTAGATAGTATATAGTCTCAGCTACAACATACTCAAAAATCAACAAAAATCAAGCCGAAATAACGGCGATATTGCTCGCAAAAGACAAGAATGTAGAATCCAGATTTGAGAAAAAGTCATCTCCCATAAGGATTACACGCAAAAAGTAATGGATCTAGTGATAATAGGGTAATAATAAAGTAAATATGGTTGTTTATTACATTATTTGCGATTGTACGTGTTTTAATATTCAAAGGAGATGGTAGAGTGAAAGGTCAAAAAGAAAAAAAAGTGAAGAAAAAAATTTATTGGAGACGCCCGGACTCGAACCAGGGACCTCGAGGTCGGAAGTCAAGTGCGTTACCGATATACCTAAACATTTCCCATAGAGATTACACGTAAACGGGAAATGGAATTCTCAAATCCCACGTTGCAAGTGAAATATGAGCAGGATCTCGGCATCTGATCGAAAAATAAAGGGCACACTTGTGATAGCTTATTGTCTCAGCTACAACATACTCAAAGCTCAGCGTAAAAGAAGATAAAACGACGGAGATATTGCTCGCGAAAGACGGGAATGTAGAATCCAGTTTTGAGAAAAAGTCATATCCCATAGAGAATACACGCAAAATGTGAAAAATTGACATGCCTCCTTTAATCGCAAAAATACGCCACGATGCCATTGTCAAAATGAAATATCGTGGTGACTGCATTTGTAGAAAATTGTCTCAGCTAGATCATATCAAAATTTGGAAGAAAATTGATCAATATTTACAGAGATACAGTCTATTTTCCAGAAATCTGCTGACGTCATAATATGAAAATTAAAATTTTGAGTTTGGAGGCCATTATGATGACGTCATGAGTTAATTGAGGGTCAAATGATACATGAAATCATATCTCCAACTCATGCTTTTTCCAACCATGATATAAAAGTTGGGGTCAATTGACTATCTGAAGAGCTATTTTGATTTTTAAAATGGGATGTTTTTGATCAAATTTGCATTATATTGCCCATAGCAGCACGCGCGGATTTTAAACTTTGACGCGCGCTCACGGCCTTATAAAAGGTCAAGAGTGACTGAAATTAATGTAAATTGACATTTACGGTAAGAGGAATCTAATTCATGTAAAAAATTTGAATTTGACCATTTCTGCGCGTTGTGAGCGCGCGCAACGCGCGCGCGGACACTTACGGACGGAAAATTTTGAAATGCTTAAAATGACCTGATTCGTACTCTCCTTTAATAATTAAGTGATTTTGAGCATCTTAAAATTTTGACGCGCGCGTACGTGCGCGTCATGACCTTTATGTGACCTTTCATGACATGACTTGTTGACCCTTGACCTGAAGTATCTGTGATATGAATATGAATGACCTTTGCTTATGCATCATGAAGATATGATGGATAATGGGATTTCACAAAATGGCGCCTGGATGACGTCACGATGACCTGATGACCTTGAAAATGTTCCTGTCACGTCTCATGACAAAGACCTATGACTGTGCCAAAATTGAATGAAATTGACGAAACTGAACTTGAGTTATCCTAGGCACAAAAAAGTGTAGGAAATAAATAAAAATAAATAATAACTAGACATTTAATTCGTCATGGGGACGAATTAGGTGGTCTGTCTTCAAGTCTTATGATAGATTATAATATTTACTATATTGAGAAAGGGAGAAGTTATATAGACATGTAAACAATGATGATCATGATGATGATGATGATGATGATGATGATCTTGATAGTAATGGTGATGACGATGATGATGATCATGATGATGTTGATGATTATCATCAACAGACCACGATGACATCAGACTGAAAAAAATGAGAGAACATTTAGATAGTATATAGTCTCAGCTACAACATACTCAAAAATCAACAAAAATCAAGCCGAAATAACGGCGATATTGCTCGCAAAAGACAAGAATGTAGAATCCAGATTTGAGAAAAGTCATCTCCCATAAGGATTACACGCAAAAAGTAATGGATCTAGTGATAATAGGGTAATAATAAAGTAAATATGGTTGTTTATTACATTATTCGCGATTGTACGTGTTTTAATATTCAAAGGAAATGGTAGAGTGAATGGTCAAAAAGAAAAAAAAGTGAAGAAAAAAATTTGTTGGAGACGCCCGGACTCGAACCAGGGACCTCGAGGTCGGAAGTCAAGTGCGTTACCGATATACCAAAACATTTCCCATAGAGATTACACGTAAACGGAAAATGGAATTCTCAAATCCCACTTTGTAAGTGAAATATGAGCATGATCCCGGCATCTGATCGAAAAATAATGGGCACGCTTGTGATAGCCTATTGTCTCAGCTACAACATACTCAAAGCTCAACGTAAACAAAGATAAAACGACGGAGATATTGCTCGCGAAAGACGAGAATGTAGAATCCAGTTTTGAGAAAAAGTCATGTCCCATAGAGAATACACGCAAAATGTGAAAAATTGACATGCCTCCTTTAATCGCAAAAATACGCCATGATGCCTTTGTCAAAATGAAAAATACGTCGTGACTTTATTTGTAGAGAATTGTCTCAGCTAGAATATATCAAAATTTGGAAGTAAATCGATCAATATTCACAGAGATACAATCAATTTTCTAAAAATATGATGACGTCATAATATGCAAATTGAAATTTTGAGTTCGGAGGCCATTATGATGACGTCATGAGTTAATTGAGGGTCAAATGAGACATGAAATCATATTTCCGACTCATACTTTATCAAGATATGAAAAAAAAATTGGGGTCATCTTGCATCCTAAAGAGCTACAATGGATTTTGTATAGGCATGTTTTTGCCCATATATGCTATGTATTACAAGAGCTCGCACGCACGGACATTTACCTTGAACGGAGGCAATCATGATGACGTCATGAGTTAATTGAGGGTTCGAACGGACTTTACCTTGAACGGACGCTCATTTCGTTATTAATGGTCATAAAGAGATAAACATAGTATCAAATTGTTCGGAATAAATTGGGCAATACTATGATAGACAAAAAAAAGGCGATTCTAGGTTGCGTACGACCATTACGAACACAAACGTGCGCGCAAATTTATGCTTGCGAAAATTTTCGAAATTTTCGAAATGCTTGAAATGGCCTAAAACGTACTCTAATTTGATCAAAAAGTGATTTTGAGCATTTTTTAGTTTTGCGCGCACCGACGCGCGGACGTACGCGTACGCGCGCGTTTATTGACCTTAAGTTGACCGGACGGATATTGACCTTAATCGTTATAAATATGAATAAGAAATTATTTACGGTTATGAAGATATGATCATGAGTTGATTTTCAGAGTACTTCACAAAATGGCGCCTGGATGACGTCACGATATTTGAATGAACTTGAAAATGTTCCTGTCACGTCTTAAGACAATGACCTATGACTCTGTCAAATTTAATTGAATTTGCACGGTTCAATTTTGAGTAATCGTGGGAACAAAAAAGTGGTCACAAATTTATTTTAATTGAATTGTGTTTTTGTACAAATTCAATTAAAATACTAGAAATTTAATTCGTCACGAAGACGAATAAGGTGGTCTGTCTTCAAGTCTTATAATAGATTATAATATTTACTATATTGAAAAAGGGAGAAGTTATATAGACATGTAAACAATGATGATTAAGATGATGATGATCTTGATAGTAATGATTATGATGATGATGATGATGTTGATGAGGATGATTATCATCATTATGATAATGATGATGATCATGATCATGAGCGTGATTCTGACATCTTCTTGGAAAAATGAGGGATGATTAAGATAACATATAGTCTCAGCGACAAAATATTAAAATTTGGGAGAAAACTGTTGAATAACAACCGAGATACTGGTCAAAACACATTGTCATGCAGATTCATGTTTTGAAAAAAGTGACCTCCCATAGACATAACACGCAAATATGACAAATTATGCATTGTCGCCTTTAATCGAATATTTCACTATGATGACGTCATCCAAATAAAAAAAATATGACTTATTCTGATAGAAAATTATCTCAGCTACAACATATCAAAATCTGGGAGAAAATCGATCACCGATAAGTGAGATAATCTCAATTAAACAAAGACAAAAATGACGTCATCATAAAAATACATTTTGTTGAGTTTAGATGTCAATATGAAGACTTTGTTACACTTTGTACGAGTCAGGGTGGTATGAAATCATATCTCCATCTCATGCTTTCTCCAACCATGATATAAAAATTGGGGGTCAATGGACTATCTGAAGAGCTATTTCGATTTTTAAAATGGCATGTTTTTGATCAAATTTGCATTATATCGCCCATAGCAGTACGCGCGGATTTTGAACTTTGACGCACGCTCACGGCCTTATTAAATATGAAGAGTGACTGAAATTAATGTAAATTGTCAATTACGTTAAGAGGAATCCAAATCATGTAAACATTTTGAATTTGACTTTTTCTGCGCGTCATGAGCGCGCGCACCGCGCGCGCGGACACTTACGGACGGAAAATTTTGAAATGCTTAAAATGACCTGATTCGTACTCTCCTTTAGTAGTTAAGTGATTTTGAGCATCTTAAAATTTTGACGCGCGCGTACGTGCGTGTCATGACCTTTATGTGACCTTTCATGACATGACTTGTTGACCCTTGACCTGAAGTATATGTGATATGAATATGAATGACCTTTGCTGATGCATCATGAAGATATGATGGATAACGTGATTTCACAAAATGGCGCCTGGATGACGTCACGATGACCTGATGACCTTGAAAATGTTCCTGTCACGTCTCATGACAATGACCTATGACTGTGCCAAAATTGAATGAAATTGACGAAACGTAACGTGAGTTATCCTAGGAACAAAAAACGGGAAGAAATAAAAATAAATAATAATAATAATAATAATAATAATAATAATAATAATAATAAAGAAAATTCTGACGAAATCAATAGGTGGTCTGTCGTTGACAGACCACCTAACTAGAATTTAATTCGTCACGAAGACGAATAAGGTGGTCTGTCTAAGCCTTATGATAGATTTGAGAATGGGAGAAGTTATATAGACATGATGTAAACAATGATGATCATGATGAACATGATGATGACCATGATAGTAAAGGTGATGATGATGATAATGATAATGTTATATGACGATAAAAATGATAATGTTAATGATGATGATGATAATGATCATGATCATGATGATGTTAATGATGATCATCTTCAGACAATGATGATCATCTTCAGACAATGATGATGATGATGGTGATATTGATGATGATGATGATGATGATGATATTGATGATGATGATGATGATGAGCATGAGCATGATCCTGACATCTGATTGAAAAAATGAGGAAATAGTTAGATAGCAAATAGTCTCAGCTACAACATACTAAAATTTGGGAGAAAACTGTTGAATAATAACCGAGATACTGTTTAAAACACATTGTCATGCAGATTCAGGTTTTGAAAAAAGTGACCTCCCATAGACATAACACGCAAATATGACAAATTATGCATTATCGCCTTTAATCGAATATTTAACTATGATGACGTCATCTAAATGAAAAATCAATGGCATATTTCTGATAGAAAATTATCTCAGCTACAACATATCAAAATCTGGGAGAAAATTGATCACCGATAAGTGAGATAATCTCAATTAAACAAAGACAAAAATGACGTCATCAACAAAATACATTTGTTTGAGTTTAGATGCCAATATGATGACTTAGTTTCACTTTGTACGAGTCAGGGTGGTATGAAATCATATCTCCAACTCATGCTTTCTCCAACCATGATATAAAAATTGGGGGTCGATGGACTATCTGAAGAGCTAATTCGATTTTTAAAATGGCATGTTTTTGATCAAATTTGCATTATATTGCCCATAGCAGCACGCGCGGATTTTGAACTTTGACGCACGCTCACGGCCTTATGGAATATGAAGAGTGACTGAAATTAATGTAAATTGTCAATTACGTTAAGAGGAATCCAAATCATGTAAACATTTTGAATTTGACCTTTTCCGCGCGCTGTGAGCGCGCACACCGCGCGCGGGGACACAAACGGACGGAAAATTTTGAAATGCTTAAAATGACCTGATTCGTACTCTCGTTTAATAGTTAAGTGATTTTGAGCAATTTTAAATTTTGACGCGCACATACGCGCGCGTCATGACCTTTATGTGACCTTTGATGACATGACCTGTTGACCCTTGACCTGAAGTAAATGTGATATGAATATGAATGAACTTTGATTACGCATCATGAAGATATGATGGATAATGTGATTTCACAAAATGGCGCCTGGATGACGTCACGATAATTTGATGACCTTGAAAATGTTCCTGTCACATCTCATGATAAATACCTATGACTGTGTCAAAATGGAGAGAAATAGGGTGGATGGATATTGAGAAATCGGTTGCACAAAAAAGTGGAGAAATAAATAAAAATAAATAAATAAATAATAATAATAAATAAAGAAAGAAAATTCTGACGAAATCAATAGGTGGTCTGTTGATAACAGACCACCTAACTAGAAATTTAATTCGTCATGGGGACGAATTAGGTGGTCTGTTTTCAATTTTATGATCATTAAAAAGTCAAAAAAAGAAAAAAAAATGAAAAAAAAAATTGTTGGAGACGCCCGGACTCGAACCAGGGACCTCGAGGTCGGAAGTCAAGTGCGTTACCGATATACCAAAACATTTCCCATAGAGAATACACGTAAACGGAAAATGGAATTCTCAAATCCCTCTTTGCAAGTGAGATATGAGCATGATCCCGGCATCTGATCGAAAAATAAAGGGCACACTTGTGATAGCTTATTGTCTCAGCTACAACATACTCAAAGCTCAGCGTAAACAAAGATAAAACGACGGAGATATTGCTCGCGAAAGACGAGAATGTAGAATCCAGTTTTGAGAAAAAGTCATGTCCCATAGAGAATACACGCAAAATGTGAAAAATTGACATGCCTCCTTTAATCTTAAAAATACGCCATGATGCCTTTGTCAAAATGAAATATCGTGGTTACTGCATTTGTAGAGAATATTCTAAGGTAGAACATATCAAAATTTGAAAGAAAAATAATCAATATTTACAGAGATACAATCAATTTTCCAAAAATCTGCTGACGTCATAATATGAAAATTAAAATTTTGAGTTTGGAGGCCATTATGATGACGTCATGAGTTAATTGAGGGTCAAATGAGACATGAAATCATATCTCCAACTCATGCTTTTTCCAACCATGATATAAAAGTTGGGGTCGATGGACTATCTAAAGAGCTATTTTGATTTTTAAAATGGGATGTTTTTGATCAAATTTGCATTATATTGCCCATAGCAGCGCGCGCGGATTTTGAACTTTGACGCGCGCTCACGGCCTTATAAAAGGTCAAGAGTGACTGACATTAATGTAAATCGTCATTTACGGTAAGAGGAATCTAAATCATGTAAAAAAATTGAATTTGACCATTTCCGCGCGTTGTGAGCGCGCGCAACGCGCGCGCGGACACTTACGGACGGAAAATTTTGAAATGCTTAAAATGACCTGATTCGTACTCTCCTTTAATAGTTAAGTGATTTTGAGCATCTTAAAATTTTGACGCACGCGTACGCGCGCGTCATGACCTTTATGTGACCTTTGATGACATGACTTGTTGACCCTTGACCTGAAGTATATGTGATATAAATATGAATGACCTTTGCTTATGCATCTTGAAGATATGATGGATAACGTGATTTCACAAAATGGCGCCTGGATGACGTCACGATGACTTGATGACCTTGAAAATGTTCCTGTCACGTCTCATGACAATGACCTATAACTGTGCCAAAATTGAATGAAATTGACGAAACCGAACTTGAGTTATCCTAGGCACAAAAAAGTGTAGGAAATAAAAATAAAGAAATAATAATAATAATAACTAGAAATTTAATTCGTCACGAAGACGAATAAGGTGGTCTGTCTTCAAGTCTTATAATAGATTATAATATTTACTATATTGAAAAAGGGAGAAGTTATATAGACATGTAAACAATGATGATTAAGATGATGATGATCTTGATAGTAATGATTATGATGATGTTGATGAGGATGATTATCATCATTATGATGATGATGATCATGATCATAAGCGTGATTCTTACATCTTCTTGGAAAAATGAGGGATGATTAAGATAACATATAGTCTCAGCGACAAAATACTAAAATTTGGGAGAAAACTGTTGAATAACAACCGAGATACTGGTCAAAACACATTGTCATGCAGATTCATGTTTTGAAAAAAGTGACCTCCCATAGACATAACACGCAAATATGACAAATTATGCATTGTCGCCTTTAATCGAATATTTAACTATGATGACGTCATCGAAATGAAAAATGAATGGCATATTTTTGATAGAGAATTATCTCAGCTACAACATATCAAAATCTGGGAGAAAATCGATCACCGATAAGTGAGATAATCTCAATTAAACAAAGACAAAAATGACGTCATCAAAAAAATACATTTTGTTGAGTTTAGATGTCAATATGAAGACTTTGTTACACTTTGTACGAGTCAGGGTGGTATGAAATCATATCTCCATCTCATGCTTTCTCCAACCATGATATAAAAATTGGGGGTCAATGGACTATCTGAAGAGCTATTTCGATTTTTAAAATGGCATGTTTTTGATCAAATTTGCATTATATCGCCCATAGCAGTACGCGCGGATTTTGAACTTTGACGCACGCTCACGGCCTTATTAAATATGAAGAGTGACTGAAATTAATGTAAATTGTCAATTACGTTAAGAGGAATCCAAATCATGTAAAAAATTTGAATTTGACTTTTTCTGCGCGTCATGAGCGCGCGCACCGCGCGCGGGGACATGTACGGACGGAAAATTTTGAAATGCTTAAAATGACCTGATTCGTACTCTCCTTTAGTAGTTAAGTGATTTTGAGCTTTTTAAAATTTTGACGCGCACGTACGCGCGCGTCATGACCTTTATGTGACCTTTGATGACATGACCTGTTGACCTTTGACCTGAAGTATATGTGATATTAATATGAATGACCTTTGCTGATGCATCATGAAGATATGATGGATAACGTGATTTCACAAAATGGCGCCTGGATGACGTCACGATGACCTGATGACCTTGAAAATGTTCCTGTCACGTCTCATGACAATGACCTATGACTGTGCCAAAATTGAATGAAATTGACGAAACCGAACTTGAGTTATCCTAGGAACAAAAAACGGGAAGAAATAAAAATAAACTAGAAATTTAATTCGTCACGAAGACGAATAAGGTGGTCTGTCTAAGTCTTATGATAGATTTGAGAATGGGAGAAGTTATATAGACATGTAAACAATGATGATCATGATGAACATGATGATCATGATAGTAAAGGTGATGATGATGATGATAATGATAATGTTATATGATGATAAAAACGATAATGTTAATGATGATGATGATAATGATCATGATCATGGTGATGTTGATGATCATCATCTTCAGACCATGATGATGATGATAATGATCATGATCATGGTGATGTTGATGATCATCATCTTCAGACCATGATGATGATGATGATGATGATGGTGACATTGATGATGATGATGATAATGATGATATTGATGATGATGACGATGATGAGTATGAGCATGATCCTGACATCTGATTGAAAAAATGAGGAAATATTTAGATAGCATATAGTCTCAGCTACAACATACTAAGATTTGGTTGAAAACTGTTTGAATAACCACCGAGACACTGGTCAAAACACATTGTCAGGCAGATTCATGTTTTGAAAAAAGTGACCTCCCGTAGACATAACACGCAAATATGACAAATTATGCATTGTCGCCTTTAATCGAATATTTCACTATGATGACGTCATCTAAATGAAAAATAATTGGCATATTTCTGGTAGAAAAATAGCTCAGCTACAACATATCAAAATTTGAAAGAAAATTGATCAACATTAAGCGAGATACAATCAATTTTCCAAAAATATGCTGACGAATTTTCGATACACTGCAATAAAGTTTGCCTAGGGTGTGATTGTTACGTCACAATGGAGTTCGGGCATAGTGCGCATTTTGTTATACACGTAATATACATTGTGATTGTCACCAGCAGCTGGTGCGCGATGAAATGTACAACTGGGTCAATTGTTGCTCACTAGTTTCACACGCATTTTGCCGTTGACTTTTCAGATCGAGCAATAATATATTTTCTATACAGTTAATAATGTATTTCGTATAGGCATGTTTTTGCCCATATATGCTATGTATTACAAGAGCTCGCACGCACAGACATTTACCTTAAACTGACGCTCATTTCGTTATTAATGGTCATAAAAAGATAAACATGGTATCAAATTGTTCGGAATAAAATGGGCAATACTATAATAGACAAAAAAAGGCGATTCTAGGTTGCGTAAGACCATCACGAACACAAACGTGCGCGCAAATTATGCGCGCGCAAAGGTGTGCCCACGCAAAATTTTCGAAATGCTTGAAATGGCCTAAAACGTACTCTATTTTGATCAAAAAGTGATTATGAGCATTTTTATTTTCGCGCGCACCGACGCGCGAACGGACGCGTACGCGCGCGTTAATTGACCTTAAGTTGACCGGACGGATATTGACCATAATCGTTATAAATATGATTGAGAAATGATTTACGGTTATGAAGATATGATCATGAGTTGATTCTCAGAGCACTTCACAAAATGGCGCCTGGATGACGTCACGATATGTTGATGAACTTGAAAATGTTCCTGTCACGTCTTAAGATGATGACCTATGACTGTGTTAAATTTGAAAGATATTGGACGGTTCAATTTTGAGTAATCGTGCACACAAAAGAGTGGTCACAAATTTATTTTAATTGAATTGTGTTTTTGTACAAATTCAATTAAAATACTAGAAATTTAATTCGTCATGGAGACGAATTAGGTGGTCTGTCTTCAAGTATTATGATAGATTATAATGTTTACTATATTGAGAAAGGGAGAAGTTATATAGACATGTAAACAATGATGATCATCATGATGATCATGATGATGATGATCTTGATAGTAATGGTGATGACGATGATGATGATGATGATGATCATGATGATGTTGATGATTATCATCAACAGACCACGATGACATCAGACTGAAAAAAATGAGAGAACATTTAGATAGTATATAGTCTCAGCTACAACATACTCAAAAATCAACAAAAATCAAGCCGAAATAACGGCGATATTGCTCGCAAAAGACAAGAATGTAGAATCCAGATTTGAGAAAAAGTCATCTCCCATAAAGATTACACGCAAAAAGTAATGGATCTAGTGATAATAGGGTAATAATAAAGTAAATATGGTTGTTTATTACATTATTTGCGATTGTACGTGTTTTAATATTCAAAGGAGATGGTAGAGTGAAAGGCCAAAAAGAAAAAAAAGTGAAGAAAAAAAATTGTTGGAGACGCCCGGACTCGAACCAGGGACCTCGAGGTCGGAAGTCAACTGCGTTACCGATATACCTAAACATTTCCCATAGAGATTACACGTAAACGGGAAATGGAATTCTCAAATCCCACGTTGCAAGTGAAATATGAGCATGATCTCGGCATCTGATCGAAAAATAAAGGGCACACTTGTGATAGCTTATTGTCTCAGCTACAACATACTCGAAGCTCAGAGAAAACAAAGCTAAAACGACGGAGATATTGCTCGTGAAAGACGGGAAGGTAAAATCCAGTTTTGAGAAAAAGTCATGTCCTATAGAGAATACACGCAAAATGTGAAAAATTGACATGCCTCCTTTAATCGCAAAAATACGCCATGATGCATTTGTCAAAATGAAAAATATGTCGTGACTTTATTTGTAGAGAATTGTCTCAGCTAGAACATATAAAAATCTGGAATTAAACCGATCAATATTCACAGAGATACAATCATTTTTCCAAAAATATGATGACGTCATAATATACAAATTGAAATTTTGAGTTCGGAGGCCATTATGATGATGTCATGAGTTAATTGAGGGTCAAATGAGACATGAAATCATATCTCCGATTCATACTCTATCAAAATTTGAAAACAAATTAGGTTCACCTTCCATCCTAAAGCGCTACAATGGATTTTGTATAGGCATGTTTTTGCCCATATATGTTATGTATAACAAGAGCTCGCACGCACGGACATTATCTTAAACGGACGCTCATTCCGTTATTAATGGGCAGAAAAAGGTGAACAACGTATTGAAATGCTTGAGAAAATGTGTTGAATATGATGAAAGAAAAAAATTGGCGATTCTATGTTGCAAAATGCCATTACGCGCGGAAACGCGCGCGCAAAGCTGTGCGCACGCATTTTTTTCGAAATGCTTAAAATAGCCTAAAACGTACTCTAATTTGATCAAAAAGTGATTTTGAGCATTTTTTAGTTTTGCGCGCACTGACGCGCGGACGTACGCGTACGCGCGCGTTTATTGACCTTAAGTTGACCGGACGGATATTGACCTTAATCGTTATAAATATGAATGAGAAATTATTTACGGTTATGAAGATATGATCATGAGTTGATTTTCAGAGTACTTCACAAAATGGCGCCTGGATGACGTCACGATATTTGAATGAACTTGAAAATGTTCCTGTCACGTCTTAAGACAATGACCTATGACTCTGTCAAATTTAATTGAATTTGCACGGTTCAATTTTGAGTAATCGTGGGAACAAAAAAGTGGTCACAAATTTATTTTAATTGAATTGTGTTTTTGTACAAATTCAATTAAAATACTAGAAATTTAATCCGTCATGGTGACGAATTAGGTGGTCTGTTTTCAATTTTATGATCATTGAAAAGTCAAAAAAGAAAAAAAAATGAAGAAAAAAAATTGTTGGAAACGCCCGGACTCGAACCAGGGACCTCGAGGTCGGAAGTCAAGTGCGTTACCGATATACCAAAACATTTCCCATAGAGAATACACGTAAACGGAAAATGGAATTCTCAAATCCCTCTTTGCAAGTGAGATATGAGTATGATCCCGGCATCTGATCGAAAAATAAAGGGCACATTTGTGATAGCTTATTGTCTCAGCTACAACATACTCAAAGCTCAGCGTAAACAAAGATAAAACGACGGAGATATTGCTCCCGAAAGACGAGAATGTAGAATCCAGTTTTGAGAAAAAGTCATGTCCCATAGAGAATACACGCAAAATGTGAACAATTGACATGCCTCCTTTAATCGCAAAAATACGCCATGATGCTTTTGTCAAAATAAAATATCGTGATGACTACATTTGTAGAGAATATTCTCAGGTAGAACATATCAAAATTTGAAAGAAAATTGATCATTATTTACAGAGATACAATAAATTTTCCAAAAATCTGCTGACGTCATAATATGAAAATTGAAATTTTGAGTTCGGAGGCCATTATGATGACGTCATGAGTTAATTGAGGGTCAAATGAGACATGAAATCATATCTCCAATTCATATTCTATCAAAATATGAAAACGAAATTGGGGTCACCTTGCATCCTAAAGCGCTACAATGGATTTTGTATAGGCATGTTTTTGCCCATGTATGCTATGTATTACGAGAGCTCGCACGCACGGACATTATCTTAAACGGACGCTCATTCCGTTATTACTGGTCAGAAAAAGGTGAACAAGGTATCAAAATGCATGGTAAAATGTGTCAAATATGATGACAGAAAAAATTCAGCGATTCTATGTTGTAAAATATCAGTACGCGCGAAAACGCGCGCCCATGCACGTGTGCGCGTTTTTTTGCAAAATGCTTAAAATGGCCTGAAACGTATGCAAAATTAATTTGAGACGATTTGGAGCATTTTTATTTTTTGGGCGTGCGCTGACGCGCGGATGTACGCATGCGCGCGCGTTTTTTGACCTGAAATTGACCGGACGGATATTGACCTTAGTCATGATAAATATGAATAAGAAATGCCATTCCGTTATGAAGATATGATCATGAGTTGAAAGTACCAAAAAAAACACAAAATGGCGCCTGGATGACGTCATGAAGATTTGATGACCTTGAAAATGTTACTGTCACGTCTCATGACAATGACCTATGACTGTGCTAAAATTGAACGAAATTGATTGAACTGATCTTGAGTTATCCTGTTAACAAAAAAGTGCGGAGAAATAAAAATAAATAAATAATAAATAATAAATAATAAATAATAAATAATAAAGAAAGAAAATTCTGACGAAAACAATAGGTGATCTGTTTTCAACAGACCACCTAACTAGAATTTAATTCGTCACGAAGACGAATAAGGTGGTCTGTCTAAGTCTTATGATAGATTTGAGAATGATCATGATCATGATGATGTTGATGATCATCATCTTCAGACCATGATGATGATGATGGTGACATTGATGATGATGATTATGATGATGATGATATTGATGATGATGATGATGATGAGCATGAGCATGATCCTGACATCTGATTGCAAAAAATGACGAAATAATTAAATAGCAAATAGTCTCAGCTACAACATACTAAAATTTGGGAGAAAACTGTTGAATAATAACCGAGATACTGGTCAAAACACATTGTCATGCAGATTCATGTTTTAAAAAAGTGACCTCCCATAGACATAACACGCAAATATGACAAATTATGCATTGTCGCCTTTAATCGAATCTTTAACTATGATGACGTCATCCAAATGAAAAATAAATGGCTTTTTTCTGATAGAGAATTATCTCAGCTACAACATATCAAAATCTGGGAGAAAATTGATCATCGATAAGCGAGATAATCTCAATTAAACAAAGACAAAAATGACGTCATCGACAAAATACATTTTTTTTAGTTTAGATGCCAATATGATGACTTTGTTTCACTTTGTACGAGTCTAGATGGTATGAAATCATATCTCCAACTCATGCTTTCTCCAACCATGATATAAAAATTGGGGGTCAATGGACTATCTGAAGAGCTATTTCGATTTTTAAAATGGCATGTTTTTGATCAAATTTGCATTATATTGCCCATAGCAGTACGCGCGGATTTTGAACTTTGACGCACGCTCACGGCCTTATGAAATATGAAAAGTGACTGAAATTAATGTAAATTGTCAATTACGTTAAGAGGAATCCAAATCATGTAAACATTTTGAATTTGACCTTTTCCGCGCGCTGTGAGCGCGCACACCGCGCGCGGGGACATGTACGGACGGAAAATTTTGAAATGCTTCAAATGACCTGATTCGTACTCTCGTTTAATAGTTAAGTGATTTTAAGCAATTTTAAATTTTGACGCGCACATACGCGCGCGTCGTGACCTTTATGTGACCTTTGATGACATGACCTGTTGACCCTTGACCTGAAGTATATGTGATATGAATATGAATGAACTTTGAGTACGCATCATGAAGATATGATGGATAATGTGATTTCACAAAATGGCGCCTGGATGACGTCACGATAATTTGATGACCTTGAAAATGTTCCTGTCACGTCTCATGATGATTACCTATGACTGTGTCAAAATTGAGGGAAATTGGGTTGATAGATATTGAGAAATCGGTTGCACAAAAAAGTGGAGAAATAAATAAAAATAAATAATAAATAAATAATAAATAAAGAAAGAAAGAAAATTCTGACGAAATCAATAGGTGGTCTGTTGACAACAGACCACCTAACTAGAAATTTAATTCGTCATGGGGACGAATTAGGTGGTCTGTCTTCAATTCTTATGATCATGCTCATCTTCAATTCAATTACCCCATGAAATGATGTTAATTTAAAATGATGTATTAAGATATGAGTTGATGAATGAAGTACTGATGAACTGATGAACTGATGAATTGAACTGATGTGAAATAAACTGAATTGATGAGCTAAACGGATGAACTGATGAACTGAACTAAACTGATGAGCTGAACTGATGAACTAAATATTGAGAAATTATCATGATGATGCATAATTAAGTAATATTGACTGCCTTCTGGGCAATACGACGCGTATACGGCCCGAACCGAAGGTGAGGATGATATATGGCAAGTCGTATTGCCCTGAATTAGGCAGTTAATATTACTAATATTAACCACATCGGACATCTAGAGCAAACAAGACACTCTTACTATCTTATACTATCTTATGAATTATAAATTATAAATTACTATCTTATAAATTATGTAGCCTACACTGCACAGGATTTCCTAGCATTAGAAGTTGCAAAAACATCGTCAAACAAGCACTGTGCATCAAGTGCTTGACGAATTTTCGATACACTGCAAACAGTGTGCCAAGGGTCTGATTGTTACGTCACAATGGAGTTCGTGCATGGTGCGTATTTTGTTATACGCGTAATATACATTGTCATTGTCACCAGCAGCTGGTGCGCGATGTTATTTACAACTGGCTCGATTATTTCTCACGAGTTTGACACTCAAAAAATTGTGGGGTCAACTTCAATCCTAAAGAGCTATAATGTATTTCGTATAGGCATGTTTTTGACCATATATGCTATGTATTACAAGAGCTCGCACGCACAGACATTTACCTTAAACGGACGCTCATTTCGTTATTAATGGTCATAAAGAGATAAACATGGTATCAAATTGTTCGGAAAAAAATGGGAAATACTATGATAGACAAAAAATGTCGATTTTAGGTTACGTCTGACTATTACAAACACAAACGTGCGCGCAAATTTTTGCGCGCGCAAAGGTGTTCGCACGCAAAATTTTCGAAATGCTTGAAATGGCCTAAAACGTACTCTAATTTGATCAAAAAGTGATTATGAGCATTTTTTATTTTTGCGCGCACCGACGCGCGGACGTACGCGTACGCGCGCGTTTATTGACCTTAAGTTGACCGGACGGATATTGACCTTAATCGTTATAAATATGAATGAGAAATTATTTACGGTTATGAAGATATGATCATGAGTTGATTTTCAGAGTACTTCACAAAATGGCGCCTGGATGACGTCACGATATTTTAATGAACTTGAAAATGTTCCTGTCACGTCTCAAGACAATGACCTATGACTGTGTCAAATTTAATTGAATTTGCACGGTTCAATTTTGAGTAATCGTGTGAACAAAAAAGTGGTCACAAATTTATTTTAATTGAATTGTGTTTTTGTACAAATTCAATTAAAATACTAGAAATTTAATTCGTCACGAAGACGAATAAGGTGGTCTGTCTTCAAGTCTGATGATAGATTGTAATATTTACTATATTAAAAAAGGGAGAAGTTATATAGACATGTAAACAATGATGATCATGATGATCTTGATAGTAATGGTGATGACGATGATGATGATGATGATGATGTTGATGATCATCATCAAAAGACCATGATGACATCTGTTTGAAAAAAATGAGGGGACATTTAGATAGCATATAGTCTCAGCTACAACATACTCCAAAATCAACAAAAACCAAGCGGAAATAACGGCGATATTGCTCGCAAAAGACAGGAATGTAGAATCCAGATTTGAGAAAAAGTCATCTCCCATAGGGACTACACGCAAAAAGTAACGGATCAAGTGATAATAGGGTAATAATAAAGTAATTATGGTTGTTTATTACATTATTTGCGATTCTACGTGTTTTAATATTCAAAGGAACGGTACAGTGAAAGGTCAAAAGGAAAAAAAAGTGAAGAAAAAAATTGTTGGAGACGCCCGGACTCGAACCAGGGGTCTCGAGGTCGGAAGTCAAGTGCGTTACCGATATACCAAAACATTTCCCATAGAGATTACACGTAAACGGAAAATGGAATTCTCAAATCCCACTTTGCAAGTGAAATATGAGCATGATCCCGGCATCTGATCGAAAAATAAAGGGCACACTTACGATAGCATATTGTCTCAGCTACAACATACTCAAAGCTCAGCGTAAACGAAGATAAAACGACGGAGGTATTGCTCGCAAAAGACAAGAATGTAGGATCCAGTTTTGAGAAAAAGTCATGTCACATAGAGAATGCACGCAAAATGTGAAAAATTGACATGCCTCTTTTAATCGCGAAAATACGCCATGATACTATTGTCAAAATGAAATATCGTGATAACTGCAGTTGTAGAGAATATTCTCAGGTAGAACATATCAAAATTTGGAAGAAAATTGATCAACATTTACAGAGATACAATCAATTTTCCAAAAATATGCTGACGAATTTTCGATACACTGCAATCAGTTTGCCTAGGGTGTGATTGTTACGTCACAACGGAGTTCGGGCATAGTGCGCATTTTGTTATACACGTAATATACATTGTCATTGTCACCAGCAGCTGGTGCGCGATGAAATGTACAACTGGGTCAATTATTGCTCACTAGTTTCACACGCATTTTGCCGTTGACTTTTCAGATCGAGCCATAATATTTTTTTCTATACAGTTAATAATGTATTTCGTATAGGCATGTTTTTGACCATGTATGCTATGTATTACAAGAGCTCGCACGCACAGACATTTACCTTAAACTGACGCTCATTTCGTTATTAATGGTCATACAGAGATAAACATGGTATCAAATTGTTCAGAATAAAATGGGCAATACTATGATAGACAAAAAAGGCGATTCTAGGTTGCGTAAGACCATTACGAACACAAACGCGCGCGCAAATTTATGCGCGCGCAAAGGTGTGCCCACGCAAAATTTTCGAAATGCTTGAAATGGCCTAAAACGTACTCTAATTGGATTAAAAAGTGATTATGAGCATTTTTTATTTTTGCGCGCACCGACGCGCGGACGGACGCGTACGCGCGCGTTAATTGACCTGAAGTTGACCGGACGGATATTGACCATAATCGTTATAAATATGAATGAGAAATGATTTACGGTTATGAAGATATGATCATAAGTTTATTCTCAGAGCACTTCACAAAATGGCGCCTGGATGACGTCACGATATGTTGATGAACTTGAAAATGTTCCTGTCACGTCTTAAGATGATGACCTATGACTAAATTTGAAAGAAATTGGACGGTTCAATTTTGAGTAATCGTGCACACAAAAAAGTGGTCACAAATTTCTTTTAATTGAATTGTGTTTTTGTACAAATTCAATTAAAATACTAGAAATTTAATTCGTCATGGGGACGAATTAGGTGGTCTGTCTTCATGATCATGCTCACCTTCAATTCAATTACCTAATAAACTGATGTTAGTGTAAAATTATGTATTAAGATATAAATTGATGAATGAAGTACTGATGAACTGATGAACTGATAGATTGAACTGATGTGAAATGAACTGAATTGATGAGCTAAACGGATAAACTGATGAACTGAACTAAACTGATGAGCTGAACTGATGAACGAAATATTGAGAAAATATCATGATGACGCATTATGATCATGATCAAATTTAATGCGAACAAAATCAAAATAAGTAGGCCTAATGAATATGACACAAAGTATTGAGAAATAAACTACTGATCATGATCTTGATTGTCATGACGATAATGATAATCATGATGATGATGATCATTATGATCATGAGCGTGATCCTGACATCTGATTGAAAAAAATGAGGGGATATTTAGATAGGATATAGGCTCAGTTACAACATACTCAAAAATCAACAAAAACCATGTGGAAAAAACGGCGATATTGCTCGCAAAAGACAGGAATGTAGAATCCAGATTGGAGAAAAAAGTCATCTCCCATAGGGATTACACGCAAAAAGTAATGGATCAAGTGATAATAGGGTAATAATAAAGTAATTATGGTTGTTTATTACATCATTTGCAATTCTACGTGATTTAATAGGCAAAGGAGATGGTAGAGTGAAAGGTCAAAAAGAAAAAAAAAGTGAAGAAAAAAATTGTTGGAGACGCCTGGAGTCGAACCAGGGGTCTTGAGGTCGGAAGTCAAGTGCCTTTACCGATATACCAAAACGTTTCTCATAGAGATTACACGTAAACGGAAAACGGGAATTCTCAAATCCCTCTTTGCAAGTGAAATATGAGCATGATACCGGCATCTGATTGAAAAATAAAGGGTACACTTGTGATAGCTTATTGTCTCAGCTACAACATACTCAAAGCTCAGCGTAAACGAAGATAAAACGACGGAGATATTGCTCGCGAAAGATAGGGAATGTATAATCCAGTTTTGAGAAAAAGTCATATCCCATAGAGAATACACGCAAACTGTGAAAGATTGACATGCCTCCTTTAATCACAAAAATACGCCATGATGCCATTGTCAAAATGAAAAATACGTCGAACTTTAATTGTAGAGAATTGTCTCAGCTAGAATATATCAAAATTTTGAAGAAAATCGATCAATATTTACAGAGATACAGTCAAATTTCCAAAAATATGCTAACGTCATAATTTGCAAATTGAAATTTTGAGTTTGGAGGCCATTATGATGACGTCATGAGTTAATTGAGGGTCAAATGAGACATGAAATCATATCTCCGACTCATACTCTATCAAGATATGAAAAAAAAATTGGGGTCATCTTGCATCCTAAAGAGCTACAATGGATTTTGTATAGGCATGTTTTTGCCCGTATATGCTATGTATTACAAGAGCTCGCACGCACTGACATTTACCTTGAACGGAGGCCATCATGATGACGTCATGAGTTTATTGAGGGTTCGAACGGACATTTACCTTGAACGGACGCTCATTTCGTTATTAATGGTCATAAAGAGATAAACATGGTATCAAATTGTTCGGAATAAAATGGGCAATACTATGATAGACCAAAAAAGGCGATTCTAGGTTGCGTACGACCATTACGAACACAAACGTGCGCGCAAATTTGCAAAGGTGTGCCCACGCAAAATTTTCGAAATGCTTGAAATGGCCTAAAACGTACTCTAATTTGATCAAAAAGTGATTATGAGCATTTTTTAGTTTTGCGCGCACCTACGCGCGGACGTACGCGTACGCGCGCGTTTATTGACCTTAAGTTGACCGGACGGATATTGACCTTAATCGTTATAAATATGAATGAGAAATGAGTTACGGTTATGAAGATATGATCATGAGTTGATTCTCAGAGCACTTCACAAAATGGCGCCTGGATGACGTCACGATATTTTAATGAACTTGAAAATGTTCCTGTCACGTCTTAAGAAGATGACCTATGACTGTGTCAAATTTAATTGAATTTGCACGGTTCAATTTTGAGTAATCGTGGGAACAAAAAAGTGGTCACAAATTTATTTTAATTGAATTGTGTTTTTGTACAAATTCAATTAAAATACTAGAAATTTAATTCGTCACGAAGACGAATAAGGTGGTCTGTCTTCAAGTCTTATAATAGATTATAATATTTACTATATTGAAAAAGGGAGAAGTTATATAGACATGTAAACAATGATGATTATGATGATGATGATCTTGATAGTAATGATTATGATGATGATCATGATGATGTTGATGAGGATGATTATCATCATTATGATAATGATCATGATCATGATCATGAGCGTGATTCTGACATCTTATCGGAAAAATGAGGGGTGATTTAGATAACATACATCCTCAGCGACAACATACTAAAATTTAGGAGAAAACTGTTGAATAACAACCGAGATACTGGTCAAAACACATTGTCATGCAGATTCATGTTTTGAAAAAAGTGACCTCCCATAGACATAACACGCAAATATGACAAATTATGCATTGTCGCCTTTAATCGAATATTTCACTATGATGACGTCATCCAAATGAAACAAATATGCTTTATTCTGATAGAAAATTATCTCAGCTACAACATATCAAAATCTGGGAGAAAATCGATCACCGATAAGTGAGATAATCTCAATTAAACAAAGACAAAAATGACGTCATCAAAAAAATACATTTTGTTGAGTTTAGATGTCAATATGAAGACTTTGTTACACTTTGTACGAGTCAGGGTGGTATGAAATCATATCTCCATCTCATGCTTTCTCCAACCATGATATAAAAATTGGGGGTCAATGGACTATCTGAAGAGCTATTTCGATTTTTAAAATGGCATGTTTTTGACCAAATTTGCATTATATCGCCCATAGCAGTACGCGCGGATTTTGAACTTTGACGCACGCTCACGGCCTTATTAAATATGAAGAGTGACTGAAATTAATGTAAATTGTCAATTACGTTAAGAGGAATCCAAATCATGTAAACATTTTGAATTTGAGTATTTCTGCGCGTCATGAGCGCGCGCACCGCGCGCGGGGACATGTACGGACGGAAAATTTTGAAATGCTTAAAATGACCTGATTCGTACTCTCCTTTAGTAGTTAAGTGATTTTGAGCTTTCTAAAATTTTGACGCGCACGTACGCGCGCGTCATGACCTTTATGTGACCTTTGATGACATGACCTGTTGACCTTTGACCTGAAGTATATGTGATATTAATATGAATGACCTTTGCTGATGCATCATGAAGATATGATGGATAACGTGATTTCACAAAATGGCGCCTGGATGACGTCACGATAATCTGATGACCTTGAAAATGTTCCTGTCACGTCTCATGACAATGACCTATGACTGTGCCAAAATTGAATGAAATTGACGAAACGGAACTTGAGTTATCCTAGGAACAAAAAACGGGAAGAAATAAAAATAAATAATAATAATAATAATAATAATAATAACTAGAAATTTAATTCGTCACGAAGACGAATAAGGTGGTCTGTCTTCAAGTCTTATAATAGATTATAATATTTACTATATTGAAAAAGGGAGAAGTTATATAGACATGTAAACAATGATGATTAAGATGATGATGATCTTGATAGTAATGATTATGATGATGATGATCATGATGATGTTGATGAGGATGATTATCATCATTATGATAATGATGATGATCATGATCATGAGCGTGATTCTGACATCTTCTTGGAAAAATGAGGGATGATTAAGATAACATATAGTCTCAGCGACAAAATACTAAAATTTGGGAGAAAACTGTTGAATAACAACCGAGATACTGGTCAAAACACATTGTCATGCAGATTCATGTTTTGAAAAAAGTGACCTCCCATAGACATAACACGCAAATATGACAAATTATGCATTGTCGCCTTTAATCGAATATTTCACTATGATGACGTCATCCAAATGAAAAAAATATGACTTATTCTGATAGAGAATTATCTCAGCTACAACATATCAAAATCTGGGAGAAAATCGATCACCGATAAGTGAGATAATCTCAATTAAACAAAGACAAAAATGACGTCATCAAAAAAATACATTTTGTTGAGTTTAGATGTCAATATGAAGACTTTGTTACACTTTGTACGAGTCAGGGTGGTATGAAATCATATCTCTATCTCATGCTTTCTCCAACCATGATACAAAAATTGGGGGTCAATGGACTATCTGAAGAGCTATTTCGATTTTTAAAATGGCATGTTTTTGATCAAATTTGCATTATATCGCCCATAGCAGTACGCGCGGATTTTGAACTTTGACGCACGCTCACGGCCTTATTAAATATGAAGAGTGACTGAAATTAATGTAAATTGTCAATTACGTTAAGAGGAATCCAAATCATGTAAACATTTTGAATTTGAATTTTTCTGCGCGTCATGAGCGCGCGCACCGCGCGCGGGGACATGTACGGACGGAAAATTTTGAAATGCTTAAAATGACCTGATTCGTACTCTCCTTTAGTAGTTAAGTGATTTTGAGCTTTCTAAAATTTTGACGCGCACGTACGCGCGCGTCATGACCTTTATGTGACCTTTGATGACATGACCTGTTGACCTTTGACCTGAAGTATATGTGATATTAATATGAATGACCTTTGCTGATGCATCATGAAGATATGATGGATAACGTGATTTCACAAAATGGCGCCTGGATGACGTCACGATAACCTGATGACCTTGAAAATGTTCCTGTCACGTCTCATGACAATGACCTATGACTGTGTTAAGATTGAATGAAATTGACGAAACCGAACTTGAGTTATCCTAGGAACAAAAAACGGGAAGAAATAAAAATAAATAATAATAATAATAATAATAATAAATAAATAAAGAAAATTCTGACGAAATCAATAGGTGGTCTGTCGTTGACAGACCACCTAATAATAATAATAATAATAATAAAGAAAATTCTGACGAAATCAATAGGTGGTCTGTCGTTGACAGACCACCTAACTAGAATTTAATTCGTCACGAAGACGAATAAGGTGGTCTGTCTAAGTCTTATGATAGATTTGAGAATAGGAGAAGTTATATAGACTGTAAACAATGATGATCATGATGAACATGATGATGATCATGATAGTTAAGGTGATGATGATGATGATAATGATAATGTTATATGACGATAAAAACGATAATGTTAATGATGATGATGATAATGATCATGATCATGATGATGTTGATGATGATCATCTTCAGACCATGATGATGATGATGATGGTGACATTGATGATGATGATGATATTGATGATGATGATGATGATGAGCATGAGCATGATCCTGACATCTGATTGAAAAAATGAGGAAATATTTAAATAGCAAATAGTCTCAGCTACAACATACTAAAATTTGGGAGAAAACTGTTGAATAATAACCGAGATACTGGTCAAAACACATTGTCATGCAGATTCATGTTTTGAAAAAAGTGACCTCCCATAGACATAACACGCAAATATGACAAATTATGCAATGTCGCCTTTAATCGAATAATTAACTATGATAACGTCATTTAAATGAAAAATAAATGACATATTTCTGATAGAGAATTATCTCAGCTACAACATATCAAAATCTGGGAGAAAATTGATCACCGATAAGTGAGATAATCTCAATTAAACAAAGACAAAAATGACGTCATCAACAAAATACATTTGTTTGAGTTTAGATGCCAATATGATGACTTTGTTTCACTTTGTACGAGTCAGGGTGGTATGAAATCATATCTCCAACTCATGCTTTCTCCAATCATGATATAAAAATTGGGGGTCGATGGACTATCTGAAGAGCTATTTCGATTTTTAAAATGGCATGTTTTTGATCAAATTTGCATTATATTGCCCATAGCAGCACGCGCGGATTTTGAACTTTGACGCACGCTCACGGCCTTATGAAATACGAAGAGTGACTGAAATTAATGTAAATTGTCAATTACGTTAAGAGGAATCCAAATCTTGTAAACATTTTGAATTTGACCTTTTCCGCGCGCCATGAGCGCGCACACCGCGCGCGGGGACAAGAACGGACGGAAAATTTTGAAATGCTTAAAATGACCTGATTCGTACTCTCGTTTAATAGTTAAGTGATTTTGAGCAATTTAAAATTTTGACGCGCACGTTTGCGCGCGTCATGACCTTTATTTGACCTTTGATGACACGACCTGTTGACCCTTAACCTGAAGTATATGTGATATGAATATGAATGAACTTTGAGTACGCATCATGAAGATATGATGGATAATGTGATTTCACAAAATGGCGCCTGGATGACGTCACGATAATTTGATGACCTTGAAAATGTTCCTGTCACGTCTCATGATGATTACCTATGACTGTGTCAAAATTGAGAGAAATTGGGAGGATGGATATTGAGAAATCGGTTGCACAAAAAAGTGGAGAAATAAATAAAAATAAATAATAAATAAATAATAAATAAATAAAGAAAGAAAATTCTGACGAAATCAATAGGTGGTCTGTTGACAACAGACCACCTAACTAGAAATTTAATTCGTCACGAAGACGAATAAGGTGGTCTGTCTTCAAGTCTTATAATAGATTATAATATTTACTATATTGAAAAAGGGAGAAGTTATATAGACATGTAAACAATGATGATTATGATGATGATGATCTTGATAGTAATGATTATGATGATGATGATCATGATGATGTTGGTGAGGATGATTATCATCATTATGATAATGATGATGATCATGATCATGAGCGTGATTCTGACATCTTTTTGGAAAAATGAGGGATGATTAAGATAACATATAGTCTCAGCGACAAAATACTAAAATTTGGGAGAAAACTGTTGAATAACAACCGAGATACTGGTCAAAACACATTGTCATGCAGATTCATGTTTTGAAAAAAGTGACCTCCCATAGACATAACACGCAAATATGAAAAATTATGCATTGTCGCCTTTAATCGAATATTTTACTATGATGACGTCAGATAACTGAAAAATAAATGGCACATTTCTGATAGAAAATTATCTCAGCTACAACATATCAAAATCTGGGAGAAAATCGATCACCGATAAGTGAGATAATCTCAATTAAACAAAGACAAAAATGACGTCATCAAAAAAATACATTTTGTTGAGTTTAGATGTCAATATGAAGACTTTGTTACACTTTGTACGAGTCAGGGTGGTATGAAATCATATCTCCAACTCAGGCTTTCTCCAACCATGATATAAAAATTGGGGGTCAATGGACTATCTGAAGAGCTATTTCGATTTTTAAAATGGCATGTTTTTGATGAAATTTGCATTATATTGCCCATAGCAGCACGCGCGGATTTTGAACTTTGACGCACGCTCACGACCTTATGAAATATGAAGAGTGACTGAAATTAATGTAAATTGTCAATTACGTTAAGAGGAATCCAAATCATGTTAACATTTTGAATTTGACGTTCTCCGCGCGCTGTGAGCGCGCACACCGCGCGCGGGGACACTTACGGACGGAAAATTTTGAAATGCTTAAAATGATCTGATTCGTACTCTTCTTTAATAGTTAAGTGATTTTGAGCATTTTTAAATTTTGACGCGCACGTACGCGCGCGTCGTGACGTTTATGTGACCTTTGATGACATGACCTGTTGACCCTTGACCTGAAATATATGTGATATGAATATGAATGACCTTTGCTTATGCATCATGAAGATATGATGGATAACGTGATTTCACAAAATGGCGCCTGGATGACGTCACGATGACCTGATGACCTTGAAAATGTTCCTGTCACGTCTCATGCCAATGACCTATGACTGTGCTAAAATTGAATGAAATTGACGAAACCGAACTTGAGTTATCCTAGGCACAAAAAAGTGTGGGAAATAAATAAAAATAAATAAATAATAATAATAATAATAAAGAAAATTCTGACGAAAACAATAGGTGATCTGTTTTCAACAGACCACCTAACTAGAAATTTAATTCGTCATGGGGACGAATTAGGTGGTCTGTCTTCATGATCATGCTCATCTTCAATTCAATTACATAATAAACTGATGTTAGTGTAAAATTATGTATTAAGATATGAATTGATGAATGAAGTACTGATGAACTGATGAACTGATAGATTGAACTGATGTGAAATGAACTGAATTGATGAGCTAAACGGATAAACTGATGAACTGAACTAAACTGATGAGCTGAACTGATGAACGAAATATTGAGAAATTATAATGATTGTTGATGATGATCATGATCAAATTTAATGGGGAAAAAATATCAAAATAAGTAGGCCTAATGAATATGACACAAAGTATTGAGAAATTAACAACTTGATCATGATCATGATTGTCATGATGACGATAATGATAATGATGATGATCATGATCATAAGCGTGATCTTGACATCTGATTGCAAAAAAGTGAGGGGATATTTATATAGCATATAGTCTCAGCTACCACATACTCAAAAATCAACAAACATCAAGCTGGAATAACGGCGATATTGCTCGCAAAAGACAAGAATGTAGAATCCAGATTTGAGAAAAAGCCATCTCCAATAAGGATTACACGCAAAAAGTAATCGATCAAGTGATAATAGGGTAATAATAAAGTAAATATGGTTGTTTATTACATTATTAGCGATTCTACGTGTTTTAATATTCAAAGGAGATTGTACAGTGAAAGGTCAAAATGAAAAAAAAGTGAAGAAAAAAAATTGTTGGAGACGCCCTGACTCGAACCAGGGACCTCAAGGTCGGAGGTCAAGTGCGTTACCGATATACCAAAACATTTTCCATAGAGATTACACGTAAACGGAAAATAGAATTCTCCAATCCCACTTTGTAAGTGAAATATGAGCATGATCCCGGCATCTGATCGAAAAATAAAGGGCACACTTGTGATAGCTCATTGTCTCAGCTACAACATACTCAAAGCTCAGCGTAAACGAAGATAAAACGACGGAGATATTGCTGACGAAATACAAGAATGTAGAATCCAGTTTTGAGAAAAAGTCATGTGCCATAGAGAATACACGCAAAATGTGAAAGATTGACATGCCTCCTTTAATCACAAAAATACGCCATGATGCCATTGTCAAAATGAAAAATACGTCGTGACTTTATTTGTAGAGATTTGTCTCAGCTAGAACATATCAAAATTTGGAAGAAAATCGATCAATATTTACAGAGATACAGTCATATTTCCAAAAATATGCTAACGTCATAATATGCAAATTGAAATTTTGAGTTTGGAGGCCTTTATGATGACGTCATGAGTTAATTGAGGGTCGAATGAGACATGAAATCATATCTCCGACTCATAATCTATCTAAATATGAGAAAGAATTGGGGATATCTATCCATTCTGAAGAGCTACAATGGATTTTGTATAGGCATGTTTTTGCCCATATTTGCCATGTATTACAAGAGCTCGCACGCACGGACATTTACCTTGAACGGAGGCCGTCATGATGACGTCATGAGTTAATTGAAGGTTCGAACGGACATTTACCTTGAACGGACGCTCATTTCGTTATTAATGGTCATAAAGAGATAAACATGGTATCAAATTGTTCGGAATAAAATAGGCAATACTATGATAGACAAAAAAAGGCGATTCTAGGTTGCGCACGACCATTACGAACACAAACGTGCGCGCAAATTTGAAAAGGTGTTCCCACTCAAATTTTTCGAAATGCTTGAAATGGCCTAAAACGTACTCTTATTTGATCAATAAGTGATTTTGAGCATTTTTTAGTTTTGCGCGCACCGACGCGCGGACGTACGCGTACGCGCGCGTTTATTGACCTTAAGTTGACCGGATGGATATTGACCATAATCGTTATAAATATGAATGAGAAATGATTTACGGTTATGAAGATATGATCATGAGTTGATTCTCAGAGCACTTCACAAAATGGCGCCTGAATGACGTCACGATGTTTTGATGAACTTGAAAATGTTCCTGTCACGTCTTATGATAATGACCTATGACTGTGTCAAATTTGAAAGAAATTGGACGGTTCAATTTTGAGTAATCGTGCACACAAAAAAGTGGTCAGAAATTTATTTTAATTGAATTGTGTTTTTGTACAAATTCAATTAAAATACTAGAAATTTAATTCGTCATGGGGACGAATTAGGTGGTCTGTTTTCAATTTTATGATCATTAAAAAGTCAACAACAACAAAAAATGAAGAACAAACAATTGTTGGAGACTCCCGGACTCGAACCAGGGACCTCGAGGTCGGAAGTCAAGTGCGTTACCGAGATACCAAAACATTTCCCATAGCGATTACACGTAAACGGAAAATGGAATTCTCAAATCCCACATTGTAAGTGAAATATGAGCATGATCTTGGCATCTGATCGAAAAATAAAGGGCACATTTATGATAGCTTATTGTCGCAGCTACAACATACTCAAAGCTCAGCGTAAACAAAGATAAAACGACGTAGATATTGCTCGCGAAAGATGAGAATGTAGAATCCAGTTTTGAGAAAAAGTCATGTCCCATAGAGAATACACGCAAAATGTGAACAATTGTCATGCCTCCTTTAATCGCAAAAATACGCCATGATGCCATTGTCACACTGAAATATCGTAGCGACGGCATTTGTTGAAAATTGTCTCAGCTAAAACATATCAAAATTTGGAAGAAAATTGATCAACATTTACAGAGATACACTGCAAACAGTATGCCTAGGGTGTGATTGTTACGTCACAATGGAGTTCGCTCATAGTGCGCATTTTGTTATATGCGTAATATACATTGTCATGGTCACCAGCAGCTGGTGCGCGATGAAATGTACAACTGGCTCGATTACTAGTATTGCTCACTACTTTCCCACGCCGCTTTTGCCGTTGACTTTTCAGATCGAGCAATAATATTTTTCTATACGGTTAATAATGTATTTCGTATAGGCATGTTTTTGCCCATATGCTATGTATTAAAAGAGCTGCACGCACAGACATTTACCTTGAACGGACGCTCATTTCGTTATTAATGGTCATAAAGAGATAAACATGGTATCAAATTGTTCGGGAAAAAATGGGCAATACTATGTAAGACAACAAATGGCGTTTTTAGGTTGCGTTCGACCATTAAGAACAAAAACGTGTGCGCAAATTTATGCGCGCGGAAAGGTGTGCGCACGCAAAATTCTCGAAATGCTTGAAATGGCCTAAAACGTACTCTAATTTGATCAAAAAGTGATCATGAGCATTTTTTATTTTCGCGCGCACCGACGCGCGAACGTACGCGTACGCGCGCGTTTATTGACCTTAAGTTGACCGGACGGATATTGACCATAATCGTTATAAATATGAATGAGAAATGATTTATGGTTATGAAGATATGATCATGAGTTGATTCTCAGAGCACTTCACAAAATGGCGCCTGGATGACGTCATGATATGTTGATGAACTTGAAAATGTTCCTGTCACGTCTTAAGATGATGACCTATGACTGTGTAAAATTTGAAAGAAATTGGACGGTTCAATTTTGAGTAATCGTGCACACAAAAAAGTGGTCACAAATTTATTTTAATTGAATTGTGTTTTTGTACAAATTCAATTAAAATACTAGAAATTTAATTCGTCATGAAGACGAATTAGGTGGTCTGTCTTCATGATCATGCTCATCTTCAATTCAATTACATAATAAACTGATGTTAGTGTAAAATTATGTATTAAGATATGAATTGATGAATGAAGTACTGATGAACTGATGAACTGATAGATTGAACTGATGTGAAATGAACTGAATTGATGAGCTAAACGGATAAACTGATGAACTGAACTAAACTGATGAGCTGAACTGATGAACGAAATATTGAGAAATTATAATGATTGTTGATGATGATCATGATCAAATTTAATGGGGAAAAAATATCAAAATATGTAGGCCTAATGAATATGACACAAAGTATTGAGAAATTAACAACTTGATCATGATCATGATTGTCATGATGACGATAATGATAATGATCATGATCATGATCATGAGCGTGATCTTGACATGTGATTGCAAAAAAGTGAGGGGATACTTATATAGCATATAGTCTCAGCTACAACATACTCAAAAATCAACAAACATCAAGCTGGAATAACGGCGATATTGCTCGCAAAAGACAAGAATGTAGAATCCAGATTTGAGAAAAAGTCATCTCCCATAAGGATTACACGCAAAAAGTAATCGATCAAGTGATAATAGGGTAATAATAAAGTAAATATGGTTGTTTATTACATTATTTGCGATTCTACGTGTTTTAATATTCAAAGGAGATTGTACAGTGAAAGGTCAAAATGAAAAAAAAGTGAAGAAAAAAAATTGTTGGAGACGCCCTGACTCGAACCAGGGACCTCAAGGTCGGAAGTCAAGTGCGTTACCGATATACCAAAACATTTTCCATAGAAATTACACGTAAACGGAAAATAGAATTCTCCAATCCCACTTTGTAAGTGAAATATGAGCATGATCCCGGCATCTGATCGAAAAATAAAGGGCACACTTGTGATAGCTCATTGTCTCAGCTACAACATACTCAAAGCTCAGCGTAAACAAAGATAAAACGACGGAGATATTGCTCACGAAAGACAAGAATGTAGAATCCAGTTTTGAGAAAAAGTCATATCCCATAGAGAATACACGCAAAATGTGAAAGATGGACATGCCTCCTTTAATCACAAAAATACGCCATGATGCCATTGTCAAAATGAAAAATACGTCGTGACTTTATTTGTAGAGAATTGTCTCAGCTAGAACATATCAAAATTTGGAAGAAAATCGATCAATATTTACAGAGATACAGTCATATTTCCAAAAATATGCTAACGTCATAATATGCAAATTGAAATTTTGAGTTTGGAGGCCTTTATGATGACGTCATGAGTTAATCGAGGGTCGAATGAGACATGAAATCATATCTCCGACTCATAATCTATCTAAATATGAGAAAGAATTGGGGATATCTATCCATTCTGAAGAGCTACAATGGATTTTGTATAGGCATGTTTTTGCCCATATTTGCCATGTATTACAAGAGCTCGCACGCACGGACATTTACCTTGAACGGAGGCCGTCATGATGACGTCATGAGTTAATTGAGGGTTCGAACGGACATTTACCTTGAACGGACGCTCATTTCGTTATTAATGGTCATAAAGAGATAAACATGTTATCAAATTGTTCGGAATAAAATAGGCAATACTATGATAGACAAAAAAAAGGCGATTCTAGGTTGCGTACGACTATTACAAACACAAACGTGCGCGCAAATTTGAAAAGGTGTTCCCACTCAAAATTTTCGAAATGCCTGAAATGGCCTAAAACGTACTCTAATTTGATCAAAAAGCGATTTTGAGCATTTTTTAGTTTTGCGCGCACCGACGCGCGGACGTACGCGTACGCGCGCGTTTATTGACCTTAAGTTGACCGGATGGATATTGACCATAAACGTTATAAATATGAATGAGAAATGATTTACGGTTATGAAGATATGATCATGAGTTGATTCTCAGAGCACTTCACAAAATGGCGCCTGGATGACGTCACGATGTTTTGATGAACTTGAAAATGTTCCTGTCACGTCTTATGATAATGACCTATGACTGTTTCAAATTTGAAAGAAATTGGACGGTTCAATTTTGAGTAATCGTGCACACAAAAAAGTGGTCAGAAATTTATTTTAATTGAATTGTGTTTTTGTACAAATTCAATTAAAATACTAGAAATTTAATTCGTCATGGGGACGAATTAGGTGGTCTGTCTTCAATTCTTATGATCATGCTCATCTTCAATTCAATTACCCAATAAAATTATGTTAATGTAAAATGATGTATTGAGAAATAAATTGATGAATGAAGTACTAATGAACTGATAAAGTGATAGATTGAACTGTCGTGAAATGAACTGAATTGATGAGCTAAACGGATGAACTGATGAACTGAACTAAACTGATGTGCTGAACTGATGAACGAAATATTGAGAAATTATCATGATTCATAATGATCATGATCAAATTTAATGCAAAAAAATATTAACATAAATAGGCCTAATGAATATGACACAAAGTATTGAAATTAAACTACTTAATCATGATTATCATTGTCATGATGACGATAATGATCATCATGATGATGATAATCATGATCATGATGATGTTGATGAGGATGATTATCATCATTATGATAATGATGATGATAATGGTGATGATGATGACGATGATTATAATGATATTAATGATGATAATCATGATTATGAAGATTTTGATGGGGATGATTATCATCATTATGATAATGATGATGATCATGATCATAAGCGTGATCCTGACATATGATTGAAAAAAGTGAGGAAATATTTAGATAGCATATAGTCTCAGCTACAATATACTCAAAAATCAACAAAAACCAAGAGAAAAAAACGGCGATATTGCTCGCAAAAGACAGGAATGTAGAATCCAGATTTGAGAAAAAGTCATGTCCCATAGAGAATACACGCAAAATGTGAAAAGTTGACATGCCTCCTTTAATCGCAAAAATACGGCATGATGCTTTTGTCAAAATGAAAAATCGTGGCGACGGCATTTGTTGAAAATTGTCTCACCTAAAACATATCAAAATTTGGAAGAAAATTGATCAACATTAACAGAGATACACTGCAAACAGTATGCCTAGGGTGTGATTGTTACGTCACAATGGAATTCGCTCATAGTGCGCATTTTGTTATATGCGTAATATACATTGTCATGGTCACCAGCAGCTGGTGCGCGATGAAATGTACAACTGGCTCGATTATTGCTAACTACTTTCCCACGCATTTTGCCGTTGACTTTTCAGATCGAGCAATAATATTTGTTCTATACGGTTAATAATGTATTTCGTATAGGCGTGTTTTTGCCCATATGCTATGTATTAAAAGAGCTCGCACGCACAGACATTTACCTTGAACGGACGCTCATTTCGTTATTAATGGTCATAAAGAGATAAACATGGTATCAAATTGTTCGGAAAAAAATGGGCAATACTATGTAAGACAACAAATGGCGTTTCTAGGTTGCGTTCGATCATTACGAACAAAAACGAGCGCGCAAATTTATGCGCGCGCAAAGGTTTGCGCACGCAAAATTCTCGAAATGCTTGAAATGGCCTAAAACGTACTCTAATTTGATCAAAAAGTGATTATGAGCATTTTTTATTTTTGCGCGCACCGACGCGCGGACGGACGCGTACGCGCGCTTTTTTTGACCTAAGTTGACCGGACGGATATTGACCATAATCGTTATAAATATGAATGAGAAATGATTTACGGTTATGAAGATATGATCATGAGTTGATTCTCAGAGCACTTCACAAAATGGCGCCTGGATGACGTCACGATATTTTGATGAACTTGAAAATGTTCCTGTCACGTCTTAAGATGATGACCTATGACTGTCTTAAATTTGAAAGAAATTGGACGGTTCAATTTTGAGTAATCGTGCACACAAAAAAGTGGTCAGAAATTTATTTTAATTGAATTGTGTTTTTGTACAAATTCAATTAAAATACTAGAAATGTAATTCGTCACGAAGACGAATAAGGTGGTCTGTCTAAGTCTTTTGATAGAATTGAGAATGGGAGAAGTTATATAGACATGTAAACAATGATGATCATGATGACCATGATGATGATCATGATAGTAAAGGTGATGATGATAATGATAATGTTATATGATGATAAAAATGATAATGTTAATGATGATGATGACCATGAGCATGATCCTGATATCTGATTGAAAAAATGAGGAAATATTTAGATAGCCAATAGTCTCAGCTACAACATACTAAAATTTGGGAGAAAACTTTTGAATAACAACCGAGATACTGGTCAAAACACATTGTCATGCAGATTCAGGTTTTGAAAAAAGTGACCTCCCATAGACATAACACGCAAATATGACAAATTATGCATTATCGCCTTTAATCGAATATTTCACTTTGATGACGTCATCTAAATGAAAAATCAATGGCATATTTCTGATAGAGAATTATCTCAGCTACAACATATCAAAATCTGGGAGAAAATCAATCACCGAAAAGTGAGATAATCTCAATTAAACAAAGACAAAAATGACGTCATCAAAAAAATACATTTGTTTGAGTTTAGATGCCAATATGATGACTTTGTTTCACTTTGTACGAGTCAGGGTGGTATGAAATCATATCTCCAACTCATGCTTTCTCCAACCATGATATAAAAATTGGGGGTCAATGGACTATCTGAAGAGCTATTTTGATTTTTAAAATGGCATGTTTTTGATCAAATTTGCATTATATCGCCCATAGCAGTACGCGCGGATTTTGAACTTTGACGCACGCTCACGGCCTTATTAAATATGAAGAGTGACTGAAATTAATGTAAATTGTCAATTACGTTAAGAGGAATCCAAATCATGTAAACATTTTGAATTTGACTTTTTCTGCGCGTCATGAGCGCGCGCACCGCGCGCGGGGACATGTACGGACGGAAAATTTTGAAATGCTTAAAATGACCTGATTCGTACTCTCCTTTAGTAGTTAAGTGATTTTGAGCTTTTTAAAATTTTGACGCGCACGTACGCGCGCGTCATGACCTTTATGTGACCTTTGATGACATGACCTGTTGACCTTTGACCTGAAATATATGTGATATGAATATGAATGACCTTTGCTGATGCATCATGAAGATATGATGGATAACGTGATTTCACAAAATGGCGCCTGGATGACGTCACGATAATCTGATGACCTTGAAAATGTTCCTGTCACTTTTCATGACAATGACCTATGACTGTGCCAAAATTGAATGAAATTGACGAAACCGAACGTGAGTTATCCTAGGAACAAAAAACGGGAAGAAATAAAAATAAATAATAATAATAATAATAATAACTAGAAATTTAATTCGTCACGAAGACGAATAAGGTGGTCTGTCTTCAAGTCTTATAATAGATTATAATATTTACTATATTGAAAAAGGGAGAAGTTATATAGACATGTAAACAATGATGATTATGATGATGATGATCTTGATAGTAATGATTATGATGATCATGATCATGATGATGTTGAGGAGGATGATTATCATCATTATGATAATGATGATCATGATCATGAGCGTGATTCTGACATCTTATCGGAAAAATGAGGGGTGATTTAGATAACATATAGTCTCAGCGACAACATACTAAAATTTAGGAGAAAACTGTTGAATAACAACCGAGATACTGGTCAAAACACATTGTCATGCAGATTCATGTTTTGAAAAAAGTGACCTCCCATAGACATAACACGCAAATATGACAAATTATGCATTGTCGCCTTTAATCGAATATTTCACTATGATGACGTCATCCAAATGAAAAAAAAATGACTTATTCTGATAGAAAATTATCTCAGCTACAACATATCAAAATCTGGGAGAAAATCGATCACCGATAAGTGAGATAATCTCAATTAAACAAAGACAAAAATGACGTCATCATAAAAATACATTTTGTTGAGTTTAGATGTCAATATGAAGACTTTGTTACATTTTGTACGAGTCAGGGTGGTATGAAATCATATCTCCATCTCATGCTTTCTCCAACCATGATATAAAAATTGGGGGTCAATGGACTATCTGAAGAGCTATTTCGATTTTTAAAATGGCATGTTTTTGATCAAATTTGCATTATATCGCCCATAGCAGTACGCGCGGATTTTGAACTTTGACGCACGCTCACGGCCTTATTAAATATGAAGAGTGACTGAAATTAATGTAAATTGTCAATTACGTTAAGAGGAATCCAAATCATGTAAACATTTTGAATTTGACTTTTTCTGCGCGTCATGAGCGCGCGCACCGCGCGCGCGGACACTTACGGACGGAAAATTTTGAAATGCTTAAAATGACCTGATTCGTACTCTCCTTTAGTAGTTAAGTGATTTTGAGCATCTTAAAATTTTGACGCGCGCGTACGTGCGCGTCATGACCTTTATGTGACCTTTCATGACATGACTTGTTGACCCTTGACCTGAAGTATATGTGATATGAATATGAATGACCTTTGCTGATGCATCATGAAGATATGATGGATAACGTGATTTCACAAAATGGCGCCTGGATGACGTCACGATGACTTGATGACCTTGAAAATGTTCCTGTCACGTCTCATGACGATGACCTATGACTGTGCCAAAATTGAATGAAATTGACGAAACCGAACTTGAGTTATCCTAGGAACAAAAAACGGGAAGAAATAAAAATAAATAATAATAATAATAATAATAATAATAATAATAATAAAGAAAATTCTGACGAAATCAATAGGTGGTCTGTTGTTAACAGACCACCTAACTAGAAATTTAATTCGTCACGAAGACGAATAAGGTGGTCTGTCTTCAAGTCTTATAATAGATTATAATATTTACTATATTGAAAAAAGGAGAAGTTATATAGACATGTAAACAATGATGATTAAGATGATGATGATCTTGATAGTAATGATTATGATGATGATGATGTTGATGAGGATGATTATCATCATTATGATAATGATGATGATCATGATCATGAGCGTGATTCTGACATCTTCTTGGAAAAATGAGGGATGATTAAGATAACATATAGTCTCAGCGACAAAATACTAAAATTTGGGAGAAAACTGTTGAATAACAACCGAGATACTGGTCAAAACACATTGTCATGCAGATTCATGTTTTGAAAAAAGTGACCTCCCATAGACATAACACGCAAATATGACAAATTATGCATTGTCGCCTTTAATCGAATATTTCACTATGATGACGTCATCCAAATGAAAAAAATATGACTTATTCTGATAGAAAATTATCTCAGCTACAACATATCAAAATCTGGGAGAAAATCGATCACCGATAAGTGAGATAATCTCAATTAAACAAAGACAAAAATGACGTCATCATAAAAATACATTTTGTTGAGTTTAGATGTCAATATGAAGACTTTGTTACACTTTGTACGAGTCAGGGTGGTATGAAATCATATCTCCATCTCATGCTTTCTCCAACCATGATATAAAAATTGGGGGTCAATGGACTATCTGAAGAGCTATTTCGATTTTTAAAATGGCATGTTTTTGATCAAATTTGCATTATATCGCCCATAGCAGTACGCGCGGATTTTGAACTTTGACGCACGCTCACGGCCTTATTAAATATGAAGAGTGACTGAAATTAATGTAAATTGTCAATTACGTTAAGAGGAATCCAAATCATGTAAACATTTTGAATTTGACTTTTTCTGCGCGTCATGAGCGCGCGCACCGCGCGCGCGGACACTTACGGACGGAAAATTTTGAAATGCTTAAAATGACCTGATTCGTACTCTCCTTTAGTAGTTAAGTGATTTTGAGCATCTTAAAATTTTGACGCGCGCGTACGTGCGCGTCATGACCTTTATGTGACCTTTCATGACATGACTTGTTGACCCTTGACCTGAAGTATATGTGATATGAATATGAATGACCTTTGCTGATGCATCATGAAGATATGATGGATAACGTGATTTCACAAAATGGCGCCTGGATGACGTCACGATGACTTGATGACCTTGAAAATGTTCCTGTCACGTCTCATGACAATGACCTATGACTGTGCCAAAATTGAATGAAATTGACGAAACCGAACTTGAGTTATCCTAGGAACAAAAAACGGGAAGAAATAAAAATAAATAATAATAATAATAATAATAATAATAATAATAATAATAATAAAGAAAATTCTGACGAAATCAATAGGTGGTCTGTTGTTAACAGACCACCTAACTAGAAATTTAATTCGTCATGGGGACGAATTAGGTGGTCTGTCTTCAATTCTTATGATCATGCTCATCTTCAATTCAATTACCCAATAAAATGATGTTAATGTAAAATGATGTATTGAGATATGAATTGATGAATGATGAAGTGATAGATTGAACTGTCGTGAAATGAACTGAATTGATGAGCTAAACGGATGAACTGATGAACTGAACTAAACTGATGAGCTGAACTGATGAACGAAATATTGAGAAATTATCATGATTCATAATGATCATGATCAAATTTAGTGCAAAAAAATATTAAAATAAGTAGGCCTAATGAATATGACACAAAGTATTGAAAATAAACTACTTAATCATGATTATCATTATTTTCATGATGACGATAATGATAATCATGATTATGATAATCATGATCATGATGATGTTGATGAGGATGATTATCATCATTATGATAATGATGATGATAATGGTGATGATGATGACGATGATAATAATGATAATGATGATGATAATCATGATCATGAAGATTTTGATGGGGATGATTATCATCATTATGATAATGATGATGATCATGATCATAAGCGTGACCCTGACATGTGATTGAAAAAAGTGAGGAAATATTTAGATAGCATATAGTCTCAGCTACAATATACTCAAAAATCAACACAAACCAAGCGCAAAAAACGGCGATATTGCTCGCAAAAGACAGGAATGTAGAATCCAGATTTGAGAAAAAGTCATGTCCCATAGAGAATACACGCAAAATGTGAAAAATTGACATGCCTCCTTTAATCGCAAAAATACGCCACGATGCTTTTGTCAAAATGAAAAATCGTAGTGACGGCATTTGTTGAAAATTGTCTCAGCTAAAACATATCAAAATTTGGAAGAAAATTGATCAACATTAACAGAGATACACAGCAAACAGTATGCCTAGGGTGTGATTGTTACGTCACAATGGAGTTCGCTCATAGTGCGCATTTTGTTATATGCGTAATATACATTGTCATGGTCACCAGCAGCTGGTGCGCGATGAAATGTACAACTGGCTCGATTATTGCTCACTTCTTTCCCACGCATTTTGCCGTTGACTTTTCAGATCGAGCAATAATATTTGTTCTATACGGTTAATAATGTATTTCGTATAGGCATGTTTTTGCCCATATGCTATGTATTAAAAGAGCTCGCACGCACAGACATTTACCTTAAACGGACGCTCATTTCGTTAATAATGGTCATAAAGAGATAAACATGGTATCAAATTGTTCGGAAAAAATGGGCAATACTATGTAAGACAACAAATGGCGTTTTTAGGTTGCGTTCGACCATTACGAACAAAAACGTGCGCGCAAATTTATGCGCGCGGAAAGGTGTGCGCACGCAAAATTCTCGAAATGCTTGAAATGGCCTAAAACGTACTCTAATTGGATTAAAAAATGATTATGAGCATTTTTTATTTTTGTGCGCACCGACGCGCGGACGGACGCGTACGTGTGCGTTAATTGACCTTAAGTTGACCGGACGGATATTGACCATAATCGTTATAAATATGAATGAGAAATGATTTACGGTTTTGAAGATATGATCATGAGTTGATTCTCAGAGCACTTCACAAAATGGCGCCTGGATGACGTCACGAAATGTTGATGAACTTGAAAATGTTCCTGTCACGTCTTAAGATGATGACCTATAACTGTGTTAAATTTGAAAGAAATTGGACGGTTCAATATTGAGTAATCGTGCACACAAAAACGTGGTCAGAAATTTATTTTAATTGAATTGTGTTTTTGTACAAATTCAATTAAAATACTAGAAATTTAATTCGTCACGAAGACGAATAAGGTGGTCTGTCTTCAAGTTTTATAATAGATCATAATATTTACTATATTGAAAAAGGGAAAAGTTATATAGACATGTAAACAATGATGATTATGATGATGATGATCTTGATAGTAATGATTATGATGATGATGATCATGATGATGTTGATGAGGATGGTTATCATCATTATGATAATGATGATCATGATCATGAGCGTGATTCTGACATCTTATCGGAAAAATGAGGGGTGAGTTAGATAACATATAGTCTCAGCGACAACATACTAAAATCTAGGAGAAAACTGTTGAATAACAACCGAGATACTGGTCAAAACACATTGTCATGCACATTCATGTTTTGAAAAAAGTGACCTCCCATAGACATAACACGGAAATATGACAAATTATGCATTGTCGCCTTTAATCGAATATTTAACTATGATGACGTCATTAAAATGAAAAATAAATAACATATTTTTGATAGATAATTATCTCAGCTACAACATATCAAAATCTGGGAGAAAATCGATCACCGATAAGTGAGATAAACTCAATTAAACAAAGACAAAAATGACGTCATCAACAAAATACATTTATTTGAGTTTAGATGCCAATATGAAGATTTTGTTTCACTTTGTACGAGTCAGGGTGGTATGAAATCATATCTCCAACTTATGCTTTCTCCAACCATGATATAAAAATTGGGGGTCAATGGACTATCTGAAGAGCTATTTCGATTTTTAAAATGGCATGTTTTTGATCAAATTTGCACTATATTGCCCATAGCAGTACGCGCGGATTTTGAACTTTGACGCACGCTCACGGCCTTATGAAATATGAAGAGTGACTGAAATTAATGTTAATTGTCAATTACGTTAAGAGGAATCTAAATCATGTAAACATTTTGAATTTGACCTTTTTCGCGCGCTGTGAGCGCGCACACCGCGCGCGGGGACACTTACGGACGGAAAATTTTGAAATGCTTAAAATGACCTGATTCGTACTCTCGTTTAATAGTTTAGTAATTTTGAGCAATTTTAAATTTTAACGCGCACATACGCGCGCGTCATGACCTTTATGTGACCTTTGATGACATGACCTGTTGAACCTTGACCTAAAGTATATGTGATATGAATATGAATGACCTTTGCTGATGCATCATGAAGATATGATGGATAACGTGATTTCACAAAATGGCGCCTGGATGACGTCACGATAACCTAATGACCTTAAAAATGTTCCTGTCACGTCTCATGATAATGACCTATAACTGTGCCAAAATTGAATCAAATTGACATAACCAATCTTACGTTATCCGACACACAAAAAAGTGAAGAAATAAATAAAAATAAAGAAATAATAATAATAATAAAGAAGAAAGAAAATTCTGACGAAATCAATAGGTGGTCTGTTGATAACAGACCACCTAACTAGAAATGTAATTCGTCATGGGGACGAATTAGGTGGTCTGTCTTCAATGCTTATGATCATGCTCATCTTCAATTCAATTACCCCATGGAATTATGTTAATGTAAAATGAAGTATTAAGATATAAATTGATGAATGAAGTACTGATGAACTGATAAATTGAACTGATGTGAAATGAACTGAATTGATGAGCTAAACGGATGAACTGATGAACTGAACTTAACTGATGAGCTGAACTGATGAACGAAATATTGAGAAATTATCATGATGATGCATAATTAAGTAATATTGACTGCCTTCTGGGCAATACGACGTATATCGGCCGAACCTAAGGTGAGGATGATATATGGCAAGTCGTATTGCCCTGAATTAGGCAGTAAATATTACTTATATTAACCACATCAGACACCTAGAGCAAACAAGAAACTCTTACTATCTTATACTATCTTATAAATTATAAATTATAAATTACTATCTTATAAATTATGTAGCCTACTGTACTGCACAGGATTTCCTAGCATTAGAAGTTGCAAAAACATCGTCAAACAAGCACTGTGCATCAAGTGCTTGACGAAATTTCGATACACTGCAAACAGTGTGCCAAGGGTCTGATTGTTACGTCACAATCGAGTTCGTGCATGGTGCGCATTTTGTTATACGCGTAATATACATTGTCATTGTCACCAGTAGCTGGTGCGCGATGTTATTTACAACTGGCTCGATTATTTCTCACGAGTTTGACACGCAAAAAATTGTGGGGTCAACTTGCATCCTAAAGAGCTATAATGTATTTCGTATAGGCATGTTTTTGCCCATATATGCTATGTATTACAAGAGCTCGCACGCACAGATATTTACCTTGAACGGACGCTCATTTCGTTATTAATGGTCATAAAAAGATAAACTTGGTATCAAATTGTTCGGAATAAAATGGGCAATACTATGAAAGACAAAAAAAAGGCAATTCTAGGTTGCGTACGACCATTACGAACACAAACGTGCGCGCAAATTTATGCGCGCGCACGCAATTTTTTTTTTGAAATGCTTGAAATGGCCTAAAACGTACTCGAATTTGATCAAAAAGTGATTTTGGCTATTTTTTTTTTTGCGCGCACCGACGCGCGGACGTACGCGTACGCGCGCGTTTATTGACCTTAAGTTGACCGGACGGATATTGACCTTAATCGTTATAAATATGAATGAGAAATTATTTACGGTTATGAAGATATGATCATGAGTTGATTTTCAGGGGACTTCACAAAATGGCGCCTGGATGACGTCACGATATTTTAATGAACTTGAAAATGTTCCTGTCACGTCTTAAGACGATGACCTATGACTGTGTCAAATTTAATTGAATTTGCACGGTTCAATTTTGAGAAATCGTGCACACAAAAAAGTGGTCACAAATTTATTTTAATTGAATTGTGTTTTTGTACAAATTCAATTAAAATACTAGAAATTTAATTCGTCACGAAGACGAATAAGGTGGTCTGTCTAAATCTTATGATAGAATTGAGAATGGGAGAAGTTATATAGACATGTAAACAATGATGATCATGATGACCATGATGATGATCATGATAGTAAAGGTGATGATGATGATGATAATGATAATGTTATATGATTATAAAAACGATAATGTTAATGATGATGATGAGCATAAGCATGATCCTGACATCTGATTGAAAAAATAAGGAAATATTAAGATAGCAAATAGTCTCAGCTACAACATACTAAAATTTGGGAGAAAACTTTTGAATAACAACCGAGATACTGGTCAAAACACATTGTCATGCAGATTCATGTTTAGAAAAAAGTGACCTCCCATAGACATAACACGCAAAAATGACAAATTATGCATTGTCGCCTTTAATCAAATATTTAACTATGATGACGTCATCTAAATGAAAAATAAATGGCATATTTCTGATAGAGAATTATCTCAGCTACAACATATCAAAATCTGGGAGAAGATCGATCACCGATAAGTGAGATAATCTCAAATAAACAAAGACAAAAATGACGTCATCAACAAATTACATTTGTTTGAGTTTAGATGCCAATATGATGACTTTATTTCACTTTGTACGAGTCAAGGTGGTATGAAATCATATCTCCAACTCATGCTTTCTCCAACCATGATATAAAAATTGGGGGTCAATGGACTATCTGAAGAGCTATTTCGATTTTTAAAATGGCATGTTTTTGATCAAATTTGCACTATATTGCCCATAGCAGTACGCGCGGATTTTGAACTTTGACGCACGCTCACGGCCTGATGAAATATGAAGAGTGACTGAAATTAATGTAAATTGTCAATTACGTTAAGAGGAATCCAAATCATGTAAACATTTTGAATTTGACCTTGTCCGCGCGCTGTGAGCGCGCACACCGCGCGCGGGGACACTTACGGACGGAAAATTTTGAAATGCTTAAAATGACCTGATTCGTACTCTCGTTTAATAGTTAAGTGATTTTGAGCAATTTTAAATTTTGACGCGCACATACGCGCGCGTCATGACCTTTATGTGACCTTTGATGACATGACCTGTTGACCCTTGACCTAAAGTATATGTGATATGAATATGAATGACCTTTGCTGATGCATCATGAAGATATGATGGATAACGTGATTTCACAAAATGGCGCCTGGATGACGTCACGATAACCTAATGACCTTAAAAATGTTCCTGTCACGTCTCATAATAATGACCTATGACAGTGCCAAAATTGAATCAAATTGACATAACCAATCTTACGTTATCCGACACACAAAAAAGTGAAGAAATAAATAAAAATAAAGAAATAATAATAAAGAAGAAAGAAAATTCTGACGAAATCAATAGGTGGTCTGTTGATAACAGACCACCTAACTAGAAATGTAATTCGTCACGAAGACGAATAAGGTGGTCTGTCTAAGTCTTATGATAGAATTGAGAATGGGAGAAGTTATATAGACATGTAAACAATGATGATCATGATGACCATGATGATGATCATGATGGTAAAGGTGATGATGATGATGATAATGATAATGTTATATGATGATAAAAACGATAATGTTAATGATGATGATGAGCACAAGCATGATCCTGACATCTGATTGAAAAAATGAGGAAATATTTAGATAGCAAATAGTCTCAGCTACAACATACTAAAATTTGGGAGAAAACTGTTGAATAATAACCGAGATATTGGTCAAAACACATTGTCATGCAGATGCATGTTTTGAAATAAGTGACCTCCCATAGACATAACACGCAAATATGACAAATTATGCATTGTCGCCTTTAATCGAATATTTTACTATGATAACGTCAGATAAATGAAAAATAGGTGACATATTCTGATAGAGAATTATCTCAGCTACAACATATCAAAATCTGGGAGAAAATCGATCACCGATAAGTGAGATAATCTCAAATAAACAAAGACAAAAATGACGTCATCAACAAAATACATTTGTTTGAGTTTAGATGCCAATATGATGACTTTATTTCACTTTGTACGAGTCAGGGTGGTATGAAATCATATCTCCAACCCATGCTTTCCCCAACCATGATATAAAAATTGGGGGTCAATGGACTATCTGAAGAGCTATTTCGATTTTTAAAATGGCATGTTTTTGATCAAATTTGCACTATATTGCCCATAGCAGTACGCGCGGATTTTGAACTTTGACGCACGCTCACGGCCTTATGAAATATGAAGAGTGACTGAAATTAATGTAAATTGTCAATTACGTTAAGAGGAATCCAAATCATGTAAACATTTTGAATTTGACCTTTTCCGCGCGCTGTGAGCGCGCACACCGCGCGCGGGGACATGAACGGACGGAAAATTTTGAAATGCTTAAAATGACCTGATTCGTACTCTCGTTTAATAGTTTAGTGATTTTGAGCAATTTTAAATTTTGACGCGCACATACGCGCGCGTCATGACCTTTATGTGACCTTTGATGACATGACCTGTTGACCCTTGACCTGAAGTATATGTGATATGACTATGAATGACCTTTGCTGATGCATCATGAAGATATGATGGATAACGTGATTTCACAAAATGGCGCCTGGATGACGTCACGATAACTTGATGACCTTGAAAATGTTCTAGACACGTGTCATGACAATGACCTATGACTGTGCCAAAATTGAATCAAATTGACTAAACCAAACTGTGAGTTATCCTGGGCACAAAAAACGGGGAGAAATAAAAATAAAGAATAATAATAATAAACTAGAAATTTAATTCGTCACGAAGACGAATAAGGTGGTCTGTCTTCAAGTCTTATAATAGATTATAATATTTACTATATTGAAAAAGGGAGAAGTTATATAGACATGTACACAATGATGATTATGATGCTGATGATCTTTATAGTAATGATTATGATGATCATGATCATGATGTTGATGAGGATGATTATCATCATTATGATAATGATGATGATCATGATCATGCGCGTGATTCTGACATCTTATCGAAAAAATGAGGAGTGATTTAGATAACATATAGTCTCAGCGACAACATACTAAAATTTGGGAGAAAACTGTTGAATAACAACCGAGATACTGGTCAAAACACATTGTCATGCAGATTCATGTTTAGAAAAGAGTGACCTCCCATAGACATAACACGCAAAAATGACAAATTATGCATTGTCGCCTTTAATCAAATATTCAACTATGATGACGTCATCTAAATGAAAAATAATTGGCATATTTCTGATAGAGAATTATCTCAGCTACAACATATCAAAATCTGGGAGAGGATCGATCACCGATAAGTGAGATAATCTCAAATAAACAAAGACAAAAATGACGTCATCAAGAAAATACATTTGTTTGAGTTTAGATGCCAATATGATGACTTTATTTCACTTTGTACGAGTCAGGGTGGTATGAAATCATATCTCCAACTCATGCTTTCTCCAACCATGATATAAAAAATGGGGGTCAATGGACTATCTGAAGAGCTATTTCGATTTTTAAAATGGCATGTTTTTGATCAAATTTGCATTATATTGCCCATAGCAGTACGCGCGGATTTTGAACTTTGACGCACGCTCACGGCCTTATGAAATATGAAGAATGACTGAAATTAATGTAAATTGTCAATTACGTTAAGAGGAATCCAAATCATGTAAACATTTTGAATTTGACCTTTTCCGCGCGCTGTGAGCGCGCACAACGCGCGCGTTGACAAGTACGGACGGAAAATTTTGAAATGCTTAAAATGACCTGATTCGTACTCTCCTTGAGTAGTTAAGTGATTTTGAGCTTTTTAAAATTTTGACGCGCACGTACGCGCGCGTCATGACCTTTATGTGACCTTTGATGACATGACCTGTTGACCCTTGACCTAAAGTATATGTGATATGAATATGAATGACCATTGCTGATGCATCATGAAGATATGATGGATAATGTGATTTCACAAAATGGCGCCTGGATGACGTCACGATAACTTGATGACCTTGAAAATGTTCTAGACACGTGTCATGACAATGACCTATGACTGTGCTAAAATTGAATCAAATTGACTAAACCAAACTTGAAGTTATCCTGTCCACAAAAAACGGGAAGAAATAAAAATAAAGAATAATAATAATAATAATAAAGAAAATTCTGACGAAATCAATAGGTGGTCTGTCGTTGACAGACCACCTAATAAAGAAAATTCTGACGAAATCAATAGGTGGTCTGTTGATAACAGACCACCTAACTAGAATTTAAATCGTCACGAAGACGATTAAGGTGGTCTGTCTAAGTCTTATGATAGATTTGAGAATGGGAGAAGTTATATAGACATGTAAACAATGATGATCGTGATGAACATGGTGATGATCATGATAGTAAAGGTGATGATGATGATGATAATGATAATGTTATATAATGATAAAAACGATAATGTTAATGATGATGATGATAATGATCATGCTCATGATGATGTTGATGATGATCATCTTCAGACCATGATGATGATGATGATGATGGTGACATTGATGATGATGATGTTGATGATGATGATATTGATGATGATGATGATGATGAGCATGAGCATGATCCTTACATCTGATTGAAAAAATGAGGAAATATTTAGATAGCAAATAGTCTCAGCTACAACATACTAAAATTTGGGAGAAAACTGTTGAATAATAACCGAGATACTGGTCAAAACACATTGTCATGCAGATTCATGTTTTGAAAAAAGTGACCTCCCATAGACAACACGCAAATATGACAAATTATGCATTGTCGCCTTTAATCGAATATTTAACTATGATGACGTCATCCAAATGAAAAATAAATGACATATTTCTGATAGAGAATTATCTCAGCTACATAATATCAAAATATGGGAGAAAATTGATCACCGATAAGTGAGATAATTTCAATTAAACAAAGACAAAAATGACGTCATCAACAAAATACATTTGTTTGAGTTTAGATGCCAATATGATGACTTTATTTCACTTTGTACGAGTCAGGGTGGTATGAAATCATATTTCCAACTCATGCTTTCTCCAACCATAATATAAAAATTGGGGGTCGATGGACTATCTGAAGAGCTATTTCGATTTTTAAAATGGCATGTTTTTAATCAAATTTGCATTATATTGCCCATAGCAGCACGCGCGGATTTTGAACTTTGACGCACGCTCACGGCCTTATGAAATATGAAGAGTGACTGAAATTAATGTAAATTGTCAATTACGTTAAGAGGAATTCAAATCATGTAAACATTTTGAATTTGACCATTTCCGCGCGCTGTGCGCGCGCACACCGCGCGCGGGGACACAAACGGACGGAAAATTTTGAAATGCTTAAAATGACCTGATTCGTACTCTCGTTTAATAGTTAAGTGATTTTGAGCAATTTTAAATTTTGACGCGCGCGTTTGCGCGCGTCATGACCTTTATTTGACCTTTGATGACACGACCTGTTGACCCTTAACCTGAAATATATGTGATATGAATATGAATGAACTTTGAGTACGCATCATGAAGATATGATGGATAATGTGATTTCACAAAATGGCGCCTGGATGACGTCACGATAATTTGATGACCTTGAAAATGTTCCTGTCACGTCTCATGATGATTACCTATGACTGTGTCAAAATTGAGAGAAATTGGGTGGATGGGTATTGAGAAATCGGTTGCACAAAAAAGTGGAGAAATAAATAAAAATAAATAATAAATAAATAATAAATAAAGAAAGAAAGACAATTCTGACGAAATCAATAGGTGGTCTGTTGACAACAGACCACCTAACTAGAATTTAAATCGTCACGAAGACGATTAAGGTGGTCTGTCTAAGTCTTATGGTAGATTTGAGAATGGGAGAAGTTATATAGACATGTAAACAATGATGATTATGATAAACATGATGATGATCATGATAGTAAAGGTGATGATGATGATGATAATGATCATGATCATGATGATGTTGATGATGGTGACATTGATGATGATGATGATGATGATATTGATGATGATGATGATGATGATGAGCATGAGCATGATCCTGACATCTGGTTGAAAAAAAAGGAAATATTTAGATAGCAAATAGTCTCAGCTACAACATACTAAAATTTGGGAGAAAACTGTTGTATAATAACTGAGATACTGGTCAAAACACATTGTCATGCAGATTCATGTTTTGAAAAAAGTGACCTCCCATAGACATAACACGCAAATATAACAAATTATGCATTGTCGCCTTTAATCGAATATTTTACTATGATGACGTCATTAAAATGAAAAATAAATGGCATAATTCTGATAGAGAATTATCTCAGCTACAACATATCAAAATGTGGGAGAAAATCGATCACCGATAAGTGAGATAATCTCAATTAAACAAAGACAAAAATGACGTCATCAACAAAATACATTTGTTTGAGTTTAAATGCAAATATGATGACTTTGTTTCACTTTGTACGAGTCAGGGTGGTATGAAATCATATCTCCAACACATGCTTTCTCCAACCATGATATAAAAATTGGGGGTCGATGGACTATCTGAAGAGCTATTTCGATTTTTAAAATGGCATGTTTTTGATCAAATTTGCATTATATTACCCATAGCAGCACGCGCGGATTTTGAACTTTGACGCACGCTCACGGCCTTATGAAATATGAAGAGTGACTGAAATTAATGTAAATTGTCAATTACGTTTAGAGGAATCCAAATCATGTAAACATTTTGAATTTGACCCTTTCCGCGCGCTGTGAGCGCGCACACCGCGCGCGGGGACACAAACGGACGGAAAATTTTGAAATGCTTAAAATGACCTGATTCGTACTCTCGTTTAACAGTTAAGTGATTTTGAGCAATTTTAAATTTTGACGCGCACATACGCGCGCGTCATGACCTTTATGTGACCTTTGATGACATGACCTGTTGACCCTTGACCTGAAGTATATGTTATATTAATATGAATGACCTTTGATGACGCGTCATGAAGATATGATGGATAATGTGATTTCACAAAATGGCGCCTGGATGACGTCACGATAATTTGATGACCTTGAAAATGTTCCTGTCACGTTTCATAATGATGACCTATAACTGTGTCAAAATTGAGAGAAATTGGGTGGATGGATATTGAGAAATCGGATACACAAAAAAGTGGAGAAATAAATAAAAATAAATAAATAATAATAAATAAAGAAAGAAAATTCTGACGAAATCAATAGGTGGTCTGTTGATAACAGACCACCTAACTAGAATTTAATTCGTCACGAAGACGAATAAGGTGGTCTGTCTAAGCCTTATGATAGATTTGAGAATGGGAGAAGTTATATAGACATGATGTAAACAATGATGATCATGATGAACATGATGATGACCATGATAGTAAAGGTGATGATGATGATAATGATAATGTTATATGACGATAAAAATGATAATGTTAATGATGATGATGATAATGATCATGATCATGATGATGTTAATGATGATCATCTTCAGACAATGATGATCATCTTCAGACAATGATGATGATGATGGTGATATTGATGATGATGATGATGATGATGATATTGATGATGATGATGATGATGAGCATGAGCATGATCCTGACATCTGATTGAAAAAATGAGGAAATAGTTAGATAGCAAATAGTCTCAGCTACAACATACTAAAATTTGGGAGAAAACTGTTGAATAATAACCGAGATACTGTTTAAAACACATTGTCATGCAGATTCAGGTTTTGAAAAAAGTGACCTCCCATAGACATAACACGCAAATATGACAAATTATGCATTATCGCCTTTAATCGAATATTTAACTATGATGACGTCATCTAAATGAAAAATCAATGGCATATTTCTGATAGAAAATTATCTCAGCTACAACATATCAAAATCTGGGAGAAAATTGATCACCGATAAGTGAGATAATCTCAATTAAACAAAGACAAAAATGACGTCATCAACAAAATACATTTGTTTGAGTTTAGATGCCAATATGATGACTTAGTTTCACTTTGTACGAGTCAGGGTGGTATGAAATCATATCTCCAACTCATGCTTTCTCCAACCATGATATAAAAATTGGGGGTCGATGGACTATCTGAAGAGCTAATTCGATTTTTAAAATGGCATGTTTTTGATCAAATTTGCATTATATTGCCCATAGCAGCACGCGCGGATTTTGAACTTTGACGCACGCTCACGGCCTTATGGAATATGAAGAGTGACTGAAATTAATGTAAATTGTCAATTACGTTAAGAGGAATCCAAATCATGTAAACATTTTGAATTTGACTTTTTCCGCGCGCTGTGAGCGCGCACACCGCGCGCGGGGACACAAACGGACGGAAAATTTTGAAATGCTTTAAATGACCTGATTCGTACTCTCGTTTAATAGTTAAGTGATTTTGAGCAATTTTAAATTTTGACGCGCACATACGCGCGCGTCATGACCTTTATGTGACCTTTGATGACATGACCTGTTGACCCTTGACCTGAAGTAAATGTGATATGAATATGAATGAACTTTGATTACGCATCATGAAGATATGATGGATAATGTGATTTCACAAAATGGCGCCTGGATGACGTCACGATAATTTGATGACCTTGAAAATGTTCCTGTCACATCTCATGATAATTACCTATGACTGTGTCAAAATGGAGAGAAATAGGGTGGATGGATATTGAGAAATCGGTTGCACAAAAAAGTGGAGAAATAAATAAAAATAAATAAATAAATAATAATAATAAATAAAGAAAGAAAATTCTGACGAAATCAATAGGTGGTCTGTTGATAACAGACCACCTAACTAGAAATTTAATTCGTCACGAAGACGAATAAGGTGGTCTGTCTTCAAGTCTTATAATAGATTATAATATTTACTATATTGAAAAAGGGAGAAGTTATATAGACATGTAAACAATGATGATTAAGATGATGATCTTGATAGTAATGATTATGATGATGATGATCATGATGATGTTGATGAGGATGATTATCATCATTATGATAATGATGATGATCATGATCATGAGCGTGATTCTGACATCTTCTTGGAAAAATGAGGGATGATTAAGATAACATATAGTCTCAGCGACAAAATACTAAAATTTGGGAGAAAACTGTTGAATAACAACCGAGATACTGGTCAAAACACATTGTCATGCAGATTCATGTTTTGAAAAAAGTGACCTCCCATAGACATAACACGCAAATATGACAAATTATGCATTGTCGCCTTTAATCGAATATTTCACTATGATGACGTCATCCAAATGAACAAAATATGACTTATTCTGATAGAGAATTATCACAGCTACAACATATCAAAATCTGGGAGAAAATCGATCACCGATAAGTAAGATAATCTCAATTAAACAAAGACAAAGTCTTATGATCATGCTCATCTTCAATTCAATTAACCCATGAAATGATGTTAATGTAAAATGATGTATTAAGATATATATTGATGAATGAAGTACTTATGAACTGATGAACTGATAAATTGAACTGATGTGAAATGAACTGAATTGATGAGCTAAACGGATGAACTGATGAACTGAACTAAACTGATGAGCTGAACTGATGAACGAAATATTGAGAAATTATCATGATGATGCATAATTAAGTAATATTGACTGCCTTTTGGGCAATACGACGTATATCGCCCGAACCGAAGGTGAGGATGATATATGGCAAGTCGTATTGCCCTGAATTAGGCAGTAAATATTACTAATATTAACCACATCAGACATCTAGAGCAAACAAGAAACTCTTACTATCTGATACTATCTTATGAATTATAAATTATAAATTACTATCTTATAAATTATGTAGCCTACACTGCACAGGATTTCCTAGCATTAGAAGTTGCAAAAACATCGTCAAACAAGCACTGTGCATCAAGTGCTTGACGAATTTTCGAAACACTGCAAACAGTGTGCCAAGAGTCTGATTGTGACGTCACAATAGAGTTCGTGCATGGTGCGCATTTTGTTATACGCGTAATATACATTGTCATTGTCACCAGCAGCTGGTGCGCGATGTTATTTACAACTGGCTCGATTATTTCTCACGAGTTTGACACGCAACAAATTGTGGGGTCAACTTGCATCCTAAAGAGCTATAATGTATTTCGTATAGGCATGTTTTTGCCCATATATGCTATGTATTACAAGAGCTCGCACGCACAGACATTTACCTTGAACGGGCGCTCATTTCGTTATTAATGGTCATAAAGAGATACACATGGTATCAAATTGTTCGGAAAAAAATGGGCAATACTATGATAGACAAAAAAAGGGCGATTCTAGGTTGCGTACGACCATTAAGAACACAAACGTGCGCGCAAATTTATGCGCGCGCAAAGGTGTTCGCACGCAAAATTTTCGAAATGCTTGAAATGGCCTAAAACGTACTCTAATTTGATCAAAAAGTGATTTTGAGCATTTTTTATTTTTGCGCGCACAGACGCGCGGACGTACGCTTACGCGCGCGTTTATTGACCTTAAGTTGACCGGACGGATATTGACCTTAATCGTTATAAATATGAATGAGAAATGAGTTACGGTTATGAAGATATGATCATGAGTTGTATTTTAGAGCACTTCACAAAATGGCGCCTGGATGACGTCACGATATTTTGATGAACTTGAAAATGTTCCTGTCACGTCTCAAGACAATGACCTATGACTGTGTCAAATTTAAAAGAAATTGGACGGTTCAATTTTGAGTAATCGTGCACACAAAAAAGTGGTCAGAAATTTATTTTAATTGAATTGTGTTTTTGTACAAATTCAATTAAAATACTAGAAATTTAATTCGTCATGGGGACGAATTAGGTGGTCTGTCTTCAATTCTTATGATCATGCTCATCTTCAATTCAATTACCCAATAAAATGATGTTAATGTAAAATGATGTATTGAGATATGAATTGATGAATGAAGAATAATGGATCAAGTGATAATAGGGTAATAAAGTAAATATGGTTGTTTATTACATTATTTGCGATTGTACGTGTTTTAATATTCAAAGGAGATGGTACAGTGAAAGGTCAAAAAGAAAAAAAAGTGAAGAAAACAAATTGTTGGAGACGCCCGGACTCGAACCAGGGACCTCGAGGTCGGAAGTCAAGTGCGTTACCGATATACCAAAACATTTCCCATAGAGATTACACGTAAACGAAAAATGGAATTCTCAAATCCCACTTTGTAATTGAAATATGAGCATGATCCCGACATCTGATCGAGAAATAAATGACACACTTGTGATAGCTCATTGTCTCAGCTACAACATACTCAAAGCTCAGCGTAAACGAAAATAAAACGACGGAGATATTGCTCGCGAGAGACAAGAATGTAGAATCCAGTTTTGAGAAAAAGTCATATCCCATAGAGAATACACGCAAAATGTGAAAGATTGACATGCCTCCTTTAATCACAAAAATACGACATGATGCCATTGTCAAAATGAAAAATACGTCGTGACTTTATTTGTAGAAGATTGTCTCAGCTACAACATATCAAAATGTGGAAGAAAATCGATCAATATTTACAGAGATACAGTGAAATTTCCAAAAATATGCTAACGTCATAATTTGCAAATTGAAATTTTGAGTTTGGAGGCCTTTATGATGACGTCATGAGTTAATTGAGGGTCGAATGAGACATGAAATCATATCTCCGACTCATAATCTATCTAAATATGAGAAAGAATTGGGGATATCTATCCATTCTGAAGAGCTACAATGGATTTTGTATAGGCATGTTTTTGCCCATATTTGCCATGTATTACAAGAGCTCGCACGCACGGACATTTACCTTGAACGGAGGCCGTCATGATGACGTCATGAGTTAATTTAGGGTTCGAACGGACTTTTACCTTGAACGGACGCTCATTTCGTTATTAATGGTCATAAAGAGATAAACATGGTATCAAATTGTTCGGAATAAAATAGGCAATACTATGATAGACAAAAAAAGGCGATTCTAGGTTGCGTACGACCATTACGAACACAAACGTGCGCGCAAATTTGAAAAGGTGTTCCCACTCAAAATTTTCGAAATGCTTGAAATGGCCTAAAACGTACTCTAATTTGATCAAAAAGTGATTTTGAGCATTTTTTAGTTTTGCGCGCACCGACGCGCGGACGTACGCGTACGCGCGCGTTTATTGACCTTAAGTTGACCGGATGGATATTGACCATAATCGTTATAAATATGAATGAGAAATGATTTACGGTTATGAAGATATGATCATGAGTTGATTCTCAGAGCCCTTCACAAAATGGCGCCTGGATGACGTCACGATGTTTTAATGAACTTGAAAATGTTCCTGTCACGTCTTATGATAATGACCTATAACTGTGTCAAATTTGAAAGAAATTGGACGGTTCAATTTTGAGTAATCGTGCACACAAAAAAGTGGTCAGAAATTTATTTTAATTGAATTGTGTTTTTGTACAAATTCAATTAAAATACTAGAAATTTAATTCGTCACGAAGACGAATAAGGTGGTCTGTCTTCAAGTCTTATAATAGATTATAATATTTACTATATTGAAAAAGGGAGAAGTTATATAGACATGTAAACAATGATGATTAAGATGATGATGATCTTGATAGTAATGATTATGATGATGATGATCATGATGATGTTGAGGATGATTATCATCATTATGATAATGATGATGATCATGATCATGAGCGTGATTCTGACATCTTCTTGGAAAAATGAGGGATGATTAAGATAACATATAGTCTCAGCGACAAAATACTAAAATTTGGGAGAAAACTGTTGAATAACAACCGAGATACTGGTCAAAACACATTGTCATGCAGATTCATGTTTTGAAAAAAGTGACCTCCCATAGACATAACACGCAAATATGACAAATTATGCATTGTCGCATTTAATCGAATATTTTACTATGATGACGTCATCCAAATGAAAAAAATATGACTTATTCTGATAGAGAATTATCTCAGCTACAACATATCAAAATCTGGGAGAAAATCGATCACCGATAAGTGAGATAATCTCAATTAAACAAAGACAAAAATGACGTCATCAAAAAAATACATTTTGTTGAGTTTAGATGTCAATATGAAGACTTTGTTACACTTTGTACGAGTCAGGGTGGTATGAAATCATATCTCCATCTCATGCTTTCTCCAACCATGATATAAAAATTGGGGGTCAATGGACTATCTGAAGAGCTATTTCGATTTTTAAAATGGCATGTTTTTGATCAAATTTGCATTATATCGCCCATAGCAGTACGCGCGGATTTTGAACTTTGACGCACGCTCACGGCCTTATTAAATATGAAGAGTGACTGAAATTAATGTAAATTGTCAATTACGTTAAGAGGAATCCAAATCATGTAAACATTTTGAATTTGACTTTTTCTGCACGTCATGAGCGCGCGCACCGCGCGCGGGGACATGTACGGACGGAAAATTTTGAAATGCTTAAAATGACCTGATTCGTACTCTCCTTTAGTAGTTAAGTGATTTTGAGCTTTCTAAAAATTTTACGCGCACGTACGCGCGCGTCATGACCTTTATGTGACCTTTGATGACATGACCTGTTGACCTTTGACCTGAAGTATATGTGATATTAATATGAATGACCTTTGCTGATGCATCATGAAGATATGATGGATAACGTGATTTCACAAAATGGCGCCTGGATGACGTCACGATAACCTGATGACCTTGAAAATGTTCCTGTCACGTCTCATGACAATGACCTATGACTGTGCCAAAATTGAATGAAATTGACGAAACCGAACTTGAGTTATCCTAGGAACAAAAAACGGGAAGAAATAAAAATAAATAATAATAATAATAATAATAATAATAATAATAATAATAATAAAGAAAATTCTGACGAAATCAATAGGTGGTCTGTCGTTGACAGACCACCTAACTAGAAATTTAATTCGTCACGAAGACGAATAAGGTGGTCTGTCTTCAAGTCTTATAATAGATTATAATATTTGCTATATTGAAAAAGGGAGAAGTTATATAGACATATAAACAATGATGAATATGATGATGATGATCTTGATAGTAATGATTATGATGATGATGATCATGATGATGTTGATGAGGATGATTATCATCATTATGATAATGATGATGATCATGATCATGAGCATGATTCTGACATCTTATCGGAAAAATGAGGAGTGATTTAGATAACATATAGTCTCAGCGACAACATACTAAAATTTAGGAGAAAACTGTTGAATAACAACCGAGATACTGGTCAAAACACATTGTCAGGCAGATTCATGTTTTGAAAAAAGTGACCTCCCATAGACATAACACGCAAAAATGACAAATTATGCATTGTCGCCTTTAATCGAATATTTTACTATGATGACGTCATCTAAATGAAAAATAAATGACGTATTTCTGGTAGAGAATTAGCTCAGCTACAACATATCGAAATCTGGGAGAAAATCGATCACTGATAAGCGAGATAATCTCAATTAAACAAAGACAAAAATGACGTCATCAACAAAATACATTTTCTTTAGTTTAGATGCAAATATGAAGATTTTTTTTCACTTTGTACGAGTCAGGGTGGTATGAAATCATATCTCCAACTCATGCTCTTTCCAACCATGATATAAAAATTGGGGGTCGACGGACTATCTGAAGAGCTATTTCGATTTTTAAAATGGAATGTTTTTGATCAAATTTGCATTATATTGCCCATAGCAGTACGCGCGGATTTTGAACTTTGACGCACGCTCACGGCCTTATGAAATATGAATAGTGACTGAAATTAATGTAAATTGTCAATTACGTTAAGAGGAATCTAAATCATGTAAAAAAAATGAATTTGACCTTTTCCGCGCGTTGTGAGCGCGCGCAACGCGCACGTTGACACGTACGGACGGAAAATTTTGAAATGCTTAAAATGACCTGATTCGTACTCTCGTTTAATAGTTAAGTGATTTTGAGCATTTTAAAATTTTGACGCACGCGTACGCGCGCGTCATGACCTTTATGTGACCTTTGATGACATGACCTGTTGACCCTTGACCTGAAATATATGTGATATGAATATGAATGACCTTTGCTTATGCATCATGAAGATATGATGGATAATGTGATTTCACAAAATGGCGCCTGGATGACGTCACGATGACTTGATGACCTTGAAAATGTTCCTGTCACGTCTCATGACAATGACCTATGACTGTGTCAAAATTGAAAGAAATTAAGACAACCGATCTTGAGTTAACCGATAAACAAAAAACGGGAAGAAATAAAAATAAATAATAATAATAATAATAAATAAATAAAGAAAGAAAATTCTGACGAAAACAATAGGTGGTCTGTTGATAACAGACCACCTAACTAGAATTTAAATCGTCACGAAGACGATTAAGGTGGTCTGTCTAAGTCTTATGGTAGATTTGAGAATGGGAGAAGTTATATAGACATGTAAACAATGATGATTATGATAAACATGATGATGATCATGATAGTAAAGGTGATGATGATGATGATAATGATCATGATCATGATGATGTTGATGATGGTGACATTGATGATGATGATGATGATGATGAGCATGAGCATGATCCTGACATCTGGTTGAAAAAAAGGAAATATTTAGATAGCAAATAGTCTCAGCTACAACATACTAAAATTTGGGAGAAAACTGTTGTATAATAACTGAGATACTGGTCAAAACACATTGTCATGCAGATTCATGTTTTGAAAAAAGTGACCTCCCATAGACATAACACGCAAATATAACAAATTATGCATTGTCGCCTTTAATCGAATATTTAACTATGATGACGTCATTAAAATGAAAAATAAATGGCGTAATTCTGATAGAGAATTATCTCAGCTACAACATATCAAAATGTGGGAGAAAATCGATCACCGATAAGTGAGATAATCTCAATTAAACAAAGACAAAAATGACGTCATCAACAAAATACATTTGTTTGAGTTTAGATGCAAATATGATGACTTTGTTTCACTTTGTACGAGTCAGGGTGGTATGAAATCATATCTCCAACACATGTTTTCTCCAACCATGATATAAAAATTGGGGGTCGATGGACTATCTGAAGAGCTATTTCGATTTTTAAAATGGCATGTTTTTGATCAAATTTGCATTATATTACCCATAGCAGCACGCGCGGATTTTGAACTTTGACGCACGCTCACGGCCTTATGAAATATGAAGAGTGACTGAAATTAATGTAAATTGTTAATTACGTTTAGAGGAATCCAAATCATGTAAACATTTTGAATTTGACCCTTTCCGCGCGCTGTGAGCGCGCACACCGCGCGCGGGGACACAAACGGACGGAAAATTTTGAAATGCTTAAAATGACCTGATTCGTACTCTCGTTTAACAGTTAAGTGATTTTGAGCAATTTTAAATTTTGACGCGCACATACGCGCGCGTCATGACCTTTATGTGACCTTTGATGACATGACCTGTTGACCCTTGACCTGAAGTATATGTTATATTAATATGAATGACCTTTGATGACGCGTCATGAAGATATGATGGATAATGTGATTTCACAAAATGGCGCCTGGATGACGTCACGATAATTTGATGACCTTGAAAATGTTCCTGTCACGTCTCATAATGATGACCTATGACTGTGTCAAAATTGAGAGAAATTGGGTGGATGGATATTGAGAAATCGGATACACAAAAAAGTGGAGAAATAAATAAAAATAAATAAATAATAATAAATAAAGAAAGAAAATTCTGACGAAATCAATAGGTGGTCTGTTGATAACAGACCACCTAACTAGAATTTAAATCGTCACGAAGACGATTAAGGTGGTCTGTCTAAGTCTTATGGTAGATTTGAGAATGGGAGAAGTTATATAGACATGTAAACAATGATGATTATGATAAACATGATGATGATCATGATAGTAAAGGTGATGATGATGATGATAATGATCATGATCATGATGATGTTGATGATGGTGACATTGATGATGATGATGATGATGATATTGATGATGATGATGATGATGATGAGCATGAGCATGATCCTGACATCTGGTTGAAAAAAAAGGAAATATTTAGATAGCAAATAGTCTCAGCTACAACATACTAAAATTTGGGAGAAAACTGTTGTATAATAACTGAGATACTGGTCAAAACACATTGTCATGCAGATTCATGTTTTGAAAAAAGTGACCTCCCATAGACATAACACGCAAATATAACAAATTATGCATTGTCGCCTTTAATCGAATATTTAACTATGATGACGTCATTAAAATGAAAAATAAATGGCATAATTCTGATAGAGAATTATCTCAGCTACAACATATCAAAATGTGGGAGAAAATCGATCACCGATAAGTGAGATAATCTCAATTAAACAAAGACAAAAATGACGTCATCAACAAAATACATTTGTTTGAGTTTAGATGCAAATATGATGACTTTGTTTCACTTTGTACGAGTCAGGGTGGTATGAAATCATATCTCCAACACATGCTTTCTCCAACCATGATATAAAAATTGGGGGTCGATGGACTATCTGAAGAGCTATTTCGATTTTTAAAATGGCATGTTTTTGATCAAATTTGCATTATATTACCCATAGCAGCACGCGCGGATTTTGAACTTTGACGCACGCTCACGGCCTTATGAAATATGAAGAGTGACTGAAATTAATGTAAATTGTCAATTACGTTTAGAGGAATCCAAATCATGTAAACATTTTGAATTTGACCCTTTCCGCGCGCTGTGAGCGCGCACACCGCGCGCGGGGACACAAACGGACGGAAAATTTTGAAATGCTTCAAATGACCTGATTCGTACTCTCGTTTAACAGTTAAGTGATTTTGAGCAATTTTAAATTTTGACGCGCACATACGCGCGCGTCATGACCTTTATGTGACCTTTGATGACATGACCTGTTGACCCTTGACCTGAAGTATATGTTATATTAATATGAATGACCTTTGATGACGCGTCATGAAGATATGATGGATAATGTGATTTCACAAAATGGCGCCTGGATGACGTCACGATAACTTGATGACCTTGAAAATGTTCCTGTCACGTCTCATAATGATGACCTATGGCTGTGTCAAAATTGAGAGAAATTGGGTGGATGGATATTGAGAAATCGGATACACAAAAAAGTGGAGAAATAAATAAAAATAAATAAATAATAACTAGAAATTTAATTCGTCATGGGGACGAATTAGGTGGTCTGTCTTCAATTCCTATGTTCATGCTCATCTTTAATTCAATATTTACTATATTGAAAAAAGGGAGAAGTTATATAGACATGTAAAGAATGATGATCATGATGATGATCTTGATAGTAATGGTGATGACGATGATGATGATCATGGTGATGTTGATGATCATCATCAACAGACCATGATGACATCTGATTAAAAAATGAGGGGAGGTTAAAATAGCGTATAGTCTCAGCTACAACAAACTAAAAAATCAACAAAAATCAAGCTGAAATAACGGCGATATCGCTCGTAAAAGACATGAATGTAGAATCCAGATTTGAGAAAAAGTCATCTCCCATAAGGATTACACACAAAAAGTAATGGATCAAGTGATAATAGGGTAATAATTAAGTAAATATGGTTGTTTATTACATTATTTGCGATTCTACGTGTTTTAATATTGAAAGGAGATGGTATAGTGAAAGGTCAAAAAGAAAAAAAAGTGGAAAAAAAAAAATTGTTGGAGACGCCCGGACTCGAACCAGGGACCTCGAGGTCGAAAGTCAAGTGCGTTACCGATATACCAAAACATTTGCCATAGAGATTACACGTAAACGGAAAATGGAATTCTCAAATCCCACTCTGCAAGTGGAATATAAGCATGATCCCGACATCTTATCGAAAAATAAAGGGCACACTTACGATAGCATATTGTCTCAGCTACAACATACTCAAAGCTCAGCGTAAACGAAGATAAAACGACGGAGATATTGCTCGCAAAAGACAAGAATGTAGAATCGAGTTTTGAGAAAAAGTCATGTCCCATAGAGAATGCACGCAAAATGTGAAAAATTGACATGCCTCCTTTAATCGCAAAAATACGCCATGATGCCTTTGCCAAAATGAAATATCGTGATGACTACATTCGTAGAGAATATTTTCAGGTAGAACATATCAAAATTTGAAAGAAAATTGATCAATATTTACAGAGATACAATCAATTTTCCAAAAATCTGCTGACGTCATAATATGCAAATTAAAATTTTGAGTTCGGAGGCCATTATGATGACGTCATGAGTCAATTGAAGGTCAAAAAAGACATGAAATCATATCTCTAACTCATCCTTTTTCCAACCATGATATAAAAGTTGGGGTCAATTGACTATCTGAAGAGCTTTATTGATTTTTAAAATGGGATGTTTTTGATCAAATTTGCATTATATTGCCCATAGCAGCACGCGCGGATTTTGAACTTTGACGCGCGCTCACGGCCTTATGAAAGGTCAAGAGTGACTGATATTAATGTAAATTGTCATTTACGGTAAGAGGAATCTAAATCATGTAAAAAAAAATGAATTTGACCTTTTCCGCGCGTTTTGAGCGCGCGCAATGCGCGCGTTGACACATACGGACGGAAAATTTTGAAATGCTTAAAATGACCTGATTCGTACTCTCCTTTAATAGTTAAGTGATTTTGAGCATTTTTAAATTTTGACGCGCACGTACGCGCACGTCGTGACCTTTATGTGACCTTTGATGACATGACCTGTTGACCCTTGACCTGAAATATATGTGATATAAATATGAATGACCTTTGCTTATGCATCATGAAGATATGATGGATAACGTGATTTCACAAAATGGCGCCTGGATGACGTCACGATGACCTGATGACCTTGAAAATGTTCCTGTCACGTCTCATGACAATGAATTATGACTGTGTTAAAATTGAAAGAAATTAACACAACCGATCTTGAGTTAACCGATAAACAAAAAACGGGAAGAAATAAAAATAAATAATAATAAATAAATAAAGAAAGAAAATTCTGACGAAAACAATAGGTGATCTGTTTTCAACAGACCACCTAATAAATAAAGAAAGAAAATTCTGACGAAATCAATAGGTGGTCTGTTGATAACAGACCACCTAACTAGAAATTTAATTCGTCATGGGGACGAATTAGGTGGTCTGTTTTCAATTTTATGATCATTAAAAAGTCAACAACAAAAAAAAATGAAAAAGAAAATTGTTGGAGACTCCCGGACTCGAACCAGGGACCTCGAGGTCGGAAGTCAAGTGCGTTACCGATATACCAAAACATTTCCCATAGCGATTACACGTAAACGGAAAATGGAATTCTCAAATCCCACATTGTAAGTGAAATATGAGCATGATCTTGGCATCTGATCGAAAAATAAAGGGCACATTTAAGATAGCTTATTGTCTCAGCTACCACATACTCAAAGCTCAGCGTAAACAAAGATAAAACGACGGAGATATTGCTCGCGAAAGATAAGAATGTAGAATCCAGTTTTGAGAAAAAGTCTTGTCCCATAGAGAATACACGCAAAATGTGAAAAATTGACATGCCTCCTTTAATCGCAAGAATACGCCATGATGCAATTGTCAAAATGAAATATTGTGTTGACTGCATTTGTAGAAAAATTGTCTCAGCTAGATCATATCAAAATTTGGAAGAAAATCAATCAATATTTACAGAGATACAGTCAATTTTCCAGAAAAATGCTGACGTCATAATATGCAAATTGAAATTTTGAGTTGGGAGGGCATTATGATGACGTCATGAGTTAATTGAGGGTCAAATGAGACATTAAATCATATCTCCAATTCATACTCTATCAAAATATGGAAAAAAAATTGGGTTCACCTTGCATCCTAAAGCGCTACAATGGATTTTGTATAGGCATGTTTTTGCCCATGTATGCTATGTATTACAAGAGCTCGCACGCACGGAAATTATCTTAAACGGACGCTCATTCCGTTATTAATGGTCAGAAAAAGGTGAACAAGGTATCAAAATGCTTGGAAAAATGTGCCAAATATGATGACAGAAAAAAATTGGCGATTCTATGTTGAAAGATGCAATTACGCGCGAAAACGCGCGCGCATGTGGGTGCGCGCGTTTTTTTGCGAAACGCTTAAAATGGCCTGAAACGTATGCAAAATTAATTTGAGACGATTTGGAGCATTTTTATTTTTTGCGCGTGCGCTGACGCCCGCACGTACGAATGCGCGCGCGTTTTTTGACCTGAAATTGACCGGACGGATATTGACCTTAATCATGATAAATATGAATGAGAAATACCTTTCCGTTATGAAGATATGATCATGAGTAAAAAGTCCAAAAAAAAACACAAAATGGCGCCTGGATGACGTCATGAAGATTTGATGACCTTGAAAATGTTACTCTGACGTCTCATGACAATGACCTAGGACTGTGCCAAAATTGAACGAAATTGATTAAACCGATCTTGAGTTATCCTGTTAACAAAAAAGTGGGAACAATAAATAAAAATAAAGAATAAATAAATAAATAAAGAAAGAAAATTCTGACGAAAACAATAGGTGATCTGTCATTGACAGACCACCTAATAAACTAGAATTTAATTCGTCACGAAGACGAATAAGGTAGTCTGTCTAAGTCTTATGATAGATTTGAGAATGGGAGAAGTTATATAGACATGTAAACAATGATGATCATGATGAACATGATGATGATCATGATAGTAAAGGTGATGATGATGATAATGATAATGTTATGTGACGATAAAAACGATAATGTTAATGATGATAATGATCATGATCATGATGATGTTGATGATGATCATCTTCAGACCATGATGATGATGATGATGATGGTGACATTGATGATGATGATGTTGATGATGATGATATTGATGATGATGATGATGAGCATGAGCATGATCCTTACATCTGATTGAAAAAATGAGGAAATATTTAGATAGCATATAGTCTCAGCTACAACATACTAAGATTTGGGAGAAAACTGTTGAATAACAACCGAGATACTGGACAAAACACATTGTCATGCAGATTCATGTTTTGAAAAAAGTGACCTCCCTTAGACATAACACGCAAATATGACAAATTATGCATTGTCGCCTTTAATCGAATATTTCACTATGATGACGTCATCTAAATAAAAAATAAATGCCATAATTCTTGTAGAGAATTATCTTAGCCACAACATATCAAAATGTGGGAGAAAATCGATCACCGATAAGTTAGATAATCTCAATTAAACAAAGACAAAAATGACATCATTAACAAAATACATTTGTTTGAGTTTAGATGCCAATATGATGACTTTATTTCACTTTGTACGAGTCAGGGTGGTATGAAATCATATCTCCAACTCATGCTTTCTCTAACCATGATATAAAAATTGGGGGTCAATGGACTATCAGAAGAGCTATTTCGATTTTTAAAATGGCATGTTTTTGATCAAATTTGCATTATATTGCCCGTAGCAGCACGCGCGGATTTTGAAGTTTGACGCACGCTCACGGCCTTATGAAATATGAAGAGTGACTGAAATTAATGTAAATTGTCAATTACGTTAAGAGGAATCCAAATCATGTAAACATTTTGAATTTAACCTTTTCCGCGCGCTGTGAGCGCGCACACCGCGCGCGGGGACACAAACGGACGGAAAATGTTGAAATGCTTAAAATGACCTGATTCGTACTCTCGTTTAATAGTTAAGTGATTTTGAGCAATTTTAAATTTTGACGCGCACATACGCGCGCGTCATGACCTTTATGTGACCTTTGATGACATGACCTGTTGACCCTTGACCTGAAGTATATGTGATATGAATATGAATGAACTTTGAGTACGCATCATGAAGATATGATGGATAATGTGATTTCACAAAATGGCGCCTGGATGACGTCACGATAATTTGATGACCTTGAAAATGTTCCTGTCACGTCTCATGATGATTACCTATGACTGTGTCAAAATTGAGAGAAATTGAGTGGACGGATATTGAGAAATCGGATACACAAAAAAGTGGAGAAATAAATAAAAATAAATAAATAATAATAAATAAAGAAAGAAAATTCTGACGAAATCAATAGGTGGTCTGTTGATAACAGACCACCTAATAATAATAATAATAAATAAATAAAGAAAATTCTGACGAAATCAATAGGTGGTCTGTCGTTGACAGACCACCTAATAAAGAAAATTCTGACGAAAACAATAGGTGATCTGTTTTCAACAGACCACCTAATAATAATAACTAGAAATTTAATTCGTCACGAAGACGAATAAGGTGGTCTGTCTTCAAGTCTTATAATAGATTATAATATTTACTATATTGAAAAAGGGAGAAGTTATATAGACATGTACACAATGATGATTATGATGCTGATGATCTTTATAGTAATGATTATGATGATCATGATCATGATGTTGATGAGGATGATTATCATCATTATGATAATGATGATGATCATGATCATGCGCGTGATTCTGACATCTTATCGAAAAAATGAGGAGTGATTTAGATAACATATAGTCTCAGCGACAAAATACTAAAATTTGGGAGAAAACTGTTGAATAACAACCGAGATACTGGTCAAAACACATTGTCATGCAGATTCATGTTTAGAAAAGAGTGACCTCCCATAGACATAACACGCAAAAATGACAAATTATGCATTGTCGCCTTTAATCGAATATTTAACTATGATGACGTCATCCAAATGAAAAAAATATGACTTATTCTGATAGAGAATTATCTCAGCTACAACATATCAAAATCTGGGAGAAGATCGATCACCGATAAGTGAGATAATCTCAAATAAACAAAGACAAAAATGACGTCATCAACAAATTACATTTGTTTGAGTTTAGATGCCAATATGATGACTTTATTTCACTTTGTACGAGTCAGGGTGGTATGAAATCATATCTCCAACTCATGCTTTCTCCAACCATGATATAAAAATTGGGGGTCAATGGACTATCTGAAGAGCTATTTCGATTTTTAAAATGGCATGTTTTTGATCAAATTTGCATTATATTGCCCATAGCAGTACGCGCGGATTTTGAACTTTGACGCACGCTCACGGCCTTATGAAATATGAAGAGTGACTGAAATTAATGTAAATTGTCAATTACGTTAAGAGGAATCCAAATCATGTAAACATTTTGAATTTGACCTTTTCCGCGCTCTGTGAGCGCGCACAACGCGCGCGTTGACACTTACGTACGGAAAATTTTGAAATGCTTAAAATGACCTGATTCGTACTCTCCTTGAGTAGTTAAGTGATTTTGAGCTTTTTAAAATTTTGACGCACACGTACGCGCGCGTCATGACCTTTATGTGACCTTTGATGACATGACCTGTTGACCCTTGACCTAAAGTATATGTGATATGAATATGAATGACCATTGCTGATGCATCATGAAGATATGATGGATAATGTGATTTCACAAAATGGCGCCTGGATGACGTCACGATAACTTGATGACCTTGAAAATGTTCTAGACACGTGTCATGACAATGACCTATGGCTGTGCTAAAATTGAATCAAATTGACTAAACCAAACTTGAAGTTATCCTGTCCACAAAAAACGGGAAGAAATAAAAATAAATAATAATAAATAAAGAAAATTCTGACGAAATCAATAGGTGGTCTGTTGATAACAGACCACCTAATGAAGAAAAAAAATTGTTGGAGACGCCCGGACTCGAACCAGGGACCTCGAGGTCGGAAGTCAAGTGCGTTACCGATATACCAAAACATTTCCCATAGAGAATATACGTAAACGGATAATGGAATTCTCAAATTCCTCTTTGCAAGTGAGATATGAGCATGATCCCGGCATTTGATCGAAAAATAAAGGGCACATTTGTGATAGCTCATTGTCTCAGCTACAACATACTCAAAGCTCAGCGTAAACAAAGATAAAACGACGGAGATATTGCTCCCGAAAGACGATAATGTAGAATCCAGTTTTGAGAAAAAGTCATGTCCCATAGAGAATACACGCAAAATGTGAAAAATTGACATGCCTCCTTTAATCGCAAAAATACGCCATGATGCCTTTGTTAAAATGAAATATCGTGGTGACTGCATTTGTAGAGAATATTCTCAGGTAGAACATATCCAAACTTGAAAGAAAATTCATCAACATTTACAGAGATACAATCAATTTTCCAAAAATATGCTGACGAATTTTCGATACACTGCAATCAGTGTGCCTAGGGTGTGATTGTTACGTCACAATGGAGTTCGGGCATAGTGTGCATTTTGTTATACGCGTAATATACATTGTCATTGTCACCAGCAGCTGGTGCGCGATGAAATGTACAACTGGGTCAATTATTGCTCACTAGTTTCACACGCTTTTTGCCGTTGACTTTTCAGATCGAGCAATAATATTTGTTCTATACAGTTAATAATGTATTTCGTATAGGCATGTTTTTTTGCCCATATATGCTACGTATTACAAGAGCTCGCACGCACAGACATTTACCTTAAACTGACGCTCATTTCGTTATTAATGGTCATAAAGAGATAAACATGGTATCAAATTGTTCGGAAAAAAATGGGCAATAGTATGATAGACAAAAAATGGCGATTCTAGGTTGCGTACGACCATTACGAACACCAACGTGCGCGCAAATTTATGCGCGCGCAAAGGTGTGCCCACGCAAAATTTTCGAAATGCTTGAAATGGCCTAAAACGTACTCTAATTGGATTAAAAAGTGATTATGAGCATTTTTTATTTTTGCGCGCACCGACGCGTGGACGTACGCGTACGCGCGCGTTTATTGACCTTAAGTTGACCGGACGGATATTGACCTTAATCGTTATTAATATGAATGAGAAATGATTTACGGTTATGAAGATATGATCATGAGTTGATTTTCAGAGTACTTCACAAAATGGCGCCTGGATGACGTCACGATATTTTAATGAACTTGAAAATGTTCCTGTCACGTCTTAAGACAATGACCTATGACTGTGTCAAATTTAATTGAATTTGCACGGTTCAATTTTGAGTAATCGTGTGAACAAAAAAGTGGTCACAAATTTATTTTAATTGAATTGTGTTTTTGTACAAATTCAATTAAAATACTAGAAATTTAATTCGTCACGAAGACGAATAAGGTGGTCTGTTTAAGTCTCATGATAGAATTGAGAATGGGAGAAGTTATATAGACATGTAAACAATGATGATCATGATGACCATGATGATGATCATGATAGTAAAGGTGATGATGATGATAATGATAATGTTATATGATGATAAAAACGATAATGTTAATGATGATGATGAGCATAAGCATGATCCTGACATCTGATTGAAAAAATAAGGAAATATTTAGATAGCAAATAGTCTCAGCTACAACATACTAAAATTTGGGAGAAAACTGTTGAATAACAACCGAGATACTGGTCAAAACACATTGTCATGCAGATTCATGTTTAGAAAAGAGTGACCTCCCATAGACATAACACGCAAAAATGAAAAATTATGCATTGTCGCCTTTAATCAAATATTTAACTATAATGACGTCATCTAAATGAAAAAAAAATGGCATATTTCTGATAGAGAATTATCTCAGCTACAACATATCAAAATCTGGGAGAAGATCGATCACCGATAAGTGAGATAATCTCAAATAAACAAAGACAAAAATGACGTCATCAACAAATTACATTTGTTTGAGTTTAGACGCCAATATGATGACTTTATTTCACTTTGTACGAGTCAGGGTGGTATGAAATCATATCTCCAACTCATGCTTTCTCCAACCATGATATAAAAATTGGGGGTCAATGGACTATCTGAAGAGCTATTTCGATTTTTAAAATGGCATGTTTTTGATCAAATTTGCATTATATTGCCCATAGCAGTACGCGCGGATTTTGAACTTTGACGCACGCTCACGGCCTTATGAAATATGAAGAGTGACTGAAATTAATGTAAATTGTCAATTACGTTAAGAAGAATCCAAATCATGTAAACAATTTGAATTTGACCTTTTCCGCGCGTTATGAGCGCGCGCAACGCGCGCGGTGACACTTACGGACGGAAAATTTTGAAATGCTTAAAATGACCTGATTCGTACTCTCGTTTAATAGTTAAGTGATTTTGAGCATTTTAAAATTTTGACGCGCGCGTACGTGCGCGTCCTGACGTTTATGTGACCTTTGATGACATCACCTGTTGACCCTTGACCTAAAGTATATGTGATATGAATATGAATGACCTTTGCTGATGCATCATGAAGATATGATGGATAATGTGATTTCACAAAATGGCGCCTGGATGACGTCACGATATTCTAATGAATTTGAAAATGTTCCTGTCACGTATCATTACAATGACCTATGATTGTGCCAAATTGTAATGAAATTAACTAAACCAAACTTGAGTTATCCTAGGAACAAAAAAGTGGAGAAATAAATAAAAATAAATAATAATAATAAATAAAGAAAGAAAATTCTGACGAAATCAATAGGTGGTCTGTTGATAACAGACCACCTAACTAGAAATTTAATTCGTCATGGGGACGAATTAGGTGGTCTGTTTTCAATTTTATGATCATTGAAAAGTCAAAAAAGAAAAAAAAAAAAAAAAAAAATTGTTGGAGACTCCCGGACTCGAACCAGGGACCTCGAGGTCGGAAGTCAAGTGCGTTACCGATATGCCAAAACATTTCCCATAGAGATTACACGTAAACGGAAAATAGAATTCACAAATCCCACTTTATAAGTGAAATATGAGCATGATCCCGGCATCTGATCGAAAAATAAAGGGCACACTTGTGATAGCTCATTCTCTCAGCTACATCATACTCAAAGCTCAGCATAAACAAAGATAAAACGATGGAGATATTGCTCGCGAAAGACGAGAATGTAGAATCCAGTTTTGAGAAAAAGTCATGTCTCATAGAGAATACACGCAAAATGTGAAAAATTGACATGCCTGCTTTAATCGCAAAAATACGCCATGATGCCCTTGTCAAAATGAAATATCGTGGTGACTGCATTTGTAGACAATATTCTCAGGTAGAACATATCAAAATTTGGAAGAAAATTAATCAATATTTACAGAGATACAATCAATTTTACAAAAATATGCTGACGTCATAATATGCAAATTGAAATTTTGAGTTCGGAGGCCATTATGATGACGTCATGAGTTAATTGAGGGTCAAATGAGACATGATATCATATCTCCAACTCATGCTTTTTCTAACCATGATATAAAAGTTGGGGTCAATTGACTATCTGAAGAGCTATTTTGATTTTTAAAATGGGATGTTTTTGATAAAATTTGCATTATATTGCCCATAGCAGCACGCGCAGATTTTGAACTTTGACGCGCGCTCACGGCCTTATGAAAGGTCAAGAGTGACTGAAATTAATGTAAATTGTCATTTACGGTAAGAGGAATCTAAATCATGTAAACAATTTGAATTTGACCTTTTCCGCGCGTTATGAGCGCGCGCAACGCGCGCGGTGACACTTACGGACGGAAAATTTTGAAATGCTTAAAATGACCTGATTCGTACTCTCCTTTAATATTTAAGTGATTTTGAGCATTTTTAAATTTTGACGCGCGCGTACGTGCGCGTCATGACCTTTATGTGACCTTTGATGACATGACTTGTTGACCCTTGACCTGAAGTATATGTGATATGAATATGAATGACCTTTGCTTAGGCATCATGAAGATATGATGGATAACGTGATTTCACAAAATGGCGCCTGGATGACGTCACGATGACCTGATGACCTTGAAAAGGTTACTGTCACGTCTCATGACAATGACCTATGACTGTGTCAAAATTGAAAGAAATTAACACAACCGATCTTGAGTTAACCGATGAACAAAAAACGGGGAGAAATAAAAATAAATAATAAATAAATAAATAAATAAAGAAAGAAAATTCTGACGAAAACAATAGGTGATCTGTCGTTGACAGACCACCTAATAATAAATAAATAAATAAATAAAGAAAGAAAATTCTGACGAAAACAATAGGTGATCTGTCGAACGACAGACCACCTAATTATATACAAATAAATGATGTCCTAAATTTTAAAATGTCCTTGGAACAGAAACAAAACAAAGAAACTAAAACAAAATTATTCATTTACCATGATAACCAATACGTGAAATAAGTAAACAAATTTTGACAAACAATATATCTATAATACCTTGCATATTTTAAAACAAACCTTTTCGGATACATGGTAATATGTTGTGAACATTAATTTGCTTACGTTGCCACTATACCATAAACACTTAGAGAATCTTTTCAGTATTACAAATAGCATTGGAAGGAGGCAGCTGCTCATCCCCCGAAATAGCGGTAATGCATGACTGTGTATTATATTTACAATGTATGCTTTCAGTCGATTAGAAGGTGTGCTACCCCCTTCGCTCGTCTTTGATTTTGATTATCTATCTACATCTCTCTATAAAATAAACGCCATTTGCAATAATGAGCGCAACGCCTTAATACTTCATACGCGTAAACATTACATGGTCTGCTGTCGACGGATCAATGAAATCGGTCAACATTATAAAAAGCATTGTTATAGAGCGGAGTCTAGACCGACTATTTGATTTAAGTCACATTATGATAGAATCATAAAAGAGCGGAGTCTAGACCGACTATTTGATTTAAATCACATCACGAAAGCATTATAATAGAGCGGAGTCTAGACCGACTATTTGATTTAAATCACATTATGATAGCATCATAATAGAGCGGAGTCTAGACCGACCATTTGATTTAAATCACATTATGATAGCATCATAATAGAGCGGAGTCTAGACCGACTATTTGATTTAAATCACATTATGATAGCATCATAATAGAGCGGAGTCTAGACCGACTATTTGATTTAAATCACATTATGATAGCATCATAATAGAGCGGAGTCTAGACCGACTATTTGATTTGAATCACATTATGATAGCATCATAATAGAGCGGAGTCTAGACCGACCATTTGATTTAAATCACATTATGGTAGCATTATAATAGAGCGGAGTCTAGACCGACTATTTGATTTAAATCACATTATGATAGCATCATAAGAGAGCGGAGTCTAGACCGACTATTTGATTTAAATCACATTATGATAGCATTATAATAGAGCTGAGTCTAGACCGACTATTTGATTTGAATCACATTATGATAGCATCATAATAGAGCGGAGTCTAGACCGACTATTTGATTTAAATCACATTATAATAGCATCATAATAGAGCGGAGTCTTGACCGACTATTTGATTTAAGTCACATTATGATAGAATCATAAAAGAGCGGAGTCTAGACCGACTATTTGATTTAAATCACATTATGATAGCATCATAATAGAGCGGAGTCTAGACCGACTATTTGATTTGAATCACATTATGATAGAATCATAAAAGAGCGGAGTCTAGACCGACTATTTGATTTAAATCACATTATGATAGAATCATAAAAGAGCGGAGTCTAGACCGACTATTTGATTTAAATCACATTATGATAGCATCATAATAGAGCGGAGTCTAGACCGACTATTTGATTTAAGTCACATTATGATAGAATCATAATAGAGCTGAGTCTAGACCGACTATTTGATTTAAGTCACATTATGATAGCATCATAAAAATGCGGAGTCTAGACCGACTATTTGATTTAAATCACATGATGAAACTATTATAATAGAGCGGAGTCTAGACCGACTATTTGATTTAAATCACATTATAATAGCATTATAATAGAGCGGAGTCTAGACCGACTATTTGATTTAAATCACATTATGATAGCATTATAATAGAGCTGAGTCTAGACCGATTATTTGATTTAAATCACATTATAATAGCATTATAATAGAGCGGAGTCTAGACCGACTATTTGATTTAAATCACATTATGATAGCATTATAATAGAGCGGAGTCTAGACCGACTATTTGATTTAAATCACATTATGATAGCATCATAATAGAGCGGAGTCTAGACCGACTATTTGATTTAAATCACATTATGATAGCATTATAATAGAGCGGAGTCTAGACCGACTATTTGATTTAAATCACATTATGATAGCATTATAATAGAGCGGAGTCTAGACCGACTATTTGATTTAAATCACATTATGATAGCATTATAATAGACCGGAGTCTAGACCGACTATTTGATTTAAATCACATTATGATAGCATTATAATAGAGCGGAGTCTAGACCGACTATTTGATTTAAATCACATTATGATATCATTATAATAGAGCGGAGTCTAGACCGACTATTTGATTTAAATCACATTATGATAGCATTATAATAGAGCAGAGTCTAGACTGACTATTTGATTTAAATCACATTATGATAGCATCATAATAGAGCGGAGTCTAGACCGACTATTTGATTTAAATCACATTATGATAGCATCATAATAGAGCGGAGTCTAGACCGACCATTTGATTTAAATCACATTATGATAGCATCATAATAGAGCGGAGTCTAGACCGACTATTTGATTTAAATCACATTATGATAGCATCATAATAGAGCGGAGTCTAGACCGACTATTTGATTTAAATCACATTATGATAGCATCATAATAGAGCGGAGTCTAGACCGACTATTTGATTTGAATCACATTATGATAGCATCATAATACAGCGGAGTCTAGACCGACCATTTGATTTAAATCACATTATGGTAGCATTATAATAGAGCGGAGTCTAGACCGACTATTTGATTTAAATCACATTATGATAGCATCATAAGAGAGCGGAGTCTAGACCGACTATTTGATTTAAATCACATTATGATAGCATTATAATAGAGCTGAGTCTAGACCGACTATTTGATTTGAATCACATTATGATAGCATCATAATAGAGCGGAGTCTAGACCGACTATTTGATTTAAATCACATTATGATAGCATCATAATAGAGCGGAGTCTAGACCGACTATTTGATTTAAGTCACATTATGATAGAATCATAAAAGAGCGGAGTCTAGACCGACTATTTGATTTAAATCACATTATGATAGCATCATAATAGAGCGGAGTCTAGACCGACTATTTGATTTGAATCACATTATGATAGAATCATAAAAGAGCGGAGTCTAGACCGACTATTTGATTTAAATCACATTATGATAGAATCATAAAAGAGCGGAGTCTAGACCGACTATTTGATTTAAATCACATTATGATAGCATCATAATAGAGCGGAGTCTAGACCGACTATTTGATTTAAGTCACATTATGATAGAATCATAATAGAGCTGAGTCTAGACCGACTATTTGATTTAAGTCACATTATGATAGCATCATAAAAATGCGGAGTCTAGACCGACTATTTGATTTAAATCACATGATGAAACTATTATAATAGAGCGGAGTCTAGACCGACTATTTGATTTAAATCACATTATAATAGCATTATAATAGAGCGGAGTCTAGACCGACTATTTGATTTAAATCACATTATGATAGCATTATAATAGAGCTGAGTCTAGACCGATTATTTGATTTAAATCACATTATAATAGCATTATAATAGAGCGGAGTCTAGACCGACTATTTGATTTAAATCACATTATGATAGCATTATAATAGAGCGGAGTCTAGACCGACTATTTGATTTAAATCACATTATGATAGCATCATAATAGAGCGGAGTCTAGACCGACTATTTGATTTAAATCACATTATGATAGCATTATAATAGAGCGGAGTCTAGACCGACTATTTGATTTAAATCACATTATGATAGCATTATAATAGAGCGGAGTCTAGACCGACTATTTGATTTAAATCACATTATGATAGCATTATAATAGACCGGAGTCTAGACCGACTATTTGATTTAAATCACATTATGATAGCATTATAATAGAGCGGAGTCTAGACCGACTATTTGATTTAAATCACATTATGATATCATTATAATAGAGCGGAGTCTAGACCGACTATTTGATTTAAATCACATTATGATAGCATTATAATAGAGCGGAGTCTAGACCGACTATTTGATTTAAATCACATTATGATAGCATCATAATAGAGCGGAGTCTAGACCGACTATTTGATTTAAATCACATTATGATAGCATTATAATAGAGCGGAGTCTAGACCGACTATTTGATTTAAATCACATTATGATAGCATTATAATAGAGCGGAGTCTAGACCGACTATTTGATTTAAATCACATTATGATAGCATTATAATAGAGCGGAGTCTAGACCGACTATTTGATTTAAATCACATTATGATAGCATTATAATAGACCGGAGTCTAGACCGACTATTTGATTTAAATCACATTATGATAGCATTATAATAGAGCGGAGTCTAGACCGACTATTTGATTTAAATCACATTATGATATCATTATAATAGAGCGGAGTCTAGACCGACTATTTGATTTAAATCACATTATGATAGCATTATAATAGAGCAGAGTCTAGACTGACTATTTGATTTCAATCACATTATGATAGCATTATAATAGAGCGGAGTCTAGACCGACTATTTGATTTAAATCACATTATGAAAGCATTGTAATAGAGCGGAGTCTAGACCGACTATTTGATTTAAATCATATAATGATAGCATTATAATAGACCGGAGTCTAGACCGACTATTTGATTTAAATCACATTATGATAGCATTATAATAGAGCGGAGTCTAGACCGACTATTTGATTTAAATCACATTATGATATCATTATAATAGAGCGGAGTCTAGACCGACTATTTGATTTAAATCACATTATGATAGCATTATAATAGAGCAGAGTCTAGACTGACTATTTGATTTAAATCACATTATGATAGCATCATAATAGAGCGGAGTCTAGACCGACTATTTGATTTAAATCACATTATGATAGCATCATAATAGAGCGGAGTCTAGACCGACCATTTGATTTAAATCACATTATGATAGCATCATAATAGAGCGGAGTCTAGACCGACTATTTGATTTAAATCACATTATGATAGCATCATAATAGAGCGGAGTCTAGACCGACTATTTGATTTAAATCACATTATGATAGCATCATAATAGAGCGGAGTCTAGACCGACTATTTGATTTGAATCACATTATGATAGCATCATAATAGAGCGGAGTCTAGACCGACCATTTGATTTAAATCACATTATGGTAGCATTATAATAGAGCGGAGTCTAGACCGACTATTTGATTTAAATCACATTATGATAGCATCATAAGAGAGCGGAGTCTAGACCGACTATTTGATTTAAATCACATTATGATAGCATTATAATAGAGCTGAGTCTAGACCGACTATTTGATTTGAATCACATTATGATAGCATCATAATAGAGCGGAGTCTAGACCGACTATTTGATTTAAATCACATTATGATAGCATCATAATAGAGCGGAGTCTAGACCGACTATTTGATTTAAGTCACATTATAATAGAATCATAAAAGAGCGGAGTCTAGACCGACTATTTGATTTAAATCACATTATGATAGCATCATAATAGAGCGGAGTCTAGACCGACTATTTGATTTGAATCACATTATGATAGAATCATAAAAGAGCGGAGTCTAGACCGACTATTTGATTTAAATCACATTATGATAGAATCATAAAAGAGCGGAGTCTAGACCGACTATTTGATTTAAGTCACATTATGATAGCATCATAATAGAGCGGAGTCTAGACCGACTATTTGATTTAAGTCACATTATGATAGAATCATAATAGAGCTGAGTCTAGACCGACTATTTGATTTAAGTCACATTATGATAGCATCATAAAAATGGGGAGTCTATACCGACTATTTGATTTAAATCACATGATGAAACTATTATAATAGAGCGGAGTCTAGACCGACTATTTGATTTAAATCACATTATAATAGCATTATAATAGAGCGGAGTCTAGACCGACTATTTGATTTAAATCACATTATGATAGCATTATAATAGAGCTGAGTCTAGACCGATTATTTGATTTAAATCACATTATAATAGCATTATAATAGAGCGGAGTCTAGACCGACTATTTGATTTAAATCACATTATGATAGCATTATAATAGAGCGGAGTCTAGACCGACTATTTGATTTAAATCACATTATGATAGCATCATAATAGAGCGGAGTCTAGACCGACTATTTGATTTAAATCACATTATGATAGCATTATAATAGAGCGGAGTCTAGACCGACTATTTGATTTAAATCACATTATGATAGCATTATAATAGAGCGGAGTCTAGACCGACTATTTGATTTAAATCACATTATGATAGCATTATAATAGACCGGAGTCTAGACCGACTATTTGATTTAAATCACATTATGATAGCATTATAATAGAGCGGAGTCTAGACCGACTATTTGATTTAAATCACATTATGATATCATTATAATAGAGCGGAGTCTAGACCGACTATTTGATTTAAATCACATTATGATAGCATTATAATAGAGCAGAGTCTAGACTGACTATTTGATTTCAATCACATTATGATAGCATTATAATAGAGCGGAGTCTAGACCGACTATTTGATTTAAATCACATTATGAAAGCATTGTAATAGAGCGGAGTCTAGACCGACTATTTGATTTAAATCATATAATGATAGCATTATAATAGAGCGGAGTCTAGACCGACTATTTGATTAAAATCACATTTCGGCAAAGTCTGGTAAGGCAGGAGCACTGAAAGGACTGCATCCGGGAGGATTAAAGTTCCGACATTCGATTTAATTAATTATCTGGGCAAAGAGGTACCCCGTATATTCTTATTATTGGGCAGTAGGTACTCAAATAACCTCCTAATCAGACAAAGAGGTGCGTGAATATATATTTTTATCTGGTGTATGTTGGTGACGATTATGAGCTGTGACAACGGAGACCAGACAAGAGTAAATAATATTTATACGGTGCATTTATATCATTTGACCGAATAACAATCTAAAATGGTAGGGTTTTGTAAGTTTGTTAAGCTCCACGTACGTTTCATCTGCAAAACTGAAATTTACTCCCATGTCTCATGGAAGAAGTAAATCCTATCACGAGTGCAGAAAGCAATCTCTCCCGTCTTGAATGCATGCAAAATGCGGTTAAGTGATTTCGTTATCTTGAAATCAGTGATAATTGTTTTGATGTATTTGAGCTCTTTTGTGTACTGAACGATGCTCAGCAGACCCTGGCCGTACCCAACCCATGCAATGATAACTGAATCATCCTGACACACAGCAGGGTAAGGGTTGTAACCATATTTGTGTATGCTATGAATACTAGCACCAGACACATCGTTGATAACTTGTACCAGCGACTGACTGCTGGACCTACAAAAACTCTTTACGACAATCATTTGACTGGATGTCATCGCAAATATCTCCCATGGTGCAAATCCGTTACACGCCATCTCTCTAATTGCCTTCCCTCCTTCTGGTTTAAATACCAGTATTTTCCTGCTTGAACTGTAACCTATGAAGATTAGCCCATCTTTGCCTACACTGAGACCGCCATAACTACCCTTCGCAACATCCATTGTATCAAACGTTACATCGCGCTTTTCACAAAGCTCTGTGTACAAGGAAATTATGTTATGAGTGTCGCGTATGACGTATCCACCATCAGGCATGACGTGTAGGGCATGAACATTAACATATTTCAGAACGGTGTCTTGTATGACGCCCTCAGGAGAATATATGACTATTCCTACGTATGGACAACCTACAGCCATCTTATTGTTAGGTGATATGATCATGCTTTTCCCATCAGGAAGGGGAGCTTCCGTGAGCAGAACCCATGATTTAGAATTCTTTTGTCTTAGGTGGCCAAACTTGAGTCCCTCCGATCCCTGACTCCTGAAACCAATTCTTTCACCTTCCTCAGCAGTTCTTCTGGGCAGCCCCTCATCTGGCTTAATCTGGTTTAGAAGCCCTTCCAGCTGTTGACACATCGCGTTATGAGAGGTCAGAGCCTCTGTCTGGAGAGGAAAAGTAAGACCATTCTTAACCAAGACCAGAACCTTCCTAATCTCGTCTATCTCCTTACGAATCGGCTTCTCCACGTCTCCCAATGAAATCCTAAGTTTCCCTATCTTCTGCTCAATTTCATTTTTCAATACCCTCTTTCTTTTCTTCAATTTCTCAACTAGTTCCTCAAAAGTTGCATCTAATTCGCAATTAAGTTGTTCCTGTACGTTGTGCAGCCTTTTACGCTGGTCATCGATGAAAGTGAAATACTTGTCAACGTTGCGTATCTTTGCATCCGCTTTAGATGCAAGTTTCTCGACGTGATTCTTTTGCTCAGTTTCATGTTCGCCTGCTTCTAGGATAGTGTGAGCATCCTTTGCATGCTCTAATAAGCCGCACTTGCAGCAGACATACTTGTTACAGTTGAGACAAAAACATTCTTCATCGTAGTTCGGATGTTTTCGACATTTGTTCCATTTTCTTTGTAATGATTCGTTTTCTTGATTACTGTTGGAACAGACCCGGCCCTGTGTCTCCACATCTTCAACAATTGATCTGACTGTTATGTTTGATGGCAGTCTACCCACGTCTCCACCATGAACCAAAGTCTCCTCCCTGCACGTAGGACACAACAGCTTTCCACGAGACTCCAGGAGAGTCTCAAGACAACCCTTGCAGAAGGTATGGGAGCAGGTCAGGATCTTGGGATCCTTGAAGAAGCTCAGGCATACAGGACACTCGAGGTTCTTATGGACAGCCTGCATTTGCTTCAATGAAGTAGCCATCATCGACAACTCGAGCACACGACCTGAGGAAGAGAAAACTCATCGGTGAATTAATTGGACAACTCAATCAAAAGTGTGAAATATTTCGTAAATACTTAGCTGGCTATTATGGCACTAAAAAAATGTTAAACATAATGCATTCCGAGATAAATAGGGTCTTCCAGGTACAACATTATGACTTGTATACGCTTCTTCTTAATTAGCACTTACGTTATGACGTAGCTCTAACGGCGATTATGCTCTCAGATCAGTAAGAGGCGCATGATAATGTTTCATTCAGCAATGCAGTTGTTTGAGTATGTATTTGTTTTCGGGTGGAAATTCCCACTGACACTCTTAACAGGAAATATTATGTTGAACCTTTGCACTTGTGATCCTTCCGCCGAACCTAAACGTTCACCCACGCACATCTCAGGAAACCCTCTTGCCATTACAAGTTAAACGAGTAGGATTTTTTCCTTTAGGGGTAGGATTTCCCACTGATAAATATTTCTTGGTTAACACAACACTGATACTATTTGGTGCTGGTACTGATGGGTTACGTTCATATGTAGTTATGTTATACGCTTATACCATACCTTATATCTGTAATTCATTGTGGGATATGTACATTGAAATTCAACTTGGTTACATATCTATTGTTAGGAACGTCATACTGATGTATTACGCATATCTTGCTACTTTCATCTTACCGTCTCACGTCCCTTTTCCCTTCCTCAATCTCTTTTTCTTCCATTCTGATCTCTCAGATCCTAATCTTTCTCTTGAACACTATTCTTGTTTCTCCCTCTACCACCTCTCCCTCCATCATGTTTCAACCCTTACCTCAACTCTGTTCAGTTCTTGCTCCCTTCGACTTAATTTCTCTCATTCTTACTGCATTTTACTTTGTTCTGTTTTCTTTTATCTCCGCTCCTATTACTTCTGTTTCTCTCTATTTCTAACTATCTGCTATATGTTTTCTGGTTTACCTGTCCGTGTAATTCCTACTTTCTGTTTGCTCTGTGTGCACCCAATAGCTAGTCTGGAGAATATCGGCGGCACCCCTCTCCCCCCCCCCCCCCCCAAAAAAAAAAAAAGGACCGGAAAGTTATTTTGATACACCCCCTTCTGCCTTCCTGGACTTAGAGACTATGGTATTTGAAGAGATGGCCATGCATATTCTAGAAACCATGTCCAGTTGGACAAATTAAAGTAACTTTCAGTTCTCATGAAATTCTCTGAAAATCATGATGTACTCAGAGTAATTTCGCCTGGTCGTCGTCGAACAAGTGTCTGTTCGAGTTTCGAGTGCGTATACGCCAAATTAACGAAGATCGATTTTTTTATATTGTATTGCGCCCTCTTTCCTTTGAAACTTATAGATGATGATAAATCTTGCCATAATATATAATAATTAACACTCTTGGAAAACAATTTTCTTTTCATCGTTATCTTTTTCTCTCATTCTCCATCAATAGTATTTGAAACAGGGGCTAGGAGGCTGCAGCACCTTGATAACTTTGACGGGAAAAATCGGAAAACCGTCATTATCAGCAAGGCGCTATGTTAGTAGTTTCCCATTTCGAATAATCTAATCTCCCGGTAGATACATTTTCATGACGACATTATTGTTGGTGGTATATTGCGTATAGTAAAGTGCTCTTAAACATAAAGACATAAATAATTGTATATTGAGACAAAAAATTGATTGCTGACGTTTACGCTAACCTTGCCGTTATAACCGCCGACAGTATTATACGAATATCATGTACATGTGATTTCACATACCTCTTGCATGTATTCTATGAAATCAACACTTTTGGTCATTTGGTTTTTCATATCTTTGGGATTTTTTTCTTCACACCAATGACACTGGACAAAGGACTATCTTCTGGAAATGTCATTTACCAAATTCATACTTTCCAAGTTTATTCCTTCTGTTTTATTTAAGAAAATATAATTGAAATAATCATGACATATGTACATAGCTTGAATGGAACATGATAACTGACATATAATTTCATCATAATAATAATTATGCTATTATAGCGCAATAATGCAGGGATGTCTCTAAGTTCTCACAAAGATAATATTACAAACAAGTTAATTAATCTACTATGAAAGAATCATATACCTAGTAAGAAAGGGGAAAATTAACTTTAATGCATATCAGAATAACAAGATAAACTACATGTAGTAGAAATTAAGGTATAATACACTGATTTCCTTTCCAATTCAAAATATAACAAGGAATTCTTAAAAACTTAAATGGATCTCGTATATATATACATGCTATACATATGCGACAAAAATAGCTTAAACAGTTTTTGTCTATACATCACATTTATAAGTCTAACAGCATAAAGTACAGAGACGTATCAAAATAACATTAAATAATTATAAATCCTTAAATAAGTAAATTTAATTTAAATTGAACATGAAATTCACAACATAGGTGTGTTCTCTTTATATCGTTGGGCTATAGACTAACATGAAAAATACAGCGGTTGTTACTTGTTACTGATAGTGTAACGATGTACGCTTCTTCTTTAGCACTTACGTTACGAAGTAGCTCTAACGACGACTATGCTTTCAGTAAGAAGTGAATGACAATGTTTCATTCAGCATTGCAGTTGTATGAGTATGCATTTTTTTCGGGTGGAAATTCCCACTGACATTCATAATAGTTAATAATACAATAATACATAATACAAGTTAAATGAGTATGATTTTTTCCCTTAGGGGTAGGATTTCTCACTCATAAATATTTCATGGATCTCACACCCCAGATAAATGCCTCTAATAAAATCTGACAGCTGCCCCTTTTCCTTTTTAATAGGTGCCCATTTTCTTTCTCTTAAGTGCCCCTTTTTAGGTACGAGAAGTGCACCCTTACCATCTCCGATAAGTGCCCCTTCACCTCTCATAAATGCACCTTATCAAATCTCACCTTTCATTTTGACAAGAGCCTGTTTTCCTTTTTATGCCAGCTTTTCATTATTACAGTTGCCCTTTTTCATCTCTGCTAATTGCCCCTATTCCAATAAGAGAGGTGACCATTTTATATTGACCCATGTCTCCTTATCCCTTTTAATAAGTGCCAATCAAAACAGTGTGATCAGATGAAAATAAATTTAATCCGGAAAATCATAACCATAGTTTGAAAAGAGATCACCATTATAGGCCTACATTACAAAACTTATTTCGTTTAAAGTCAAACAATTATATTACTCGAAGAAATATCCCGATGGTAGACTTCAAGAAAGAATCTGTGCAAATTAAACGCGTTAACCAACTCAGAGAGCGCTGTGTACTTATTGGTCACGACAGGGATTAAGGTAACCGTTGCTCCTGAAGAGAGTCCAAAGATCACTCCCATTTAAGTAAAGGCTCCCCCCCCCCCCTGGATAAGAGTAATGAGCAGTGGCGTAATTATGGGGGAAAGAGGTGTAAGGAGGAAGGAAAGGCGCTACACACAAAACGGTGAGACCGAGAGGAAAATTAAGGGCAATGAAAATGAACGTGAGATGAATTAAGGAGATACTATGCTCGAGAATGACGTTCTGATATTATATTTATGTGAATACACCTCTAACAACAGATTATGTTAAAGCAAAGTCACGATTTGATTTCATATTGAGTATTAAACATGTAAACAGAAAATGATTCTCAATGTTTATTGTTTGTGAATATCATCCCTGTAACAGTGGCTTCATAATCTCGTTATCTTTATCATATTTATAACACAAGGTAAAACATGAAACAATCCGTGATTATTTTGTATCTAACTATTTAATGTTTAAGATGATCAGTATAATACGCATACAAAAGAAAAGAGTATCTCCATCATAATATGATACTCTGAGATTGAATTCAAAAATATATAAGTATGTGCAAAAATTGCTTACAAGCGTACCGATTTCATTGATTCTCTATTTGTAATCTTATCGAGTCTTGTATAATATAAACGATTATTCTCACTCAAGTCGTAAAAGACCACTCCGTGAAAAATTTTGGGTCCTGGGTTGAGTGAATTTTATTCTTAAAGAAAAAAGAGAATTGAGAATTGATAGCTCTTTGCTTATTTGCTCTCAACAAAGTTAAAGCAAAAATGATTGTGGTGATGATAATCGTAATAGTGATATATATATGAAATTGACAACATAGGTGTGTTCTTTTCAAATCGTTGGGCTATAGTCTAAAATAACATCCTTCTCCTTGAAACGTCCTTGAAAAAAACAGAGAAAGAAACAAACATATAATTATGCCTTTACCATGATTACCAATACATGAATTCAGTTAACAAACTGCATTTCTTTGATACCTTGCATATTTTAAAACAACCATTTTCCGATGCATTGTAATAATCATTTTGAGAACATTAATTTGCTTACGTTGCCACTACCATGAACACTTGGAGAATCTTTTCAGTATTACAAATAGCATTGAAGGGAGGCAGCTGCTCATCCCTTATAATAACGGGAATGCATGACTGTGTATTATATTTACAATGTATGCTTTCAGTCGATTAGAAGGTGTGCTACCCCTTCCCATCGTCTTTGATTTTGATTATCTACCTACCTCTGTCTATACAATAAAAGCCATTTGCAATAATGAGCACAACGCCTTGATACTCAAACGTAAACGTTACATGGTCCAGGGAGGTCAAAGAAAGGAGGCGAAACTCTTGTAATTTATTCAAACGCATTCGTGAGTTCTACCAGGGATGCGTAACATTCCAATTGCCTTTGAAGTTCCATGCTCCGAACCGCGCTTCTTCTGCGGGGACTTTCGGAAGCCAGGCACCAGTTTTACATTTATTACAAAATATTAAATTACCGGCAAAATTTCAGTGTAAATCAAAAACTTTATATGGGGATTGTATTTGGAATAGTGCATCAAACAAATTTTCAAATTTAGAACTCCGTCATTCCTATAATTTGTGTGCCAGAGTTGGTAAAAGAAATATTACATCCTGACAAAAACTCACTATTTTAAGATAAAGCGCTAATTATGTGCAAGCTTTAATGTCCCGTTATTTGATCTATGATTTACAATAGTTTGCTAATGCGTGTTTTCGCGTGTTTTTTGTATTTTTCAAGTTTAAAAAGGGATAAATTTACACAAGTTTGTGTTCGCTTATTCCACTCTTAACACACTCAACAATGGATGAGAAATCATTGAAAGGGACAGCGAAAAGTTGCTGTGATACCATTTTCTGATGTAGGAATTCTAAATCCTGAAATTTCATGCGCTCTTTTTATCTCACCACCTGGTTAACAGTTGCAGATTAGCGCATAACTTTTTGGCGGCTTGGAGCATGGGGTCAAAGGAGAGTGGCTTGATTCCAGTCCTTCTCTATCACGTCCCTGCATAGTCTACATGTCGACGGCATAATGAAATCGGTCAACATTATAATAGCATTATAGCAGAGCGGAATCTAGACCGACCATTTGATTTAAATCACATTTCGGCACAGGCTTGCAAGCAAGGCAGAGGCACTGAAAGGACTGCATCCGGGAGTTTTAAAGTTCCGACATTCAATGAACCATCTTCTCATAATTATTCGGGCACAGAGGTGCCCCACTGATATTTATTGGGAAGCGAGGTACCCAAAATATCCTCCTATTCAGAAAACGAGGTGCCTGAATATATATTGAAAAGCGTATATTCGTGCATATTATGAGCTGTGGCAACGGAGACCAAGCAAGAGTAGATAATATTTATATGGTGCATTTATACCATTTGACCGACTAACAATACAAAATTGTTGGGTTTGTAACTTTGTTAAACTCCACGTTTCATCTGCAAAACTAAAATTACACCCATGTCTCATGGAAGATGTAAAGCCTATCAAAAGTGCAGAGAGCAATCTCTCCCGTATTAAATGCTTGCAAAGAGCCGTAATATGATTTCGTTATCTTGAAATCGGTAAGAATGTTTTTGATGTATTTGAGCTCTTTTGTGTACTGAACAATACTCACCAGACGCTGATCACGCTTCACCCATGCAATGATAACTGATTCATCCTGACACACAGCATGGTAAGGGTTATAACCATCATCTTTGCTGATGCTATGAATGATAGCACCAGACACATCGTTGATCACGTGGACCGTATTACTACTCTGAACGACAATCGCTTGACTGGATGTCATCGCAAATATCTGCCATGGTACAAATCCCTTACACGTTATCTCTCTTATTGCCTTCCCCCCTTCTGGCTTAAATACCTGTATTTTCTTGGCTCTATGGTTAACTATAATGGAGATCAGCCCATCCTTGCCTACAGTGAGACCACCGTACTCGTCTTTCGCAACACCCATTGTCTCAAACGTTACATCAAGCTTTTCACAAAGCTCTGTGTACAAGGAAATTATGTTATAAACGTCGCATATGACGTATCCACCATTAGGCATGGCGTGTAAGGCCCTAACGTTAACAGATTTCAGAATGCTATCTTGCAAGACGCCCTCAGAGGAATATATGAATATTCCTCCCTCATAACAACCAACAGCCATCTTATTGTTTGGTGATATTGCCATCCCGTTCGTGCTTTTTTCAGCAGGCAGTCGAGCTTCCGTGCGCAGAACCCATTTAGACTCCTTTTGTCTTAGGTGGCCCAACTGGAGTTCATCCGATCCCTGACTCCTGAAGCTAATTCTTTCACCTTCCTCAGCAGTTCTTCTGGGCAGCTCCTCATCTGGCCCAACCTTGTTTAGAAGCTCTTCCAGCTGTTGACACATCGCTTTATGTGCGGTCAGAACCTCCTTTTGGAGAGGAAAATTAAGACCATCCTTTACCAAGTCCAGAACCTTCTTAATCTGGTCTATCTGCTTACGAATCGGCTTCTCCACGTCTCCCAATGAAGTCTTAAGTTTCCCTAGCTTGTGTTCGACTTCATTTTTCAACACCGTCTTTCTTTCCTTCAGTTTCTCAACTGATTCCTCAAAGGTCGCATCTATTTCATCAGTGAGTTTTTCCTGTACTTTATCCACCCTTTTACGCTGGTCTTCAACGAAAGTAAAATACTTGTCAACGTTGCGTATCTTTGCATTTGCTTTAGATGCAAGTTTGTCGACGTGACTCTTTTGCTCGGTTTCATGTTCGCCTGCTTCCATGATAGTGTGAGCATCCTTTGCATGCTCTAATAAGCCACACATGCTGCAGACATACTTGTTAGAGTTGCGACAAAAGCATTCTTCCTCGTAGTTCGGATGTTTTCGACATTTGTTCCATTTTCTTTGTAATGAGTTGTTTTCTTGTTTACGGTTGGTCTCCACATCTTCAACAAGTGATCTGACTCTAATGTTTTAATGCAGTCTACCCACGTCTCCACCATGAACCAAAGTCTCCTCCCTGCACGTAGGACACAACAGCTTTCCACGAGATTCCAGGAGAGTCTCAAGACAACCCTTGCAGAAGGTATGGGAGCAGGTCAGGATCTTGGGTTCCTTGAAGAAGCTCAGACAGATAGGACACTCCAGGTTTTTCTTATTGACAGCCTCCATTTGGTCTATTGAAGTAGCCATCATCGACAGCTCAAGCACACGACCTGACAGAGTTAGACAAAAGATCGGTTAATTAACAAGTCAACTCAATCAAAAGCGTAAAAAAAGTTGTAAATATCTAGCTGGCTATTATTGCACTGAAAAATATTAAACGTAATGCATTCCATAATTAATAGGTCCTATAGCTACCTGGTACAACATTATACATTTACTTTACGCTACTTCTTACGTTACAAAGTAGCTCTAAAGGCGACTCTGCTTTCAATAAGCCGTATTATGATAATGTCTCATTCAGCAATGCAGTTGTATGAGTATGTATTTTTTCGGGTGGAAATTTCCACTGACATTCATAACAGGAAGTATTATGTTGAACCTTTGCACTTGTGATCCTTCCGCTTAACCTAAACGTTCACCAATGCACATCGCAGCATTCCCTCTCGCCAGTACAAGTTAAATGAGTATGATTTTTTTTTTCCCTTAGGGGTATGATTTTTCACTCATAAATATTTCTTGGATCTCACACCCCAGATAAATGCCTCTAATAAAAGCTGACAGATGCCCCTTTTCCTTTGTTATAGGGGCCCATTTTCTTTCTCTTAAGTACCCATTTTCAGGTACGAGAAGTGCACCCTTACCATCTCCGAGAAGTGCCACTTCACCTCTCCGATAAGTGCCCCTTCACCTCTCATAAGTGCACCTTATCAAATCTCACCTTTCATTTTGACAAGTGCCTGTTCTCCTTTGTATGCCATCTTTTCATTATTACAGTTCCCCATTTTCATCTCAGCTAATTGTCCCTATTTCAATTTGAGAGGTGACCCTTTTTATGTTTACCCATGTCTCCTTATTCCTTTTAATAAGTGCCAATCAAAACACTGTGATCACATGAAAATAAATTTAATCCGGAAAATCATAATTATAGTTTGAAAAGAGATTACCATCATAGGGCTATATCACAAAACTTATTTCGTTTAAAGGTAAATCATTATAAAACTCGAAGATATATCCCGATGGTAGACTTCAGGAAAGAACCTCTGCAAGTCAAACGCGTTGACCAACTCAGAGGGCGCTGTGTACTTATTTATCACGACATTGATTAAGGTTGCCGTTGCTCCTGAAGAGAGTCCAAAGATCACTCCCATTTCAGTAAAGGCTGTCCCTTGGATAAGAGTAATGAGCGGTGGCGTTATTATGGGGGGGGGGGGTGGTGCAAGGAGGAAGGAAAGGCGTTTCACACGAAAAGGTGAGACCGAGGGGGGGGGGGGGGGGGGGTTAAGGGCAAGGAAGGTGAACTTGAGATGATATAAGGAGATACTATGCTCGAGAATGACCTTTATATATTATATGTATGTGAATGCACCTCTAACAACAGATTATGTTTAAGCAAAGGCACGATTTGATTTCATATTGAGTATTAAACCTGTAAACAGAATTGACTCTCAATGTTTATTGTTTGTAAATATCATCCCTGTATCAGTGGCTTCATAATCTCGTTATGTTTATCATATTTATAAAACAAGCTAAAACATGAAACAATCCGTTATTATTGTGTATCTAAGTAATTAATGTTAAATAGGATCAGTGTAATAAGCATAATGATGCAAAGAGTATCTCAATCATTATATGGTACTCTGAAATTTAATTTATGAAAAAAATATGTGCCAAAACTGTTTACTATCGTATCGATTTCCTTGATTCTCTATTTACAATCTTATTGACTATTGTTTGATAGAAATGATTATTCTCACTTAAGTCGTAAAAGACCACTCCATGACAAATTCGGGGTCCTGGGTTGAGTGAATTTTATTCTGTTTAACCCATAGCCTGCCATGAGGCTGCATGCACGCTACCTATTGAGTGCCATGTGCGTGCAAGGGCGCTTTCGTAAGAGCAGTTATTGTTCATGCTCATTGGGCTGTGCTGTGTGTTTTGCACTCACCATTCATAGAACCTTCGCGTTAATCAGATTATCTCCAAAACAACCTGGCACAATGGGGATTAGCCCTGTGGCATGATAAGAGTTAACATTGTTGAGAATTGATAGTAGTTTCAAGCTCTTTGCTTATTCGCTCTCAAAAAAGTTAAAGCAACGATGATTGTGGTGATGATAATCCTAATAGTGATATATATATATATATATAGTAATAACAACTTCTGGATTGATGAAGAAACAGCTCTAAAACAGTGTTACTGGATAATATTTAAAACATAAATTTGATAGTCAGGTTTAGGGCATGCAATCACTAGATGCCTATGTGGGTTATTATGTAAGCAATTCTGCCGATATTGAATGTTGTGGTTTGCCTGGGAAACTAGCGCGTTTGGGTATTGTATTGAATGCAAACGTTTCAAGGTTTTAATCACAGAAACTGAAAATATACATTTATTTCACAGCGTATAACATATTCTAAATCGATATGTACGGAAATATGTGGAGCTCTATACATGCTCTAGTTCTGTTTGAGGGGCGCCATTAGACATAGGCGCCGTATAGGTGGCATGCCCCCCCTCCAAAAAAACAAAACAAAAACAGTAAAGGAGTAAACATGGTTTGTATTTTTAATCAAAAAAGTGGGGGGGGGGGGGGGGGGGCAAAACGCATATTTGCCCCCCCCAAAAAAAACCAAAAAACAAAAAACAAAAAAACGCCCCCCCTCCAAAAAAACAAAACAAAAACAGTAAAGGAGTAAACATGGTTTGTATTTTTAATCCAAAAGAACGTAATAATAATAAAAACCTTAATTAAATCACATATACAATTCCATTCAAAGAAAAAGGAAAGTTCACAGGAATTAAATTTCATAAACATTGCGCATGCCACCTATACGGTATTTATCAATGGAGGTCTCTATAATAGCGATACGCGCATACAATTATCGTGGACATATTGTGCGAGAATGGGGAAGCGTGTCCGTTTTTTTGTTATAGAGGTGAGAAGACATAAGCCCCTGAACGCTGGCGTACTGATGGGGGGGGGGGGGGGTGGGGGTGATGTATTTCTTATTCGAAACAAGTGATTTACAAATGTTGATGTTGTGACATGATTTTCCGGCATTTTTTCTCCATTTTTTGTTGTAAGTCATACCTTTTTATGCGTTTGTTGGAAAATAAGAAATTCCCAAATTACAGTCAGGCGAAATACGCTTATAACAGTATATCTTTTCAAAATGAACAAATCATTGTTCATTTTTTAATCAAAACGTGGGAAATTAAATGTCACATCTCTTTGGCATTATTTTCATTTTTTAAAAGGTCAGAATGAAATTCACTATATTTTTCAAGGTATCAAACCTTACCTTTTCATCATTTCAGCTAAATAAATTAATTTAAAAAAAAATAATTAAAAAAAAAAAAAATTCCCTTACTCGGGCATGTTTTCTTCATCTTCACGTATGTTATACATGTAAATACAACACGATAATCACTTAATGGAATGCGGTATACCACATTACATATCTATATCTCTATATTTGACTGGCACATTATTTTTATATAACCTCACGCTCTTACTCGATATTAATTTTTTTTAAATAAATAATTCACTTGTCTAGCTTTCTCTCTTGTATATATATCGTAAATGTTTCTCTCCTGTTTCTTGTTTTACTCGAATTTGCTCTTATCATTATTGTAAGTTCTTATTTTGCTGTAAGTTTTCCTTACTTTTGTAATATCTATGTTCATGTTTTCTATGTCTATAGGGACCCCTCTGTAAACCAGCATTGTTATGCTAACAACGCTGAGTAGGGCCATCCCTCCGTCTTTCTTTTTTATAAGTGTGTCTTTATGATTGTAAATATATATATATATATATATGTTGATGTATTTTTAAATGACGGAAGATAAATACAATATAATACAATACAATACAACAACAAATCTGTCTCTCTCAATATATTATCACCCGATCATTGTATTAGACACACTTCACCTCCATCATTATGCATCAGTCGATATTCTTTCACTATGTTGACTCTTGATAACAGTTAGCGACGTACACACCAGAAAACAAATACAAAAAAAACAACAACATAAAAACCGCAAAGGAAATGTTTAGTTGTATAATAAAACATTTGTATTATTATTTAATGCAATAACAGAAGTGCGTTTGAAAAATATAATACATTGCATTGTTCATATAAATCACATCATAAGAGTTTAAGGGATAACATTATCTTTGTTCAAGTCAAGGCATATAATATTATCTTTGTCAGTGATGTCATATAATATATTATCTTTGTCAGTCAGGTCATGTAATATTATCTTCGTCAGTCAAGGCATATAATATTATCTTTGTCAGTTAGGTCATATAATATTATCTTTGTCAGTCAGGTCATGTAATATTATCTTTGGCAGTCAAGGCATATAATATTATCTTTGTCAGTCAGGTCATATAATATTATCTTTGTCAGTTAGGTCATATAACATTATCTTCGTCAGTTAGGTCATATAATATTATCTTCGTCAGTCACGTAATATAATATTATCTTTGTCAGTCAGGTCATATAATATTATCTTCGTTAGTTAGGTCATATAATATTATCTTCGTCAGTTAGGTCATATAATATTATCTTTGTCAGTCAGGTCATGTAATATTATCTTTGGCAGTCAAGGCATATAATATTATCTTTGTCAGTCAGGTCATATAATATTATCTTTGTCAGTTAGGTCATATAACATTATCTTCGTCAGTTAGGTCATATAATATTATCTTCGTCAGTCACGTAATATAATATTATCTTTGTCAGTCAGGTCATATAATATTATCTTCGTTAGTTAGGTCATATAATATTATCTTCGTCAGTCAGGTAATATAATATTATCTTTGTCAGTCAGGTAATATAATATTATCTTTGGCAGTCGGGTCATATAATATTATCTTCGTCAGTTAGGTCATATAATATTATCTTTGTCAGTCAGGTAATATAATATCATCTTTGTCAGTCAGGTAATATAATATTATCTTTGGCAGTCAGGTCATATAATATTATCTTTGTCAGTTAGGTAATATAATATTATCTTTGTCAGTCAGGTCATATAATATTATCTTTGGCAGTCAGGTCATATAATATTATCTTTGTCAGTTAGGTAATATAATATTATCTTTGTCAGTCAGGTCATATAATATTATCTTTGTCAGTCAGGTCATATAACATTATCTTTGTCCAGTCTTAGGTAGAAAGTCTTATCTTGGTCAAGTCATGGCAGATAATACTATTGGCAAACGGTCTTTCAAGTATGTAGTCTTTTTAAGCACTCTAACTCCTCAGGTCTTGTGCAAGGTGAACAAAGGAGGATTAAAATTCTATAGAAATTTCTGTTATTGGAGCATAAAATGAGACCACGAGCAAGGGTTGTACAAAAATAAAAACTACTACAACAAGCTCTAAATCAGAAAAACATAGATCTACAGAATACTGTCAAAATACAACTTCTAAATTGTTTTATGCTTCCAAATTTCGAGATTACATCGAAAAAAGTATACTCTTTCAGGAAATGCTGAAAACTAAAATTTGACTATTAACTTTGTCAAGTCAGGGTAGTTGTTCTTACATGTGCAACTTTTGTAGTTGTAGACGATAATAACAATTGTGTGTAAAGTCATGAAATATTATTCCTCTTCCACTATCATCTGGCCATTTCGGTGTCTAGTCTAAGAATTGTTTAAACACTGATCCAAGAATATTTTATACATTGCTGGTCTTCACCTTTACCCGAGATTCTGGTCTAATCAACACATTTACAGGATGATATATATATAAATATACATAAACTATAAATCAACCAGTTTCTTTCACAGCACTTACATAAGCAGAAGTAAAGCTTCTATGTTTATAAAAATTCAACAAAAAAAAGAAAAACCCCCGGAATGATATTAAGGACGGCATTTGTTCCCTCTTGAAACGCCGAACATACCGCGGTGTGTGCAGCTGAATATACAATGGCGTATTATTTTGATAGCGACAGATTCCTTTATTTTTGTATCGCTGCATTTGTCATAAAAATAAAACCATGTGCATGGTTAAGAGTGAGGCAATAAGAGAAAGAACTCAAGAGAAGATGAAAACACAGGCACTGAAAATGTGTGAGATGTCATGGGACATCGTCTGCTTGTGCAAACCATGTCCATACTGTGATCTCACCCATCTCAGCAGCGTTCGGAGAGCTCTTCAGGTGCTATGCCGGGGCTGTATTTAAGCGTTTTGTAATTTATAATAATCGTTACTTCGAATGTTTCCAAGCATTGAATTTTGATAACCTTGTCGAATCAAAGTTTCAACTTTGCAATAATGAAAATTGAGTTAGTTTTAAAAATCAATGAATATCTACTTTAAAGATCTGAAGATAGCTTAACTACATCATCAGCAAGAACCTGTAAATAAATTAAGCCAACCAGAGAGAAAGAGTTTCACGTTTTGTAAATTGTTTATAGTTACAGAGTTAATCAATATAACCGGATTTAATCAGTCACTTTGATTACAAAAATTAAAAAGATGTCATTTAATCTTAATTAACCTTAATACTACTGTAGGTACTGTTGTTGCTTCTCTTTGAGTTGGCGCTGTATTTCCTGGGGTAGCTTCGATGTTCCTGTTAGATTAAATGGATGGGTGATCATGGTTGTGGATGGGATGGTTTGGATGAACGGTTCCTGCTCTCTTTCTCCCTTGTGTAGTTTAACCCATGTTGATGTTGGTGTACCCGAGTACCAGTGTACAGTGATGTACTCCTCCTGGATTTCTGTAACTTCCCCAATTTGAGGCCATTCATGTCTGAACTCCTCAAGAAATACAGCTACCATGCTGCCAACTCTAAGTGTTGGGGGAGCCTTTTCTTGCCTTTGTCTTGGACCCAGGTTCACCTAGTAAAGAAAAAAGGAAAAAAGAAATTGCTTAAACACAACCTATATATACTCTGCCACTACCTGGATTATAAAGCATATATAATATGATTCATTATCAATGCCTACTCTACAGCTTATTCACAATATAAAAATTTAAAGAAATTGTGAGAACAATGACATCATAAATACTAGTTAAATGTCTGTTTTCAATAGAAAACAATACACAGATCAAAAGACCGTATTTTGGTAGGAAATATTCAAAATACAAATCTAAACTAGACATGTAATACTTGTTTGGAACAAGTATAGGTGGGCTGGTCCAACTAAAATTTGAGACAAAATAGATCAAAAATAAGCGAGATACTGCTAAAAAAGAATGTCATGTAGATTAATGATGTGAACGAAATTCACCTTCCATAGGCATAACACGAAACTTAAGAAATTTCTGATATGTGCCCTTTAATCGTAATTTTCACTATGACGAAGTGATCAAAATGAAAAATGGTGTTGACTAAGCTTGTAGAGAATTGTCTTAGCTACAACATATCGAAATTTGGAAGAAAATCGATCAATATTTACAGATATACAATCAATTTTACATAAATATGCTGACTTCATAATATGCAAATTCGTATTTTGAGTTCCAAGGCCATTATGATAATGTCACGATACACTTAATGGCCAAATGAGACATGGAATCATATCTCCGACTCATAATCTATCTAAATATGAAAAAAATTGAAGGTCACGGTTTATTGCAAAGAGCTATTATGGATTTTGTATAGGCATGTTTTTGACCATATATGCTATGTATTAAAAGAGCTCGCGCGCACAGACATTTATCTTGAATTGACGCTCATCTTGTTATTAATGGTCATAAAGAGATAAACATGGTATCAAATTCCTCGAAAAAATATGAGAAATATGAAAGAAAACAAAATGGCGATTCTATGTTTTGTAATGGTGTTACGCGCAAAAACGCGCGTGCATGCGCGTGTGCGCGTTTTTTTATAAAATGCTTAAAATGACCTAAAACGTATGCAAAATAACTTTGAGACGATTTTGAGCATTTAATTTTTTTGCGCGCGCACTGACGCGCGGACATACGCGCACGCGCGCGTTTTTTGACCTGAAATTGACCGGACGGATATTGACCTTGATCATGATAAATATGAATGAGAAATTACTTTTGGTTATGAAGATATGAACAAGAGTTGATTTTCAGAAAATTTCACAAAATGGCGCCTAGATGACGTCATTAGTCAAGGTCAAGGTTGAAAACGTTATTATGATTTCTCTATATGCCTATACATATGTGTGCCAAATTTCAAGTTATTTGATTCAGACAATTTCAAGTTATCTTGCTAACAAAAAAGTGGCGAGAATTAAGAAAAATAAATAAATAATAATAAAGGCAATTTTAACAAAAATATAAGGTGGTCTGTATTAGATACAGCCCACCTGAAAATCATTCAAATGTATTAGCAAATGGGGAAAAGGTTATTGTACAAAATTGTCATAAGTAGTCCCTCTCGTGAATTTCGAATAATTCTAATTGTTTCATGAATATGAAGATAAATGCTACATAACTACATTTTCTACATCTGTGTGTTCTATAATTTCATAATCATAATTTGGTGTAACAGAATAAAGGCTCTTTCAGATATCACAATAACAAAAACCACAACATTTCTTTATGTCATAACTGAACGACACTTAAGGTTAATTAATTATGGTTACAGGAAGAATAGGTGCCTGCTCATCATTAGAAGAGCACTGATGAACCTCATGTGTAGGTTGTTGAACGGGATGTTGAGTATCCTTCGCCATTAGTATGTCTGTCAGCATCCAATTTGGATAATTACCTGTAAACAAATTCAAAAGAATGCTAGTGTCAATTATCAACATACTTTTAACATTAACAAATTATTGATCCTTGAACAACCATCTGATATCATTATAACAAGTTAAGTTTATTTGTAAACAACTAGGCCTATCATCACTTGTGGAAGTCTTTGTAATAGCTATTATTCCACATGAAATTGTTCAGAGACAGAAATTCATGTAAAGCAGTTCAAAAAATATGCAAAGAATATTAACTCTTATCGTGCCACAGGGCTAATCCCCATTGTGCCAGGTTGTTTTGAGATAATCTGATTAACGCGATGGTTCTATGAATGGCGAGTGCAAAACACACAGCACAGCCCAATGAGCATGAACAATAACCGCTACTACGAAAGTGTGCACGCACGCAAATGGCACTCAATAGGTAGCGTGCATGCAGCCTCATGGCAGGCTATGAGTTAAAAAGATGGGCGATTGTCAGATGTCATTTGTATGAGAAAATGGTACTCTCTAGTATTTATATAAAGGTATGCCAAAGTAGGGTCCAAATTTTTTTTGCAGAATGACAACAAAGAAAACAAAAAGACATATATTGAGAACAAAATATTTTATCACTTTTCTAATGATAAGAAATATTTCTAGAGAATTAATAGTAAAATAATCCAAGTATATCTTTTTACAGCATTGCTGGAAAGGTGGAACATTATTTGGTGAAAACCTATAACTACAAACCAAATAATAAATGTTTTGTTTTTACACATTCTAGATTATCTTTTAATGCAGTGAATATTAATTTTGAAAGTAATGATAGACATACCCTCATCAGATTCCAGAGAAGTTAGAAGATCTTCCCATTCATCCAAGTCATCTTGGGTCATGTAGGGCTGATATTTAGGCAGATCTCTGTAGAGTTTATTGAGACCAAGCTCGGCTGAACTTGGTGCCACCATGACGGGTTCACCTTCCGGATGACTTCGTATTATGTATTGTTCTCCTGTAGTGGACTGCCATTCAGCACAGTTGCTCCATTTTTTGGTGTGAAGCACAGCATTACCATGTGTATTCTTAGTGATCTTAAACTGGTGAGGGTGGCTGTGCTGCGATGGCTTGTTCATGTGAGGCTGGATCCAGTCACGTATGTTGAATATGGCCGTTAGTCGCTCAGAAGTTGTATTTGGTTTGTTGTAAGACTTTGGGATGTTGCTCAGCAGAGATGACAGTGTTGGAATATTTTGTTTGGAGGTATATACTGATATCCTGCTGAAGAGCTGATCTACATCTTCGTGGGTATGTCCTTTCATCAAGAATCCAATTTTCACCTAAAGACAGGGCATAAAGTGAATTTAGAAAGTTGGAAATAGAAATCAGCAAATAACAAATTCAACTACCATCTCAGCCTTGCCCATGCAATTCATTAATGAGGAAGCACAATTTTGATCATAACTGACAATAGAAAAGGAAACCGTTTATCTACGAAGTTGTACTCATCAATAGCTGTGTAACTGTACAACATATCTTCATTTTAACATCTGATAATTAATATCATTGCATTAATTTTGATACTTTCAGCGAATCAATTTTTCATACGCCATCTTTCTACTGCTTCACATTAACTACATCTCAATTAAAAACTGTCCATTTTGTTAGAGGCATTCAAAATGCTACAAACTACAAAAAAATAAAATTGAGCTTTTACAGTAGAATAATTCACCAATACCAGATTTTCTACTGCATAACATTAAGCATTTTTGTCTCGCCTGCATAGCAAAAGCGAGACATAGGCGCTGCATTTCCGGCGACGGCGGCAGCATCAACATCAAATACTTAACCAAAGGTTAATTTTTTAAAAGTGTAATATCATTTTGAAAGTATTCAATGACCGAATAGGGTTTTTGAGGTTGGTTTTTATACATTCTCAGTGTACACAAACTATTCAATTTAAGTGTGGTGATGTTAATGCTATGCTGTATGCAAGAATAATGAAAATTTCACTATGATACAAAATAATCTCACCTTTCGAAAAACATCCAACTCCACAAGCAGAGCGCATAGTCCTATGACACACTGGTTCTTATTCTCCCGTCCACAATTATCCATCTGAACATAGAGCACATCAGGGAGTGTATCAGAATACTTATGGAGAATGTTCAGCAAAATATTGCCTGTCAAATTAGAATCATGAGGGTATTCTTTAACGTCAACGTAAAGGTGATTTCCTCTTCCATGAACCATAGCACCCGTGATGTGAGATTGCAATTTCCAGGCTGCACTTGTGGATTTGGACTGACGGTAGAAGCGTGGAATGCTGGTGGCCTTCTGGTCCATACCATCAATTATTAGGCTCATGTACTTGCTGGGCTCCTGTCTCGCCTTGTGAATGTGTTTATAATATTTTTCCCGCTCGGTTCTGAAGGAAAATTGGAGAGGAGAGAACACTAATATAAAATGTGCTTTTTGCGCACAGTACAAATTGAAGAAAATCAAGAATATAGTAACAGCACTTCACACATTGCTGATCATTAGTGCTGATCTAAACTGTCAGCATCACCCCCCCCCCCCCCCCCCCATGTAAGAGTCTGCTGCAAGGGTTGTCAAATTTGTATTTACAGGGAAATTCTAAAACTTTTGACATGATTTAACCAAAAATATTATCAGTTCTTTATTTCAAACATATGCATGCTTGAGCAGTTGTGCCAAACTTGGTTTAAAAGAAAAGAAGAGTTAAAATCTGTTGCTACTTAGATTATCATAAATTAAAAATATTTACTCAGGGTTTAATTTTCGGGCTCCGGCCTGCAATCTTTAAACAACACTATTTGCTCTCACTACCCATAACATGTGAGCAGCTAGCCTGGGAGTGTACTCAGGTACCTCATTACACGGTTGTGCACAGCCTTAATGTAATGTATAGACTTACTTTTGTTGTGTGAGATGTATCTCTCGTTGCTGCAGCAAAGTCTGTCGTGCTATCTTGTCTGTTGTCTTCTCTATTTGGGTTTTCAGAGTGGTGCATATATCGCATTTGGAAAATCGATTGACCTGTTTAGAAAAAAGAAGACACAATGAAATCAACTTTTTAAGACAACAATTATTACAGTAGGTACCACTTAACCAGAAATAAATTATTACACTGATTCAATCGATGATGAAAAATGGAAACAAAGTGTTCAGTATTGCCTGCACACAGGATTAGGAAAAATCATCTCATGCAAAGTTAAATGTAAGTAACAAATAGCCAAACAGTACAGGAGGATGTCTAAAAATAATTAATGACAACCATGTTTTGGTACAGAACAGCAAATTAAACTTCTTGATTTCATGTACCTTTGGAATGTTAATATGAGCCATTTCTTTCCTCCACCTCCGAAAGAAGTGCATCCGGCTGCAGACCTCTCCAGACTTGCTCTGCACTTCTTCCTTCATTTGATTATAGATGCTTGATCTTGTCAGACATGACGGGAGGTGTATCTTGTCACACGTTGGTAATTTCTCTCCAAACCGATTGGCATAGTCGCGAAGCCAAGCTAAAGAAATCAAGACCTTGGTCGACTGTATCCCTCTCCTGTGGAAGTTAGCGGTAGTGTACCTCGCCAGCCCATCTATAAAAAAAAAGGAAAGTTAGGAATAATGCTATGTGCCATGTATACATATCGGGGAATATATCATTATATACAGTGCATGTTGTAAATTTGTTGTTTTTCTCATTTATATCATTCTGATTCTTGCAAGCATCTTCTTGCGCACTTTACTCAATTACTCAATTTAATTCTATATTCTGTATTCCAAATGTAAATAGTAAAACATTTGAATTCAACAGAATGTACAGTAAGCTAAACAGACTTACTTTGAAAGTCATGTTGGGCTTGCCACATCCTTGTCCTCTTTATGCCCAGAGCCAACCTCCAATCCCTTTGGCAAAGGGCTGTTGCACCAATGGTGAACATGTAGCTTACTATACTGCCACTTGTTTCATGGTGTTCATGAAGGTGTTGGAGTATCCATTGTCTCTGCTCCGATTTCGATTTTGACAAGAATGCAGCTCGGGATTTGAAAACTTCACTTCTGGATACTTTATGTAAACAGAAGTTCTTGCAGCATTTCATTCGGAGGATTGCAGAAAGTTCAAGACTTGCTTTGTTTCGTTCTGGATATAAAAACAGAAAATAGGCGGTGACAATCAAATCAGTCTCACAAATGCATAATAATCCATATTACATAAAGAACAAAAGCACAGTACAAATTGTTTTTTTTTTAATAGTGCTATACTCAGCTATACTAACTTCTTTACAGAGAAAACTTAAATGAAAAAAGATGCGCATAATGTACCTAATAAAACTTATGAACACCTACTACAAAGGGAAATAATTGTCCCTCATTTCAAAACTTAATTTTTCATAATTTCTGGGGTGGTATTCTGAAAATCCAAAACTATGTTAAAAGAGTTTTTTGCAGGAAGATGTATACGTATAGTGCATAACCTTTCAAGCCATATACACACCATTAAACGCATGATAGTTAACACAATACTTATATTCTGAAAACTCTCTAAAGATAAATTGGAGTTAACATAGATGATAGATGGTGTAGGTACTTTTCAATTTTATAGTATTTTACATCAATCTATTTCACATGTAATACAGCAGAATTTTTCCCATTCGTCTGTTTCCAATTAGTTTTTGTGAAAATTGTTATATGATTCTACAAATTTAAGACTTTAGGACATACAACAGACTTCTACCCTGATGTTTTATTCGATAGTTTTTTAGTCATCATGCATTATTGTTTACATTTATTTATTTTCAGAATTATTAATCTTATGACCCATCTTCAAGATCTGCTTACAGGTACTTTACCTCCCAATATTATGCTTGATTTACATATGTCAAAAGGTTTTTGTGATACTGGATTTTACATGTACCCAACTACAACTCTTAATTATCACTAAATGACAACTGTGACCCTTGGCCTATTTATCCTGAGATTTTTCCAGATCATGTCCATATGGTGATACACGAGTTTGAAGTTTACTGGTCACTTAATTTGCAACATAACTTTGAAGGAAGTAAACAAATGCACTTTAAACACAGCACCTTAACTGATACTGTGGAATAACTATAACTTTTAATGAGCTATTTGGAACAAAATAATACTTACTCCTGCCCTTGATATAGGATGTTTGTCCATTACTGCAAAGTGATGAATCTGAATCTGTATCAGCAAAATGTGCTCTCTGCCTTTTCCTCCCACGGGTAACTGCAATGAAATATAAAAAAAGGTGACTCAAATGAAAAATATTTGTATTTTATAAAAAGAAAATATGAGGATACAATATAGGACAGAGACCAATAAATCGGGGGTGGGAGGGTTCATTTTCATTTTGGGACTTTACCCTAAAAAGACGGGGGAGCTGATTTAGCCCCCCCCCCCACTCCTCTATTTTCGCAATTACTTTGTACTACTTAAACATTTTACGGTGCCACTTCATGACTTTTTTCCTTTGAGTCTTGTGCATATTTTTGATGTATATTGTACCCTTAACATAGTTTTGTTTCATAAGAATCACCATATAAAAAGAAAAATACAAAAAGTACAATTTTTGCATAATAAGCTGTAATCATAATTTACTAAATATTGTCAAATCTTGTCAAATTTGGAGTCGACCAGAGGTCTTTTAGCGCCCCCCCCCCAGTTGCTTTTAAGGTTCAAAATAGCCCAGTCTTTTTAGGGTTAAAAAAGAACATGGGCAGCTTGCTCATAAAATTTTCATTTTAAATACAATTAGACCTTATCATCAAATAGTGATGCCTGGTCAAATATCACATAATTTCAGAGCACCAAAGAATGTGAGAGCAGGTCTAAAATTTTGCTGTTATTTTCTTAATCTCAGAAAGAGCTGTAGGTACTGAAAGAGTGTTAGAGATATAAAGTAATTGAATACTTCCAATAAACCTTTATGAGGTCGTGAAAAGTTTCTCTAACAAAAGATAGGAGCAATATGTAAAATAAATTATAGTTTCAGCATCTTTCCTTGTTACTCCTTAAAAAAACAAAATTTAAAGAGTAAGAATTATATACACTGTAATCAGTCATTACCATTGGCATCCATCTCAATATCAGAAAAAGCTACTGCTTCAACATCACTGACATCAGGAGAAGCTATTGTAAACAAAGATAGATGAAATGGATGTATTAGCTCTTATGCTGAAATGTCACTTCATAATTAAACTGGTACCTACATGTATGTACTGGTGAAGAATATTGGTACCAACATTCCAAGTTTGAGATAGCATTTTTTTTACATAATCATTTGACATAATCAATTAATAAAAAATAATTTATGAATAAGATATGGCAATACATGCCATGGAATACAGTCATATTCTGTCTTTGCTACACATTTGTATGTCAAATGTGTTTTCTTGAAATGTTCAATAGTATTGAAGAGACAGAAATATAATTTTCACCATTATGGTAAAAAGCATGGTCAAATTTCATTTTTTAACATTTCATGAAGAAGTGTATATTTTCTTCTATGCAATTATAAAGTTTCCAAGCATCAAACTAATCTGAAATTGGTATTTTTGCCAGTGTTAATTTAGACCTTTTTTTTTTACCTGATCTTAAATTGAAGTAGTTTTTTTTATTTCTTAACAACTCTGGCCAATCGTCTCATATTGATCTCCCACAACTTGATAACTTAGTAAGCTGTTGCTTTGATACCTTTTTCCTTTTGATATACTTTTGGTTAGGACATGACATAATACATGTATAGTGTTAAAGCTGAGAATATACACTTTTACAATCAGACTCAACTAAGAAATCATTTCTGTCAAGGTGTTGTTGGTTCTGTGGCACCAGGTCAAAGGTTGGCATTTGCCGACGGCTGCTGTACGCTATGCATGACCTCGATGAAGACGTTGACGAGCCTCCATTCACAGTACAGGAAGCATGGAGAAAACGGGCAGCTGCAGCACTTGGGTCCCTTTCTACAACTTCAGACGTAAGTTCATTTATTTTAACATTAAAGAAAACCTTTGGAGCTTCTCCAAAATCAATACAAGCGACTACATCACTCATGTTGCTGTTAAATTTTTTATTTCATGTTATGCTCTAGTGTGCTCTAGTTTCTGTAACAAAGGATAATCTCAAATCTTCATGCCTACTTTACCATTAACTTTTTTTTTTTAATCAAAGATTTTTTCAAAATGTCAACTATGTAATATATACGGTATTGGATATTGAAAAGCATTTTCTGTTGCTTTTTTTGCTACAGGGACGCAAGCCATTGGAGGCAACATTTCAACTAGCTCTATACAGCAGGAGATGCTATGCCAAACTTGTGAGACTGTTCAAGATTCATCTGGAGAAAACAGGGAAGCCACTGAAGCAAACAGTAAGTTTCATAGTCAATAAATTATGAATTTGTCGGGTCATATATTTTGTGTTATATACCTCACTTAAGTAATCCAGCAATCTGATTGGTCGAAATTGCATTCATAAACTTTAACTGTTCCCGAAAATTCCCAGTAACCATGGTTAAAATAGTTCTAAAATCCCAATAACCATGGTTACCGGGAAAATAGTTCAGTCTCCATGGTTACCCCATAGGTTTACATGTTAAAAAATGGTCTGAGCGATCCAGGATACCGTACGCGTGCGAAGAATTGGTCGGTAATTTCAATACAATTGAATCTCGATCGATCTTACCGACAATTTTATCTTGCATTGTTGACATGAAGACGAAAATAAACTTCCAAAAACAAAAAAACAACATCTGCCGATAGATCTTGATCTAAGTTCGTGCCAATATGCATTGCAAAAGTAAAAGAAGGGCCGTAAAATGGAGCAAAAGCGAAGCATCCACCACCGAAGCCGTTGTCAATCCATTTTAATGTATATATTAGAGAAAACTGCTAAGTGAAGAAACAGAGCGCGATAGCCGAGAGGTTTAAGGCGCTGCTTTTAGTTACATCACCCTTTGTACGCAAGAGTTCGAATCCCATCTTCGACAAAAGTTTTTTTATTTTGTATTTTTTTGTTTTAGTCTATTTTTTTTCGGCATATAAAAGTATTAATGACTGCTTTAATATTCGAGAAATAGTAGTTTTTATACGCTCTCGGGAAGGTTACAATTGGGCTATTGCCCTCGGCACGCCTCGGGTAATAGCACAATTCTAACCTTCCCTTGAGCGTATAAAAACAACTATTTCTCTCAAAGCAGTCATTAATACTATAATAATGAATGCCAAAGCATGCAAAATTTGTGTAATACCATGAGAGGCTCTGGTTGAAACTACGATAACCAAGGTGATTCTCCTCACTGAAAATTGTCCTATTTACCTCACTGAGGGCACCGTCTTTAACTAAACATATCCACACCTATAAATGTTGGGTCCTCTGCACAAATTGTCGTGAATGTCAAATAATGCCTGCAAATTTTGTGTTTATATTTTTATATACTTATATATGTTTGTTTTGTGTGTGTGTTTGCATGTAGGTATTGATGCATCTTCAGGGGATGAAAGAACCACAACGATTCAGCTTACTGATAAGGATGGTGGGCGGTGAACTTCAAGTCAACGAAGTGAAGGGAGAGGCCCAAAAAATAAAGGGCATTTGGAGACTGAGGAAGACATTCCAGACTTTGACCAGGATGAAGGTTTGGGAGGAATGTATTGACAGATATCCTGTTCACACACAGGACTCAGCCCTTGAGCAGTTTCTTGGTAAGTGTAATGAAATGGGGCCAGTCACCACGAAATGAGTCCAGTGTCGCATTAGCTCAATCGTAGTAATAGCGATGTATAGTGTGTATGTACTGAAAATTGATCCACCTACCACATTTAAGATTTTTCCAAAAATCGACTTATTATTTCTTTGTTTGTTGAAAGTTTCATTGAAATCGAATGATGGGAAGTGTGTTGTTGGTATGTTGTTGTTAACCAGACTATAATATGTTACGCATCATTAACTTTACACCTAATTATCTCAAAACTGGGTAATCCCATTGTTATAAAGTCCAATTAGGTTTTTGTTCATATTTCTGGATATAATTTATCAATTTTAATGTGTGACCCCTTAATTTAAAGCTTACTTAATGTAGATTCATATAATACTTAAAAACAGGAATAATTTTTTTGCGACACTGGACTCATTTCATGGTGACAGGCCCCAAATATGGAATGATTGAAATCGTCTGCAAGCTTACTGAAGTAAGTTTGCAACATTTCCAATTTACTGAAAGCCTCAAAGGCGGTTCACCTAAGCCTTTTATTCATAAACCTTCATACAGATTATAATTCCAAATAAACATTTTCACATATTACCAGGTTGTTTGATACATCCAATTTTATCTATATCATGTATTGATTTTGCATACAAAGATTTTGTTTTCTGTGCTACAAATGGAGAGATATAACAAATTCTTTTAACTGATGATTTTCATGATTTGATTTTCACTGATCCATTATCACTGAATTCATTTATTATGTATTTAAAAGATTTATTGTTGTAAATGTTATATTCGGTATTCCACATTTAAGCCCCTTTAATTGTAGGGTTAAAGCATTAATGGAGTGGACGTTTTATAATATATTAGTAGGAACAGAGTACTAAATCTGTGATAAATATTTATTGCAATGGGAACATTTGTTAAGATGTGCAACATATGAGAGTACACCAATGTACACAATTACACAGAGGCATTATTATTACCGTAGTAGTATTTATAAAGTGTTAATGAGATAAGTGTGTGTTTCTTTTTATTTTAGGCAAGGACATGAGGAAGTCTATCCCACAGGAATTTATTGACTTCATACAGGAAGCAGAGGAAACTTTGGAAGGTTCCTTCACCAGTATGGAGCAACTAAGGACAAGTCCTGTTGCCCTGACCATCTTAGAAGTGGTAAATATTCTAGACACCTATACCAGTTAAAGATATGAAATTTGCCAAATTTATCATGGGGAAAAAAAATACAATGCTGAACAAAAAGCAAAGATTCATATTTATTGCTCTATTTATTATCAAGCATTGTATTTTGTACACTGATTGATGTACAAGCATTCAGTTTGGTTTGTTCAAACCTTTTCATAATTAAGACATGACAATAATTTTGTTATTATTTCTTTTTCAATATTAAAGCAATCCACCAATAGGATGAAGGGGCAATTGAAGAAGCTGAAAGAAGGCACACATCAACTAGCCATCTTGAGTGACCAGCTGGAAGTTGCAGCAGCATGGCAATCGGAGACGAAGAGGCAGGGCTTCAATCATATGGCAGAGGCCATTGTCATTAAGGACATGAATGGTAAAAATAAATTACTATTTATAGATGACAAGACTCCTAGCTTTAGTCATTCTTCTGTCCTTATATGCAAACTGTTTCCAAAGATAATTTTATGCAGTATAAGTCTTGTAATATGAATTTCCCAACAATATTTCATGCTGTATTTGGAGTGAAAAACACAAACACTGAGAGGGAATAATATATGCTTGTACTAAAAGATGCCTGTGATTTTCGAGTTTATAATTAGTGGTGCATGTGAGAGACCCATGTGTATTGATTATTGACTCTCCAGTTAAAGGGACTGGGTAACTTTGTCTAAGATTCTGAAACAAAATCCTGGATTTATCTCATGCTGCAATGATAATTATAAACCTTTATGTCAGTCAGGAACCCCATGGCTTTTACAAGCTGATCGCCTGTCTGATTATCAAGATATTTATGATCGGAAATCAAAATTTAAAAAATTGTTTTCCTTATAACACTACAGTCTATTGGGGAAAATGAGTACCGGTATGGTAAAAACCCGTCACCAATAGATTTTAATTTTTTTGAGGCACTTCATGATCATTTTGAAGCGCAGTTTTGTTTAGGGCTTCAATATTACACCATATCACAGACACTGATAGCAAGTAGGGCCATGCATTCCAGATTTAACATTGTTAAATGATCCCTTTAATGATAATATTAGGTGTGATACATAGTTCAAGTTCAAGTTCAAGTTTTATTTAGTATCAATTGTTTCTGAATTGATGTATGAACATTTGCTCTTTCCAAATACTTTTTGTGTGTACAGCTCAACATTTGATTGTAGGGGGTGATAAACAGAGTATTTCAAGTCTTCAAAAGGTGATCCATGAAAGCAACTGTTACCAGACCCTCCTTGAGATGTATACAAATTCCAAGGATCAAGTCGTAGGTGCTGTACTTAATCAAGGTGAGTTATAGTAAATGGGTATATATGTAGATTCCATGCTCACAGGATAAACAAAGTGAGTCTAGAGTAGTTACGGGGGGGGGGGATTTCTCCAGTTTCTCTGGATACAGTCAAAGGATTTAAAGATCTTCTTCTTTCGTGCCCATCATCTGAGCACAAATGTTCTGCCAGGCTCTTGCACACTTGAGAGCCTTCTCAAATGATATACAATTGTGAGGTATGCATCACCATGCTGCTTCCCGGTTTCTCCGGTTACAGTAAAAAGAATTTAAAGTAGATATTCATTGATTTTAAAAACTAACTTTATTTTCATCATTGCAAAGTTGAAACTTTGATTCGACAAGGTTATACAAATTCAATGCTTGGAAACATTCGAAGTAATGATTATTATAAATTACAAAACGCTTAAATACAGCCCCGGCATAGCACCTGGAGAGCTCTTTGAACGCTGCTGAGATGTGTGAGATCACAGTATGGACATGATTTGCACAAGCAGACGATGTCCCATGACATCTCACACATTTTCAGTGCCTGTGTTTTCATCTTCTCTTGAGTTCTTTCTCTTACTTCACTACCGTCAGGCTAAATGTATAATCTATTGCCTCACTCTAAACCCCGCGCATGGTTCTATTTTGATGTCAAATGCAGCGATACAAAAATAAAGGAATCTGTCGCTTGTAAACAAAATAACACGCCATTGTATATTCAGCTGCACACACCGCGGTATGTTCGGCGTTTCAAGAGGGAACAAATGCCGTCCTTTATATCATTCCGGGGGTTTTTCAACTTGAAAGTCGGGTTTCTTTGATTGTTAATTAACCCATATCCTGTGTATTTACAAGCAAAAGATTTTAGTTATCAGAATCGGGTCATAGCCCCTTTAGAATGGTTTGACATGCCATTAGTTTATATACACTAAACTCATTATAATTTGACAAATAATAGCTTTGCAATTATGTTCATTCTTTATGGGATGTCGTCTGCTTGGGCAGTATTGGTCCATATAGTGACGTCATTAAAACACAGTTATTTTTCCGGCGAATCTCTCGTATATCCCAGCTGCTATGGAGGTGGTTGTATTTGTATTTTTATAACTCACTCGATATGTAAGTTGACCTAAAACTTGTACGATGACCATCTGTTAGCTTACCAGTTTCTAGTGATACATTAGTTGACATATTTGTGATTTTCTTTGAATTTCACCTTTAAAGATCTTCTTCTTTCGTGCCCATCATCTGAGCTCAAATGTTCTGCCAGGCTCTTGCACACTTAAGAGCCTTATCAAATGATATACAATTGTGAGGTATGCACCACCATGCTGCTTTACTATTTAAAACATGATGCTCATATATTACTTTTATATAGAAAATATTTCTTCTGCAAAATATTTAAAGCTTCTTTTTACGAATTAAAATGTGAACATAAGCTATTTATTTTATTTTTTCTTCTGCAGCTACTTTAGATGAGGAGGCCAGGTCTATGGAGAGGGTGTGTACGAAACTCTGGTTTTTGGGGGATATGACCAGACAAGAAGAACAACCCACAGCGAGTTCCAGTGATGAATATGAATTCTTTTAGGGAAGGAACTTATGAGTGAAAATGTACCAATCACAAACAAATATTTGCGCTGTATGTAAAAGCCCTTCTAAAGTGTTCGGAGCCCCTAAAAATTGAAGGCGGAATTTCACTTAAATTGTATCATAATGTGACAGAGGATGTCACTTAAGACACATTTCTGCAAGGATTTTTAAAACAGATGTGTTTGAAGTCGAATATTGATGAAAAATACAAAATTAAAGTTTTCTGTGTACAACAGAAAACCGAAATTATGTATTCTTTGATCAATATTTGTCTCCAAACACATTTTGTGGGGGAAATCTTTGGAAAAATGTGTCTTAAATGACATCTTCATTCACATTACGATACAATTTAAGTGAAATTTTGCCTTCACATTTTTGGCGAATTTAAGGCTCCCAACATTTTAGAGGGGCTTTAAATGAAATATGTTTTTAAGAGGTGCATTAAACCATCATCGAAAAATGCGTTGGGGTGAACTGACGCATGGAGGTAAGAGGGACAGAGAGTGTATGCGGCTACATTCAAAATATTTTTAGTCCACGGCTGCAATAGAGAGTTTGACAACTTTCAATAACTGTAAAAGAGACTTTTATACTATTGATGCACCTTGACACGGTTGCACTGTAAAGGGTATGCTTGGATCCCGGTTTTATGTTCTACTTTTTTTTGGTCATAACTCTTAACTGATAATCAAAAGAATGCCAAGTATTTTTTTTTTTGAGGGGGGGGGGGGGGTTGATTTTATACAAACTAGCCTTACGGTACTCAAAATATGTTTTAAAGGTGATTGTTACTTTTAAACTAATATGTTGTTAAAACGTTTTGAAAGAGCATCTCCTTTTTTAAAACAACAATTTGTTTGGATGGTCTAAGCTCCAAATGAAATCGACAATTGTTTTGAGAATGTTGTATTTTTGCCTGCTTTGAATTTTATGGGTGTGTTTTTCAATTCGATAGTGAGTTGGTATATCTTCTCCTCAGCACAAAACGTATGACTATGCAGTACAAGGGTCTGACAGTCAGCCTACCATCTAGGCGTATTTTTTGCAACACATTTTGAACTCGAAATATTTCCACATAGTTGCAATTACCAGTCCAATGCTTTTAAGAAGAGTTTTAAATTGGTATTATCTCTTTTTCGCAGTAGGATTTATATTTTCAACCTGCAAAAGAGACAGACTACCTTTTACTGATTATTTATCCTTGCCTGAATGTGTCTAAGCAATAAATTATTGTTATCAGTATCAGCATCACTTTGATTGAAAATGATGTGAAATAAGTTCATTAGTTATAAGTTATTGGCTGTGTACACAGGGTTGTTCCCTGAAGTGGCGCTATCAAAACATCTCCAAATCTCTAATTTGTTGTGAAATGTTTTTTTGATAGAGCACTTCCTCCTTTAAAACAAATTTTTCGAAATTCGTGTAGGTCTAAGCTCCAAATGAAATGGACAATTGTGTTGAAAATGATGTATTTTTGCCACTTCTATTTTTAAACCTGTGTGTTTCTCAATTCGAAAGTGACCTGATATTTCAGGGGTACTTTTAATAGAGTATTTATCCTTGCCTTAATGTTTCTAAGCACAAAATTATTATTATATGCATCAGCATCACTTCGATAATATTATATGACCTGACTAACAAAGATAATATTATATGCCTTGACTGCCAAAGATAATATTATATGCCTTGACTGCCAAAGATAATATTATATGCCTTGACTGCCAAAGATAATATTATATGCCTTGACTGCCAAAGATAATATTATATGCCTTGACTGCCAAAAATAATATTATATGACCTGACTGACGAAGATAATATTATATGACCTGACTGCCAAAGATAATATTATATGCCTTGACTGCCAAAGATAATATTATATGCCTTGACTGCCAAAGATAATATTATATGCCTTGACTGCCAAAGATAATATTATATGCCTTGACTGCCAAAGATAATATTATATGACCTGACTGACGAAGATAATGTTATATGACCTGACTGCCAAAGATGATATTAGATGCCTTGACTGCCAAAGATAATGTTATATGACCTGAGGCTGACTGACAAAGATAATATTATATGCCTTGACTGCCAAAGATAATATTATATGACCTGACTGACGAAGATAATATTATATGCCTTGACGGACGAAGATAATATTATATGACCTGACTGACGAAGATAATATTATATGACCTGACTGACGAAGATAATATTATATGACCTGACTGACAAAGATAATATTATATGCCTTGACGGACAAAGATAATATTATATGACCTGACTGACGAAGATAATATTATATGCCTTGACTGACAAAGATAATATTATATGCCTTGACGGACAAAGATAATATTATATGACCTGACTGACAAAGATAATGTTATATGCCTTGACTGCCAAAGATAATATTATATGCCTTGACTGCCAAAGATAATGTTATATGCCTTGACGGACAAAGATAATATTATATGTCTTGACTTGAACAAAGATAATGTAATCCCTTAAACTCTTATGATGTAATTGATATGAACAGTACAATGTATTATATTTTCCAAACGCACTTCTGTTATTGCATTAAATAAATTATACAAATGTTTTATTATACAACTAAACATTTCCTTTGCGGTTTTTATGTTTGTTGTTTTCTGGTGTGTACGTCGCTAACTGTTATCAAGAGTCTACATAGTGAAAGAATATCGACTGATGCATAATGATAGAGGTGAAGTGTGTCTAATACAATGATCGGGTGATAATATATATATATAGTGAGAGAGACAGATTTGTTGTCAATGTCGAGTAAGAGCGTGAGGTTATAAAAACATCATGTGCCAGTCATATATAGAGATATAGATATGTAATGCGATATACCGCATTCCATTAAGTGATTATCGTGTTGCATTTCCATGTATTACATACGTGAAGATAAAGAAAACATGCCCGAGTGAGGGATTTTTAAAATATTTTTTTTAAATAAATTTATTAAGCTGAAATGATGAAAAGGTAAGCTTTGATACCTTGAAAAATATAGTGAATTTCATTCTGACCTTTTAAAAAATGAAAATAATGCCAAAGAGATGTGACATTTAATTTCCCACGTTTTGACAAAAAAATGAACAATGATTTGTTCATTTTGAAAAGATATACTGTTTCATTTAGAAGACTTTATGTCATGGTCTGCAAAGTGGCTGGGCTTGAGCCCCCCCCCCCCCCCCTCCTTTTTGAAAAAGTATGTTAAAAAGAAAAGAAAGAAAGACGGAGAAAAAAATTAGTGACCTGCCAATGTAAAAAAAAAGGTATAAAAAATGCTCATCTGACCGTAATTAAATGCTTAAAACCCCAGAGCTTACGGGGGCTCCGCCCCCGAACCCCACCAAGGGACCTAAGGCGGCCCCTGGATGCTCATCTGACCGTAATTAAATACCTCAAACCCCCGAGCTTCCAGGGGCTCTGCCCCCTGGACCACACCAAGGGCCCTAAGACGGCCCCTGGATGCTCATCTGACTGTAGTAAAATATTAAAACCTCTGAGCTTCTGGAGGCTCTCCCCCCCCCCCCCCTTGGAACACGTCAATCGCCTTACAGAGGGCCCCTGGATGCTCATCTGACCGTTATTAAATACCTAAAACCCCTGAGCTTCCAGAAGCTCTGCCCCCTGGAACCCCACCAAGGGCCCTAAGGCGGGCCACTGGATGCTCATCTGACCGTTATTAAATACCTCAAACCCCTGAGCTTCCGGGGCTTTGCCCCCTGGACCCCACCATGGGCCCTAAGGCGGCCCCCTGGATGCTCATCTGACCGTAATTAATACCTAAAACCCCTGAGCTTCCGGGGGCTTTGCCCCCTGGACCCAACCAAGGGCCCTAAAGCGGGCGACTGGATGCTCATCTAGCCGTAATTAAATACTTAAAACCCCTGAGCTTCCGGGGGCTCTGCCCCCTGGACCACACCAAGGGCCCTAAGACGGCCCCTGTATGCTCATCTGACCGTAGTTAAATATTAAAACCTCTGAGCTTCTGGGGGCTCCCCCCCCCCCCCTTGGAACACGTCAATCGCCTTACAGAGGGCCCCTGGATGCTCATCTAACCGTAATTAAATACCTAAAACCCCTGAGCTTCCGGGGCTTTGCCCCCTGGACCCCACCAAGGGCCCTAAGGCGTCCCCTGTATGCTCATCTGACCTTAATTTAATACCTAAAACCCCTGAGCTTCCGGGGGCTCTGCCCCCTGGACCCCACCAAGGGCCCTAAGGCGGGCCACTGGATGCTCATCTGACCGTTATTAAATACCTCAAACCCCTGAGCTTCCGGGGCTTTGCCCCCTGGACCCCACCAAGGGCCCTAAGGCGGCCCCCTGGATGCTCATGTGACCGTAATTAAATACCTAAAACCCCTGAGCTTCCGGGGGCTCTGCCCCCTGGACCTCACCAAGGGCCCTAAGGCGGGCCCCAGGATTGCATATCTGACCGTAATTAAATACCTAAAACCCCTGAGCTTCCAGGAGCTCTGCCCCTTGGAACCCCACCAAGGGCCCTAAGGCGGGCCCCTGGATGCTCATCTGACCGTTATTAAATACCTCAAACCCCTGAGCTTCCGGGGCTTTGCCCCCTGGACCCCACCAAGGGCCCTAAGGCGGCCCCCTGGATGCTCATCTGACCTTAATTTAATACCTAAAACCTCTGAGCTTCCGGGGGCTTTGCCCCCTGGACCCCACCAAGGGCCCTAAGGCGGGCGACTGGATGCTCATCTGACCGTAATTAAATACTTAAAACCCCTGAGCTTCCGGGGGCTCTGCCCCCTGGACCACACCAAGGGCCCTAAGACGGCCCCTGTATGCTCATCTGACCGTAGTTAAATATTAAAACCTCTGAGCTTCCGGGGGCTCAGCCCCTTGACCCCCTGCCGAGGCTCATGCCCTGGACCCCAGGCCAATTTACGCTCTACCTGATCGATAATACTCCACTTTGAAAAACGTTCCGCGGGACCTGCATGTAACGTGTAAGACTGGTGGTGATGCAGATTTCTCGTCTGCCCCCCCCCCCCCCCTCCTTCCGAACTTGTTTTCTCATTACGTCACTGCCCCTGGAATGTGAGCCCCCTGGAATGTTTGCCCCCCCCCCCCCCCCCCAATCCCAAACTGCTTCCGGCGCTCCTGCCATTAGATACATATATGCGACCATTGCATATATTGAAATATGCTCCAAACTCCTGGATAAGTATTTATGTTAATAGTTTCAAACAACAGACTGAGTATAAAGGGTCGATATAAAGTTCAGTCAAGGCACACTAAGGCCTACCCGATCACTACTAAACATACACAGTTGGCAAGTTATTCATCAGTACAGTAATAACAGGTAGATGTTAGCTGTACAAACTCACACCTCCCTGGTAATACCTATTGTTGTGGGTCAAATCATGGACCTACTATACGAAGTCCACAGTCAAATTATCGAACATTTGCTTTGGGGCGATCAGATCTACGTCTTTGATGTAGTGTACAGCAAAGAAGAAAAATAAATGAAGATAGGAGAGGAAGATAGAACTTAGAAGACATATGGGAAAATAGACGGAAAGAGAGAGAGAGAGAGAGAGAGAGAGTATTTATTTGTGTCCGTTTCAATTTATAATTCTCATTCTAAAGAGTCAAGGATTTCGTGAAAACCGAAGGTTAGAAACCGCGAGAGTTTGTAATTTTAGAATCTTTCTTCCTCGCTCGCAACATTTAGAAATAAGATGATTTCAGGCAACCAAGTGCCTGAATACCTTCATTTGTGGGCAAAGAGGGGCCCGAATATTATTCTAATTGACAGCGAGGTACCCAAATATATTCCATATCTTTTCTATCAAAATTACATTTGGGCAATGAGATGGCCGAATATCCTCATATTCGCGTATCGAGGTGACTAAATAAGTATATGAATTGTTGTATTTATGTACTTCTTGGCAAGATGCCCGCATACATTATTGTTTGTATAATCAACTATGTTCATTACAATTTTGTTTAGCCCTATTAAAATGTCTTTTTTTTTAGAATCAAATGTGCCCGTACGTGTTTACATGGCAAATGACGAGTGCCAGAGTGATGCATAGTAAACCTTCTATGGTTATTTTGGACATGAGGTGACGCGAAGTTGTTTTTTTTTTTTTTAAGGGGTGAAGTAACAAAAATAAAAACAGATTGAAAAACACTGATCTAATTTCATCTTTTTCTTTTTGGTAACTCTTCGTTAGGATCTAAATTAACGAGGATTGATTTCTTTTAAATATTATATTACGCCCTCTTTCATTTGAAACTTCTGGATGATGATAAATCTTGCCATATACATGTATAATAACACTCTTGGAAAACAATTCTTCTTCATCCTTATTTTTTCTCTCATTCTCCATCAAGAGTATTTGAGGTAGGGGCTAGGAGGCTGCAGCCCCTTGATACTTTTGACGGGAAATCAGCTAACCGTCATGTCATCAGAAAGGCGCTATGTCAGTAGTTTCCCATTATTTATAATCTAATCCACCGGTATTTATTATTTTTGAAGACATTATTGTTGATGGTATATTGCGTATAAGTGCTCTTAAAAATAACAACACACACAATTGTATATTGAGACAAGAGATAACCCCCCCCCCCCCCCTCCCCCTCCCTGTATGTCTATAATCTTATTTCTTCGATTAAAAAAAAATGTTCTTCAGTATCATTTTCTTGAACTGGATGACTTCGGTAATTCGAGGATAAGGTCTGTTTTCTCTAAAGTCTGTGGTAAATGCTCAATGCATATAGCAAATTCCTTTGTTTAAAATTGAATACTTTAATTCCATTGATGCTTTGGACATCTCCATGCATGCCGATTCCCTTGTGTATGAGCCTTGTCAATTTTTTATGATCATGAGAGTCGATGTAGTTTAGTGAATTCAAGCTGAGTGAAAGAAGCAGTTTTCCCACGGGAGTCGTGGGGCGTGGGGTGTGGTAGTTATCCCAGAAATTTCAGAATATTTTACATCATTTTTAGTCACTATGCAGGCCAGCAACTAAAGAGCCCCCCCCCCCCTCCCGCTTGCGACAAGAGATCCGCCTTAAAAAAAAACATTGACTGAAACCGTTTTGGTGTTCAAAACCTAAAGGCCCTCAGTATTTTATGAAAACTCGAAAACGAGTCTGATGCTAAGAATGCTGAAGACAGTTTGATATCGTTCGCTGGAGTGAAGACAGTCTTTATTCATACTAATGTCGATGGAACATCTTTATCATGGCAAAAGTCGTCTTCTTGTTTCTCGATTTATTCTTGAATTCTTGAATTTCTTCTTTACGCTTGCCGTTATAACCACTGACATATTATCCGAATATCATCGACAGAAGCTACCACATACCTCATGCATGTATTCTCTAAAATCAATACTTTTGATGATTCGGTCTTTCAATTATTTTGATTTGTTTTTTTCTCACACCGATGACACTGGACAACAAATTATTTCATGGAAATGTCAGTGACCAAATTCATCCTTCAAGTTTATTCCTTCTATTCCCTTTAAGAAAAAACAATTGAATTGAACATGAAATATGTGACATAATTTGAATTGAACATGATAACTGACATAATTTCATCATAATAATAATTATGCTTTTATAACGCAATAATGAAGGGTCTCTCATGCTCTCACAAAGATAATGAAGAAAGTTAATTAATCTTCGATGAAAGAATCATGAACCTAGTGAGGAAGGGGGAAAAGTAACTTGAATGCATTTCAGAATAACAAGATATAATACATGTAGTAGAAATTAAGGTATAATACACTGACTTCCTTTCCAATTCAAAATATGACAAGGAATTCTTAAAAACGTAAATGGATCTCGAACATATATACATGTTATACATATGCGACACATAATAGCTTAAATAGTTTATTTATATATACCACAATTATAAGTCTATAACACTAGCATAAAATACATAGAGCCAATCAAAATAGCATTAAATAATTAATTCTTAAATAGATAAATTTAATTTAAATTGAACATGCAATTCACAACATAGGTGTGTTCTGTTCACGTCGTTGGGCTATAGACTGAAATAAAATCCTTATAGTTCCAAACTTAATCATCTGTTTCATTTTATTTATTTTTATTTATTTATTTCGGTTTAAAAAGACATATACATTTACATGATTCAAAGGTCCAAGGACCAAAACTGCTCATGTTTACAAATTATACAATACGGTTATAAATACAGTAAATATACAATAATGAGCCAAACGAAAGGTATAACAAGTACAATACGGTACTAAAGGTATGACATAAATAATACAATTCCATCAATACAATACCAAAATAAACTAAGAGAAAGTAGTGTCATTGTCATATCTACTCTGTTTACCTTGCAACAGACACAGTAAAGGTATTTATATCTGTTTTGTATCGATATACATATCATTAAGTCGCTTTTATTAGGATTAGAATGTAAACCATAAACCATGACCAAATGAAATAGCACTCTTAAATCTTTTACCTTTTCTCAAAAGATCCCTCATCTTTTTCTCTCTCTGTCGAGTTCCCCAGCTTGTTCCTGCTAATTTCTCGTTTTCTGTCTTTATAATTGGAAACATTTGTTTATGTTCATAATAAATTTAAGGTGCAATATGCTACACAAATTCTATTCCTTTCCAATCTTAATTTATGTTCCTTACCACATTTTGTGAAATGTATTTTTTTTAAATATATCATTTGAACAATAAAAATATGGACTGATTTACAAGAATTTTCTTTCAATAAACCTAGCCTAATGAATGACTGAATGAATAAATGCATTATAAACGCATGATGAACAAAAAGAGATAGAGGAAGAAAATTAGGAATTGTTCAGAGTAAGGTCCTTGAGAAAGCTTTTACCCACAGATACAGTAAACAATTATGGATAATTAAATGAAATAAATGATGTCCTAAATTATCAAAATGTCCTTGGAACAAATAACAAACAAATAAACGAAAATAGAATTATGTCTTCACCATGATAACCAATGAATAAATTAAGTCAACAAACTTGGAAAATGTGCATATCTATAATACCTTGCATATTAAAACAAAAACAATTTCAAATACATTGTAATATTTTAAAAACAATAATTTGCTGACTTTGCCACTACTATGAACACTTAGAGAATCTTTTCAGTATTACAAATAGCATTGAGAGGAAGCTGCTGATCATCCCCCGTAATAGCGGGAATGCATGAATGTGTATTATGTTTACAATGTATGCTTTCAGTCGATTAAAAGGTGTGCTACCCCCTACCCTCGTCTTTCATGTTGATTATCTACCTACATCTGTCTATAAAATAGACGCCATTAGCAATAATGAGCTCAACGCCTTGATACTTCATACGCGTAAAATACATGGTCTACTGTCGACGGCATAATGAAATCGGTCAACATTATGATAGCATTATAATGGAGCAGAGTCTAGACCGACTATTTGATTTAAATCACATTTCGGCAAAGGCTGGCAAGGCAGTGGCACTGGTACGACTGCATTCATGAGTTTTAAACTTCTGATATCCGATGAACCATCATCTCATAATAATTATTCGGGCAACAGGTGCCACATATATCCTAATCGTTGGGCAACGAGGTGCCCAAATATCCTCATATTAAGACAACGAGGTGTTTAATATGTATTTTTATTTTGAGTATGTTGGTGACTATTATGAGATGTGACAGCGGAGACCAGGCAAGAGTAGATAATATGTATACGGTGCATGTATTCCATTTGACCTTCTAAAATGGCTGGGTTTTGTAAGTTTGGTAAACTCCACGTTTCATCTGCAAAACTGAAATTCACTCCCATGTCTCATGGAAGATATAAAGCCTATCACTAGTGCAGAAAGCAATCTCTCCCGTCTTGAATGCTTGCAAAATGCAGTGATATGATTTCGTTATATTGAAATCAGTGAGGATGTTTTTGATGTATTTGAGCTCTTTTGTGTACTTAACGATGCTCACCAGGCGCTGATCGTTCTGATCGTACTGATCGCGCTTCACCCATGCAATGATAACTGAATCATCCTGACACACAGCAGGGTAAGGGACATCACGATCTTTGCTGATGCTATGAATGATAGCACCAGACACATCGTTGATTACTTGTACCCGATGCTGATATCCGTTGAAAGAGTTACTCTTAACGACAATCGCTTGACTGGATGTCATCGCAAACATCTGCCATGGGTCATAACCGTCCAACCTTATCGCTCTAATTGCCTTTCCCCCTTCCGGCTTAAATACCTGTATTGTCTTGAAATCACTGTTACCTACGAAGATGAGCCCGTCTTTGCCTACAGTGACATCGCCAGTAGTTGTTGGGAACACACTAATCAATGTCTCAAACCTTACATCAAGCTTTTCACAAGCCTTTGTGTACAAGGAAATTCTGTTATGAAAGTCGCGTATGACATATCCACCATCAGGCATGAAGTGTAAGGCACTAAGTTCAACAGATTTCAGAACGGTATCTTGTACGCTGCCCTCAGAAGAATATATGACTACTCCTCCTTCTTGACAACCAACAGCCATCTCATTGTTAGGTGATATTACCATCCCGATTATGCTTTTTCCAGCAGGCAGTAGAGCTTCCGTGCGCAGAACCCATTTAGACTTCGTATGCGCAGGGACCTCCCTGGTAGGTGTTAGCTGGCCCAACTGGAGTCCATCCGATCCCTGACTCCTGAAGCTTATTCTTTCACCTTCCTCAGCAGTTCTTCTTGGCAGCTCCTCATCTGGCCTAATTCGGTTTAGAAGCCCTTCCAACTGTTGACACATCGCTCTATGTGAGGTCACAGCCTCTGTCTGGAGAGGAAAATTAAGACCTTTCTTAAGAAAGTCTAGAACCCTCTTAATCACGTCTATCTGCTTACGAATCGGCTTCGCCACGTCTCCCAATGAAGTCTTAAGTTTCCCTAGCTTGTGATCAATTTCATTTTTCAACTCCGTCTTCCTTTCCTTCAATCTCTCAACTGATTCCTCAAAAGTCGCATCTATTTCATCATTAAGTTGTTCCTGGACGTTCTGCAGCCTTTTACGCTGGTATTCGATGAAAGTAAAATACTTGTCAACGTTGCGTATCTTTACATCCACTTTAGATGCAAGTTCATCGACGTGATTCTTTTGCTCGGTTTCATGCTCGCCTGCTTCTAGAATAGTGTGAGCATTCTTTGCATGCTCTGATATACCACACTTGTTGCAGACATACTTGTTACAGTTAAGACAAAAACATTCTTCATCGTAGTTCGGATGCTTTCTACACTTGTTCCATTTTCTTGGCAATGATTTGTTTTCTTGATTACTGTTGGAACAGACCTGGCCCTGTGTCTCCACATCTTCAACAAGTGATCTGACTGTTATGTTTGATTGCAGTCTATCCACGTCTCCACCAGGAAGCGAAGTCTCCTCCCTGCACGTAGGACACGACAGCTTTCCACGAGACTCCAGGAGAGTCTCAAGACAACCCTTGCAGAAGGTATGGGAGCAGGTCAGGATCTTTGGTTCCTTAAAGAAGCTCAGGCAGACAGGACACTCGAGGTTCTTATGCAAGTTTTCGACAGCCTGCTTGAAGGAAGTAGCCATCATTGATAACTCAAGCACACGACCTGACGAAGAAAAATAATCCGGGAATCAATTAGCCAACTCAATCAAAAGTTAGAAATATTCTTTGTTAAATAATTAGCTGGCTATTATTGCACTGAAACAAGCATTCCGAGATTAATAGGGCCTACCCGGTCCAACATTATGAAATCACTGTACGCTTCTTCTTCAGCACTTTCGTTATGAAGTAGCTCTAACGGCGAGTATCCTTTCAGTAAGTGTCGTATGATAATGTCTGGGAAATATCGCGTTGGTTATTGTGTTGATGCACACGTTTCAAGGTTGAAATCACAGACAATGAATACAAAAAATTATTTCACAGCGTATGACATATTCTAAATCAATACTTACAAAAATGCGTCTAATTCTATACATGCTCTAGTTCTGTAGGAGGTGCGCTATTTAATATATATTCCACCATTGAATTAGATATTGAAAATCTGCACAATTCTGGAACACTATTTATGTTATTAGTTTAACAAAACTGCTTGGGTTTAAATGGTTGACATAAGGTTCAAATCCACTTTGTTCGATGTGGACATGTTTTATGTAATAGTTGTTAAAGTTTCGTCAAGGCACAATAGGGCCTACCCGATCACTACTAACAAAACGAGTTGACAATGTTGTATACAGTAATAACAGGAAGATGTTTGCTGTAAAAGCACACATCTCCTTGTTAATACCTTGTTTGTCAAATTATCGAAAAATGGTGTAGGGGGAGATCAGATCTGCGTCTTTGATGAGTTTTTATTTGAATAAGGTGTTTATACAGATATTTTTGATTCTTATTGTCGTTTGCGTACTCGATAGAGCACGTGGTCAGCTTGGTTGCCTGTCAAACCATCTCCCTGCAGGTGTGCCTGCCTGATAAATGAGACAAAGGATGAAATAAAAATTCTAATATACAAATGAGTTTCACAAATATAAATATAAATTCTTATCATTGATTTCCTTTGGATTATACGTGTTTTACGTGGTCAAAAACATCACCTATACTACCTGTAGATATGCCCGCCTTCCTCTATGCCTGAGGAAAGGGTAGGGTAATAAGCCCTACAGCTAGTGTTGTACATTGAATATCCTAGATGTAAACGATGAAATAATTTTTCCTTATATACAAATGAGTTTCACAAATATCAATTCAACCTTTTGTATTAATAGTTTATGGAAATATATGAGGTTTTATGTAGATGTGCGCACCTAACTCTACGCGCGCCCGAGGAAAGGGGAGGGTAATAAGCCATACAGCTAGTGTTGTAATTATATATACTAGAGGTAAACGGTAAGTAAGTAAACAGTATTATTCTTCCGGTATTGTGTTTTTGGTATGCCTGTGAAAATAGAGCGTTGGGTATTGTATTAAATGCAAACGTTTCCAAGGATGTAATCACAGACACTGACTACATAGATTTCTTTCACAGCGTATGACATATTATAAATCATTATGTACGGAAATGTGTAGAGCTCTATACATGCTCTAGTTCTGTTTGAGGGGCGCCATTAGATATTCGACCATTGCATTATAATGAAATATACTGCAAACTCCTGGATAAGTATTTTTAGTTCATAGTAAGGATATATTGACTGCTTTGAGAGGCATAGTGGTTTCTATAGGGTCAAGGGAAACTCACAACCTGCTATGACCCCAAGGCGCTTGCGCCGCGGGGTCATAGCAGGTTGTGAGTTTCCCGAGACCCTATAGAAACAACTATGCCTCGAATATTAAAAGCAGTCAATATATATTTTATATAACGAAAAAAAGGAAAATGTTGACTCACCCATTTAGGTTTCCATCTCTTTGAAGTCATGAATATTAACACCAACAATAACTTGTGTACAGTATGAAATCCAACAAGCTGTGCTCCAGTAGAACAGGGAATACCAAACACGTTTACACGAACAGTAACTTTTGTACAGGATGATATCACCAACAAGCTGTGCTCCAATAGAACAGTAGAACATGAACAGTAACTTTATAAATTCACAAATTCGCAACATATTTACACAGACTGTGCTTCTAGTATACTTGTTGTAGATGTTTACAACACAGTTTTGTATGTTAAATGTTGGGGCTTGGACTTGCTGGCTTGAAACATGGGCATGACTACTAGCAGTGATGTTACATACACGTATCTCTGGATTATCTGTGATCTCATTCATCATTAGATTTAAGTCACGGAGTTCCTGGCTTTCACTTCGCTCACTTGCACTTGCAGTCGTGGCACCAGTGGATGTTGCTGATGATTGTTGTGCTGACTTTGGATCAATAGCTGATGCGATAGCACGGCTCATGTTTTCTTTTGTTTCACTGCTAGTTGTAGCATAGTGCTTGAGACTGCTTTCAGAGTGATGTCCAGACACACTCATTATTTCTCTATCTCGGAACCCTGCATTCTGCAGAGTAGTGATGCTGGTTGCCCTTAGGCAATGGTTGGTATATGTCTTGACACCTGCACGAGATGAAATGTTTTTCATCTTGTCTCCGATGGTGTTTTTCCCTTGGCGAGCATTACAATACCATGGACCAGCATCACTTGATTTCAGCTTGGGATTTGGTCTCTGCCAAAACGATCCACACTCGGGGTTCAGCTTACTTTTGTAGCGTAAGAAGGAGGCAACAGGACATCGGGGACCATTTGTTGGAGTCATAATTCCACATTGGCTTTTCTCAAGTTTATCTTCGCGATTGTTCTTAGTGAGTGTATCTTTGAGAGCTATGTATAGCATTTTCCCCCATCCTCACAAATGTCAAAGCTGTCGACTGTCATTTCACGCAAATTCTCCCTCCCACGATTGCAAAAATACAACATGACATCTATAAATACCTTATCTTGAAGGCCTTGTGGATCGTCCAAATCAAGCGAATCTTGAATTTTCGCCATGTCTTCTTGTGAGATCGGTGATTTGTGTTTCACAAATCCTTTCCCTTGCTGTTTAAGCGTTGCTGAAAAACACTTGAAAATTCTTGACGAATTTGCAAAGTCTTCATGCTTGATAATGTCCACAGATTTAGTATTGAGAAAGTGACGCTGAAGTCCGAATCTGATCGTTAGCATTGATTTCTTGCTGTAATAATCGCCGTTCTTCTGCCTGCAACCCGCATAGAATTTTTGAAGGATCTTGTCCAGGTCTGCATTCGGAAGTCTGTTTACATCTCCGAGGTCCGTGTTGACATTTCGCAAGAACTCTTCAAATATTTTAATGCCGTATTTTACTGCATACTTCGTATTTTTGCTATCAGCAGAATCGATTAAGTCTTGCAGCTGAGTTTCATCCATAAGTTTAAATCTTGGCATAGCTGTGTCCTCCATTTTGCCTCTTTATTGACAACAAATTGGAAACAAAAAACCCCAGTATTTTGCGATCGAGACTAGTACACAAAATGGCGATCGGTCGTCTGCGCGCGCTGCGTGGATTGCATTGGTAGATTCGTCGCCTGAATGCAGCGACCAAAATCGAATTGCACTCAAACACCGTTAACGGTATCGCGCATCGGTCATCGCACAAAAGAAACTTATACGGTATACACGTAAACCAAAATGGGGCAAAATGACGTCACGTTTCACAGCCATGGAAAAAGTGCTATGAAAAATGGATATAAACCGGTAGAGCCGGGAAAAATTACTATGAATTTCAATTAGCGGGCATGGTTAAGAACATGACTGCATTTTCAACCAATCAGAAGACAGGATTAGTAAAGAATCTTAAAATGAGGTATATAATTTCAAATAACAGACTAAGTATAAATGGTTGACATAAAGTTCAGTCAAGGCACTAAAAGGCCTACCCGATCACTACTAAACATAATCAGTTGGTAAGTTATTCATCAGTACAGTTATAACAGGTAGATGTTAGCTGTAAGAACCCACACCTCCCTGGTAATACCTATTGTTTGTGGGTCAAATCATGGATCTACTACGAAGTCCATCATCAAGTTATCGAAAATTTGCTTTGGGGTGATCAGGGGGGCGTTTTATGAAACAATTAGTCGGTAGTTTTCACCGACTAATATCATGTTCACCGACGATTCTTTTGTCACCGACTCTTTTCCAGGACTGTGATTGGTCAAATTTAGTCAGCGCTGACCCCGGCCCCCCCACTCAGAGGTCGGAATGACCGCATGCGTGTTGCCAAAATGTCCGGTAAAGGGGTACTTTTCGTGCGACAAAGTCCGGCCCGAGAATTGTAAAAAAAGGGGTGTATTTGACTTCTCACCCGGAAATTTGTTTAAAAAGGGGGTGTTTTTCTTTTTTTCCCTCATCTCTTTGGACTCCTGACAAATTATTCCGAATTTAGGGGGGTACATTGAGCATTTTTCCTGATTTAGGGGGGTCTCCAAGGCAGGAAAAGCCCGCGAAAAGCCCGCGAAAGGGGGGTTCGGAAATGTTGGCAGTCCTCAGATAGGGGGTGCTTTCAAAAAGAGGGTACGAGCATATGCGTACCCTAAATAACACTGAGTGGGGGGGCCGGGGCGCTGACTAAATTGTCGGTGAACATGACATTAGTTGGTGAAAACCACCGACTAATGTTTTCATGAAACGCCCCCCAGATCTGCGTCTTTGATGTAGTGTACAGCAGAGAAGGAGCAAAAATGAAGATAGGAGTTGAAGATAGAATTTAGAAGACATATAAATGAAGATAGGAGTTGAAGATAGAACTTAGAAGACATATGGGAAAAGTGACGGAGAAAGAGAGAGAGAGAAAGCGTATCTATTTGTGTCCGTTTCACTTTATAATGCAACTTTTTCCCACTCTAGAGGGTCAAGGATTTCATGAAAACCGAAGGTTAAGAAGCCGCGAGAGAGTAATTTAAAAGTCTTTTTTCCTCCCTCGCAACATTTAGATATAAAAAGATTTCAGGCAACCAAGTGCCTAAATACCTCCATTTGGAGGCAAAGAGGTGCCCAAATATTTTTCTAATTGACAGCGAGGTATCCAAATATATTTTATATATTTTCTATCGAAATTACATTTGGGCAATGAGATGGCCGAATATCCTCATATTCGTCTATCGAACTGACTGAATGATTATATGAATTGTTGCATTTATTACTTCTTGGCGAGGTGCCCGCATACATTATTGTTTGTATTATCAAGTGTGTTCATTACAATTTTATTTAACCCTATTAAAATGTCATTTTTTAGAATCGAATGTGCCCGTAGGTGTATACATACCAAATACTGAGTGCCAGAGTCATGCAAAGTGAACCTTCTATGATGACTTTGGAAATGAGGTGACGCGAAGTTGTTTTTTTTTTTTTTTAAAGGGGTGAAGTAACAAAAATAAAAATAGATGAAAAAACACTGATCTAATTTCATCTTCCTCTTTCTGGTAACTCTTCGTCAAGATCTATACATGACTATTACGCGATCTGAAACATTGAATTAAAGAGCACTCCAATATTTTTGTAATAAGTTCAGAATCAGATTAGCGAAATTTGAAATAAAACGGACCAATAATGAGACAGTTGTGAATGTTTGACAAATGAAATCACTAAAGCTATGCAAATCTCAAATTGTTTATTTGGTCAGTGGATTGTGACGTATTATTGGCTTTTTTTCAAACCTGAAAGTCCCTTTCTCCCTTGGGGCACTCCTTTAAAATATATTATGGAAAGCTTAATATCGTATGTCCTCGAGAAAGAAAAGGCCCTCTCGAGTCATACATTTTGAGAAAAAAAACATAAATATTTCAGATAGTTTTTTGTTGTTGGAACAAATGGGTAGTCATCACAGTGATCGATGTAGTCAATCTGAAGTTCCCTTACTATACAACTTTCACAAATTTAAAACGAGACTTCCATATTTCGTCATCTGATAATTGTAGTGACAGATCATTTTCCCATTTGAGTTGTTGATCTACGTATACAAATAGAGTAACATAGTTTATAAACTTGTTTGTGTTTCAGCAAATTGTGTAATCGATCACTTAATTCGTGGTTCACTTAATTCATTTCCCCCCCCCCGGGGGGAGGGGGGGGGGGGGGGTACTCAGATTATAGTCGGACGGGGGTGTGCGGCTGAGACCTCCGAACCCATACCCACATCCAAGGGTCCTTTTGCTGAAATAGGTACCCATGTCTAAGGATTTTTTGTGAAAAATGGACCCATGTCTAAGGATTTCAAACTTCAAATATTACATTTTTTAAGCTGTAATAATACACTCCAGCAAAGCATATGGAGAGTCAACGCTAATGCATATTGACCTTTAGCACTGCACTACGCGTTAACCGGCAGCATTTAAATACATGAATAGTCATTACACTCATAACACAGAGGTGCACACAATTATGCCGATGCGGCTGATCGGCAAGTTCGACAGTGGACTCACAATTTGATTTTTTAAATTATTCTTTCTAACATCGGAAAGTTAAACAAATGTATTTTACTGCTATTTAGATCTTATCGATTGTCACTAAAGTATCGATTTTGAGTGAAATTGGTTGAGTTTTATACAATGGTGTTTGAAATGTTGAGAATCAATAGCACAGCTTTTAATACACAGCCAGGATAGTAATGCACCTATGTGTGTAATAATACAATGGCCAATAATGTTGCAGTTTCTCGATAAAAGTCTTTCTTAGTAAACTGTACCATACAACATGTAGTTTACAAGTAGTTTACACACATAAAGATGAAAACACCATGCAACATAATTATACTGTGCTAGCACCTCTAGCATCTGTTTTAATTGAAGGACTTTCCCTGTTTTAATTAACGTACCCGTACACGAGCTCTCAAGCATTGGCTATATAGCTCCCTGCTTGAGTCCCGCTGCTGCCCGGCTGCTGGAGAGAGGGTACGCAGGGTATAGCTGATGATCATATCATTTTCAGCGTGCGAAGCGCTACAAGTTTCCGGGGGTACGACCCCTATACGGGCGGATACCATACCTAGCGCGCCTTATGCCATATGAGTACCCGGTATAGAGCCCATGGGGTCCTGATATATGTGGTACCCCGGGATCTAGTTGAGTTTACGAGCTACGTACGTACTTAGAGGTCAGTGCGTACACCTCGTACACTGGAAATGCAATCACCGAAGGATTCATTTATTTAGAGATGGGAGAGATTTAGGCATTTGCAATGTAGGAGAAAATCCCAAAATCCGGAGAAAATGAGGGAGAAAAGAGGGGAAAGGAATAAATGAAAAAAGGGACCCATGTCTAAGGATTTTTTAATGAGAAGGGGACCCATGTCTAAGGATATTTCCTGAAAAAGTCACCCTTCCGAGCGGCACATCCCCGTATACCCAATATACGTGAGTATACATTGCGTATAAGTGCTCTTAAATATAAAAACACACAAGTGTACATTGAGACAAGACATACCCCCCCCCCTCCATATATTTCTATTTTTTTTTTTCGATTTTTGTTTTTGGTGTTGAATACTTTTCTTCAGTATTATTTTCTTGAACTGGATGACGTCGGTAACTTGAGGATAAGGACTTTTCGGTTGAACAAAGATTAATCAAACGTTCTCCATTTCTCTATAGTCTGTGGTAAATGCTCAATACATATAGTAAATTCCTTTGTTTACAACTTAATACATTTATTCCATTGAATGCTAATGAATTGTATTGATTCATATTTGGATGCTTGGGGCACCTCCATGCATGCTGATTCCCTTGAAGTGGATTTGTGAGCCTTACACATTTTGTTATGATCATGGGAGGCGATATAGTTACGAGCCTCCAAGGCGGTGGGGCGTGGAGGGGAGGGGTAGTTATTCCAATTTGTTTGAAGGATTTTGAAGGACTTCTGTTTTAGTCACTATGCAGGCCCGTAACTAAGGATGCACACCCCCCCCCCCCCCCCCCCCGCGCTAGCGACAAGAGGTCCACTTTAAAGAAAAATACTGATTGAAAGCGTTTTGGTGTTCAAAATTTAAGGGACCTCAGTATTTGATTAAAACTCGAAAAAGAGTCTGATGCTAAGAATGCCAAAGGCAGTTTGACGTCGTCCGCAGGATTAAAGATAGTCTTTCCTCACATAAAATTAAATGTCGATGGAACATCTTTATCATGGCAAAGTCGTATTCTGGTTTGTCGATTTCTTCTTGATTGCTGACCTTTACGCTTGCCGTTATAACCACTGCCATATTATCCGAATGTCATCTACATACGCTTTCATATACCTCCTCCATGTATTCTCTAAATCAATACTTTTGATGACCCGGTCTTTCACTTCTTTTGGAATTACATCCTCACACGTACATTGACACTGAACAAAGAACTATTTTCTGTACATGTCATAGACCAAATTCATACTTTAAGTTTATTCCTTCTATTTCCTTTAAAAAATATAATTGAATTGAACATGATAACTAACATAAATTCATCATACAAATTAATTATGCTTTTATAGCGCAAAGAAAAATGAAGGGTTTCTCTCTACTCTCACATAGATAATAAGTAAAGTTAATAACTCTTCTATGAAAGAATCATAGACCTAGTAAGGAAGGGGAAATTAACTGTAATGCATTTCAGAATAACAAGATATACTACATGTAGTTGAACTTAAGGTATATAATACACTGATTTCCTTTCCAACTCAAAATATAGCAAGGAATTCTTAAAAACTTAAATAGATCTCGTACATATATACATGTTATACATATGCGACAAATAATAGCTTAAATAATTTATTTATATATACCAAAATTATAAGTCTAACAGCATTGAGTACATAGAGCGTATCAATATTTCATTAAATAATTGATCCTTAAATATGTACATTTAATTAAAATTGAACATGAAATTGACAATATATGTGTGTTCTTTTCAAATCGTTGGCTATAGTATAAAATAATATTCTTCTCCTTGGAACGTCCTTGGAAAAAACAGAGAAAGAAACAAACATAGAATTATGCCTTTACCATGATTACCAATACATGAATTCAGTTAACAAACTGCATTTCTTAGATACTCTTAGATACTAGATACCTCTATATAGAAAACGTCCCCAATCGGTGCCTGTTGGTCCCCCATGATCCTCTTTTTCTTATGTTAAATGAGAGCTGAGTTAATGAGATAGCCACCTGTCACAGTGACTTTGCTGGCTCGCTGGGTTGTCTAATCCCTTCTAGCTGAAGTAGCAAAGCCTGCCTTTAAAACAACCATTTTCGGATACATTGTAATATGTTGAGAACAATAATTTGCTGACGTTGCCACTATACAATGAACACTTAAAGAATCTTTCCAGCATTACAAATAGCATTGAAAGGAGGCAGATGCTCATCCCCCATAATAGCGGGAATGCATGACTGTGTATTATATTTGGAATGTATGCTTTCAGTCAATTAGGTGTGCTACCCCATCCCCTCGTCTTTGATTTTGATTATCTACCTACATCTGTCTATAAAATAAACGCCATTTGCAATAAATAGCGCAACGCCTTAAAGGTAATACAAAGTTTTGGGAAATTTTGAAAATTGGGTGGATAGTGAATCTTTACAATTTTGATATATTTGGATGCCCTTGTGGATTTATTATAAGCACTAAAAAAATTAGCCCCTAAAACACTTCTGTTTTCGAGAAAAATTGAATATAAAAATTTACCGGTGCTCCCGGTAAATTTTGATAAATTTCAAATAGCACCTATGGCCGTACAATCGTAGCTGCGACCATGAAAACCTCAGAATATGTAGTTGGGATATATAATTTCCAAACGGGAATAGCTAATAGGTCGATTTCAGTCAAGAAACTTCGTTTCATAACTAAATTAATATCTTGACCTTGAGAGGGAGCTATACAACATAAAGAGTTTATTATTTATAATTTCATAACTTTAGACTCGATTTCAACCGCGACAACGATCAATGTATATTGTAGGAACGCATATGCTTCCAATATGTTAATTTGAACCAAGTTCATGACCCCATACCAAAACTTTGTAATACCTTTAATACTTCATACGCATAGACGTTACATAGTCTACTGTCGACGGCATAATGAAATCGGTCAACATTATGAGAGCATTATAATAGAGCGGAGTCTAGACCGACTATTTGATTTAAATCACATTTCTGCAGAGGCTTGCAAGGCAGGGGCACTGAAAGGACTGCATCCGGGAGTTTTAAAGTTCCGAAATTCGATGAGCCATCATCTCATAATTATTCGTGCCAAAAGGTGCCCCATATATCCTAATTATTGGGCAGTAAGGTACTCAAATATCCTCCTATTCAGACATATACTACGAGGTGCCTGAATACATATTTTTATCTGGTGTATGTTGGTGAATTTTATGAGCTGTGACAACGGAGACCATGCCGGCAAGAGTAGATAATATATATATGGTGCATTTATTTCACTTAACCGAATAACAATCTAAAATGGTTGAGTTTTGTAAGTTTGATCAACTCCACGTATCATCTGCCAAACAGAAATTTACTCCCATGTCTCATGGAAGATGTAAAACCTATCATTAGTGCAAAAAGCAATGTCACCCGTCTTGAACGCTTGCAAACAGCCACCACGTGGATTCGCTATCTTGAAATCAGTAAGAATGTTTTTGATGTATTTGAGCTCTTTTGTGTACTGGTCGATGCTCAGCAGATGATCCGGATAGTGATTCACCCATGCAATGATAACTGAATCATCCTGACACACAGCAGGGTAAGAGTAATCATCACCTTTGCGGATGCTATTAATGATAGCACCAGATACATCGTTGATCACGTTTTAATACCGTATTACAACTACTCTGAACGACAATCGCTTGACTGGATGTCATCGCAAACATCTTGCATGGTGCAAATCCGTTGCACGTTATCTCTCTTATTGCCTTTCCCCCTTCTGGCTTAAATACCTGTATTTTGTTGAAAACACCGTCACCTATGAAGATCAGCCCATCCTTGCCTACAGTGAGACTGCCATATTCACCATTCATTGTCTCAAACTTTACATCAAGCTTTTCACAAAGCTCTGTGTACAAGGAAATTCTATTATGTCGAGTGTCGCGTATGACGTATCCACCATCAGGCATGAAATGTAAGGCAGTAACTCTAATATATTTCAGAACGGTATCTTGTATGATGCCCTCAGAAGAATATATGGATATTCCTCCATCGTAACAACCAACAGCCATCTCATTATTTGGTGATATTGCCATCCTGCTCATGCTTTTTCCAGCAGGCAGTGGAACTTCCGTGCGCAGAACCCATTTAGACTTCGTATGTGCAGGGACCTCCCTGGTATGTGTAAGCTGGCCCAACCGGAGTTCATCCGATCCCTGACTCCTGAAGCCAATTATTTCACCTTCCTCAGCGGTTCTTCTGGGCAGCTCCTCATCTGGCCTAATCTGGTTCAGAAGCTCTTCCAGCTGTTGACACATTGCTTTATGTGCGGTCAGAGCCTCCGTCTGGAGAGGAAAATTAAGACCATTCTTAACCAAGTTCAGAACCTTCTTAATCTCGTCTTCCTGCTTAAAAATCGACTTCTCAACGTCTCCCAATGAAGTCTTAAGTTTCCCTAGCTTGTGCTCAATTTCATTTTTTAACACCATCTTTCTTTCCTTCAATTTCTCAACTAATTCCTCAAAAGTCGCATCTAACTCGCAATTAAGTTGTTCCTCTGCGTGATGCACCCTTTTGCGCTGCTCTTCGATGAAAGTGAAATACTGGTCAACGTTGCGTATCTTTGCATCCACTTTAGATGCAAGTTTCTCGATGTGATTATTTTGCTCAGTTTCATGTTCGCTTGCTCCAAGGATAGTGTGAGCATCCTTTGCATGCTCTAATATGCCACACCTGCAGCAGACGAACTTGTTACAGTTGCGACAATCACATTCTTCATCGTAGTTCGGATGTTTTCGACATTTGCTCCATTTTCTTTGCAATGATTTGTTTTCTTGATTACTGTTGGAACAGACCGGGCCCTGTGTCTCCATATCTTCAACAAGTGATCTGACGGTTATGTTTGATGGCAGTCTACCCATGTCTCCACCAGGAACTGAAGTCTCCTCCCTGCACGTAGGACACAACAGCTTTCCACGAGACTCCATGAGAGTCTCAAGACAACCCTTGCAGAAGGTATGGGAGCAGGTCAGGTTCTTGGGTTCCTTGAAGAAGCTCAGGCAGATAGGACACTCGAGGTTCTTATGGAAAGCCTCATGCTTCAATGAAGTAGCCATCATTGACAACTCAAGCACACGACCTGAGGAAGAAAGAAAAAGCGTGAATCAATTGGCTAACTCATCAAAAGTATGTAATATTTTGTAAATACTTAGCTGGCTATCATTGCACTGAAAAATGTTAAACAAAATACATTCCATGATTAATTGGGCCTATCCGTTACTACCCGGTAAGAGGACATTTTTTTATTTTTGTTTTGATCCCGAAATTTGAAAATTTGACCGATCGACATTTTGTCCCGGGGGGAGGGGGGTAAGGTCATCTCTGTTAGGTCATCCCTTAGGATTTTTATTTTGTTTCTTCATAAACAAAATAAAAAATTAAAATTAAATTAATATCAAAACTCAAAAGGGGGGGGGGGATTTTCCCCCAAAACATACACATAAAAAAAAACTGAAATACACGCGCCTTCCTCTGACATTGTTACCTCTGACATTATTACCTCTGACATTATTACCTCTGACATTATTACCTCAGACATTATTACCTCTGACATTATTACCTCTGACATTATTACCATTGACATTATTACCTCTGACATTATTACCTCTGACTTTATTACCTCTGACATTGTTACCTCTGACATTATTACCTCTGACATTATTACCGCTGACATTATTACCTCTGACATTATTTCCTCTGACATTTTTACCTCTGACATTATTACCTCTGACATTATTACCTCTGACATTTTTACCTCTGACATTTTTACCTCTGACATTATTACCTCTGACATTATTACCTCTGACATTATTACCTCTGACATTATTACCTCTGACATTATTACATCTGACATTATTACCTCTGACATTATTACCTCTGACATTATTACCTCTGACATTATTACCTCTGACATTTTTACCTCTGACATTTTTACCTCTCACATTATTACCTCTCACATTATTACCTATCACATTATTACCTCTGACATTGTTACCTCTGACATTGTTACCTCTGACATTATTACCTCTGACATTATTACCTCTGACATATTTACCTCTGACATTATTGCCTCTCACATTTTTACTTTTGACATTTTTACCTCTGACCTTTTTACCAGGCAATGAAAGACATTAGCTGCGTACGCATGTCAGCATTTAACCGTCTGGAGGTGATTCACTGACATCTAAAATCGATCCCAAATGAGATTAAATCGCTCTTAGGCTCAATATCACTCGTAAGAGCAATATCGCTTTTAGGAACTATTTCACTAAGGCATTTGGGATTAATGCTATCATTAAAATCGCTATAAGGCCAAGAGTGATCGCGAGCACTCTTACTTCTTAGCCTTACTTAAGACAGTCATAGCAACACTTTCTGGTAAAGACAAAACTGTCAAACTGAAGCTTAATTAGAGCAAACACGAGGAAGATTGATATTTTTAGTCACTGATTTGATTTACTCTACTCTATGATAGGGTTGTCTGGCCAATTTTGAGTACTTCTTGTCTCACAATTGCTACTGTAATGCCATAGACAGTACACCCAGCGACATGCAGGGTGATGGACAGTTGTAGATGCCTTGGGAGATCAAGTTGGATGATTCATGGCTAGCTGTAGCTAGTAAGTAGGGTATAACCTGTTTTACTAGAGCACCTGCGAATGATGTTCTAGCTGGTCTTGTACCATAAATTGCTGGAGAACGGTGCAGCAAGATCAGGCATTTTTTCTTTTTCGGTAGGGCTATTTCGTAGTTTAAGGTGCTTGCTATGTGTCACCATGCCATTCTCTTCATGCTCGTGACAGCTCAACTGAACCATCACCCGAAAAACATAGGGTGTGTAGCCATCCTACAGATCTATAACATATAGAACTGAAGGGCGGGTGAGCTCTCATAGAGCCAACGGCCAGCTACCATGGAAGAGTTTGGTACCTCACCATGTATATTACCATTGTCTGCAACATCATGAATAAGTAAAAACAGAAAGAAAAAACGAGATGCAAGCCTGACTGGTACCCGAACAATTAGTCCTGCTGTAAATAGCCTTCGGGAAGAGTTGCTGAAAGTTGCGGGAAATTAAGATAACTTCATTCAGGAGGCTAATAGGATGAAACTAGATATTATAGGTAGTGCAAAAACTAGGTGGACTGATAATGGAAGCGTGAAGAGAGATGAATACACCTTCATATACTCTGGATGAGAAAAACACCAACATGGTGTTTTTCAAGAAAAATCTCGAGAAACATATTCTAGGTTACTGGACACTAAATGAGAAAATTATGTTAATGAAGCTTAACGCTTAACCGTTGAACCCAGCAGTAATTCAAGTGTATGTTCCAACCGGTGTTTACAATGATAAACAAGTAGAAAAATAGTACGATCAAATAGATGAAATGCTGAAGCATTGTAAATCGATAACAGAAGTCGTTATCGTGATAGGTGATTGGAATGCTAAAGTCGGAGAAGGTAAGGATGGAAAGATTGTTGGACAATATGGACCAGGCCATCGTAATGAGCGGGGTGATCTACTTGTTCCGATGATTGCAGAAGTTGAAATAAAGCTAAAGACTACACTCCCCAGAACAAAAAGAAACTCTCTTCTGGATTTCACAGCTCTAAATAAAACAGACATAGCAGAAAAATACCTTATGGACGTTAGGAATAGGTATAATTGTCTAGTGACCGAAGAAATAGAACAAACAAATAATGAGGTAAATGACATTGAGAAACTAGAAGCGGAATGGAAATGCTTGAAAAAACCATTCAGCATGGAAATAAGACACTACCAACTAAAAAGAAACCAGCAAAACAACCATGGATGACAGAAAAGATTCCGAACTTGATGCAGGAGAGGCAAAAGCAAGTCAGAAAATCCAAATCATACAGAGACATCAATAAGGAAATTGTTAATGAATGTAAAAGAGCGAAAGAAGAATGGCTAACTAAAAAATGTGTTAGAATTGAGCATTTCTCCAAGACAAACCAAACAAATGAAATGCACAGAGAAATCAAGCATTATAAGAAGAAGAAAAACAAGGCAGCAAGCGGATGTATCAAGAACAAGGATGGAACATCTTCCCTCTTTGAAAAGAATGATATTAAACAAAGATGGGAAGAATATGTCAAAGACCTATTTGACGATGATAGAGGTCCAGAACTTCCAATCACTGACAACGAGGGTCCAAGTATACTTGAATCAGAAGTTAAACAAGCTCTGCATTCACTGGGAACTTCTAAATCTGAAGGCCCAGATGGGATAACACGGGAAGAACTTGTGGCCTTAAAAGAATTTGGGATTGAACATTTGACTAGTATTTGCCAAATGATAAACAATATAGGTCACATTCCTGAAGATCTGAAAAAGTCGATATTTGTGACAATTCCAAAGAAGCCTAAGGCAAGTGTATGTGAAGATTTCCAGACAATTAGCCTTATGAGCCATGTAACTAAGTTGCTCTTAAAGATCATTCTCAACAAAATAAAAATCCAAATTGACAATGAAGTAGGTAAGGAACAGTTTGGTTTTATACCTCAAAGTGGTACTAGAGAAGCATTATTCTGTATGAGAATGATGAGAGAAAGGTATATTGCAGTAAATAAAGAAATATATGTGTGCTTTATTGACTACTCTAAAGCATTCGACAAATTTCACCACGACAAATTGATTGAAAGCCTACACAAAATTAATCTAGATGGTAAAAACATACGTCCATATCTAAACTTTACTGGGAGCAGACAGCTGCCATCAAAATTAACAATGAAATTACAGGTTACACAAAAATCAAAAGAGGAGTACGTCAGGGGGCTTAAATATTAATAATTTACGTAGAGCTGATGACAATGTACTTTGCGCAGAGAATGAAGCAGAGTTACAACATGTATTGGATATTGTAAAAGTCAAAAGTGAAGAGTCTGGTCTAAGCATGAATGTCAAGAAAACTAAGTCAATGATTTTTAGTAGAACAGAGAATAAGCCTAGAATATGTTTGAAACTCGATGGACATATCATTGAGCAAGTCAGTAATTACATCTACTTAGGACAATTTAGTGAACCAGTCAGGTAGAATCGATTTTAAGCTGGGATTGAAATCAATCCCCCAAATTGCTCTTAGGGTATCGTTCCCAGTTTAGTGAATCACCCCCCCCCCCCCCCCCCAGGGGCGGATCTAGCTTTTTGCTAAGGGGGGGGGTTTGACCAAAATAATGACGATGCGGAGCATCGTCCACGAGCCGCGAAGCGGCGAGCCGATTTTTTTTTGGGGTGTTTATTTGAACCCCGTAAGTGATGTTTTCCTGGCATCTATGGAGACCATAAAAAGCAGTGCATGATAACGTCTTTTTAAATCAAGTAACAGTTTAATACACAGTTATATCCAGAGTTATCATGTGTTTGGTTAAGTTACCAGATGAGTTGAATATCTTCTCACAATATTTGCACTTGAAAGGGTTTCTCTCCAGCGTGCGTTCTTTTTTCTTTCTTTTTTTTCTTTTTTTCTTCTTTTTTTTTTCCCTTTTTTTTTTTTTTTTTTTTTTTTTTTGGCCGCCCAAGGGGGGGGTTTAAACCCCCTAAACCCCCCCGTAGATCCGCGCCTGCCCCCCCTCCCCCCCTGGTGACGTTTTTAGCGGGTACCTGCATGATGCCAGTCAGTTGGATTAAGTGGTCCAAAAACGAAACCGATGGAAAATACATTAACCCACCAAACAAACAAAAATCATATATATCGCTCAGTGAGTCGGTCCTGATGGGCATTGTGACGTAAAAATATCATTATATAAAGTGGCCTAGGTGTTCGACTCAACAAGTGGAAAAGTCTTCTCCAAGACAGAAAAGAAACTGCTTTAAATGACGATTGGGGTAGGGGAGAGGATTTCAATATATATCAACTGCCATTGCATCTGAGTTCTTTTCCCACATTTAAATCATTTAAATTTACTGCACTATAGCGAATCTAGACAATTCAAAATCTTCTGTTACAAATGTAAACATGATATTAGATGGGGGTGGGGGTTAAGAGTACAAAACAGGCTCTGGACTTCTAATCGCTATGTTATCATGTTTAAATTTGAACATTCTAGTTTCGTGTTAATATAACTGTTATACATACGGTATGCCTATTTATTACACAGTCACTCATATAGTTGGAATATTTGTTTTTACCCCAATTTATGGAATTATTTTAAAAATGATTTATTTCTAATAGATCAAGATAAGAGTATACATTCTCAGATTTTATTGAATAATAATTTGCCAGTGTTTGTTTTGCGTGACTGCTAAAGCATGTGTATGATAATATGCTTATTAACTAGGGGATCTACGCCCTTAAGTCATAAATGACAGTAATGATGATTATTGCCACACAAAAGGGCACTAATATAGCATAGCGACACGGTTTTGATTCTGGGGCCTCACAGTTACGAGGCCATTGCCTTGTCACTGAACCATGACTATACGCAGCGGGGGCTAGGGTAGGGGGCAGTTCCCACAAATTAAAAAAAACAAAGAAAATGCAATAAATTTTCAATAATTCATTGCATTTTACCCCGGTCCCCAATATGAAAAAGTCCTCTGTGTGCCCATGTCTTGAGCCATAACGCATGGCCGTACAGAGGATGTTTTTATGTTGAGGACAGGGGGGGAATTCAATGAATTACTATTTACAGATTAATAATTTAAACTCAACGAGAATTGCCCTACAATGTTTGAGAAAACGTTCACATATTGCTCCGATTGTCTCATTTTCGCTCGCGTGAACATTGCCAGCACAAACCACTGACCTCTACCTCCTGAACGGATCATCGCCCATTCCTATTCACTATACGTTACGTACTAAAAGGCTGTATTGTCTGACCGTTCATGAATATTCATGTTTTTGCTAAACTCGGCAAAATGTTTGCTTTTACTAAATGGAAAAATTACGGTGGGGGGTTGGATGAAATGGACATAATGAAATAGGCAGAAGTGATCTATGATAATTCATGCTTTTTATGTTTCGTGTGCTCGACCTATAATCTTCAAATCGCTTGGTAAACTGAGTCCAAAGTTAGACTTGTTTCACATGTGCATTATAGTTAATGACGAGCTTGCAACCTATTTTGAAAAATTACGGTGGGTGAACTTTCAAAAGTCAATGAGACATGAGGGCTCCTATGAAAGAGCTAGTGATAACGTACGTCGGGGTGGATGTGCTTTTCGTTTAAACAAAAAATGAATTTTTAACGATTTTTAAAAAAAACGTCCATAGGCTAACATGTTAGGCTGCTGACTCTGACCCTGCTCTGACGATAGGGGGCGTTGTGAAATAAGACTAAACGGAGCCATATGTGAAATTTGAACGATGCAGAAAATAGTATCGAAGCATAATGTAGGCCTATACCCTTATTTTGTCTCAGCGTTGTCATTTCTATCTCCAGCCATGTTGGTTGTGAGCGTGCATGGTAAATGGGAAGGCATTGTTGTGGTGCGTGTGTGTGTTCTTTTGCAAGACGTTTGTATGGGATGGTGTTTTGTTTGGGCTTGGGCAGTAAGAAAAAGGGTTTTAGTTTGTTTTATATTATAACTGATTCCATTCAGCAACAAAATCTATCGTAATTTGAGAATTGTACATGTATAAAGTAAATCGAATTATTATGTTATCATGATTTGTTAATTCAATAGAATCAGTAGATAATGTTATGAAACAGTTAGACGATTTTGAACATTTTGCAGGCCCAAAGATTAATTGGAATAAAACAAAAGTAATGAAAATGAAACAATTAGATACGACAAAATATAATATTGAATTTACAGAAGAGCCAATTAAACATTTAGGTGTTTACGTTGGTAAAAATGATAAATATGTTAGCAGTATGAATTGGGAGTGGAAAGTTGAAAAAAATCAATAATATTCTTAAGACGTAGAAAATGAGACGACTGACCTGTTATGGAAAAATAATAATTATAAAATGTTGTATAATTCCTCAGCTCGTCTATTTAGGCACAGCTGTCTCAATGCCTATTCATATATACAAGGCTTTACATAGGACTATATATACATTTATATGGAATTCTAAACGTGAAAAAGTAAAACGGAATGTTTGTATCAAGTCGGAAAGAGAAGGGGGGCTTGGTATAGTTGATTTGATTTTGAAAGCTAATTCACTTAGACTATCTTGGATATATAAGTTTTTTAATGCAGATGATGCAATGTGGAAGACATTATTTTCATTTTGGACTGAAAGAGTTGGCGGGATGCCGTTATGTTTACAGTATAATTGTCATATTAAACACATGAAAATGATATGTAAAAAAAGAAATTTACCAATGTTTTATATGGATTTGCTTTGCACATGATCAGAAATTCGATATGTAAATAAATTTGAAGTAAAAGATATTCCCAATGAAATACTTTGGAATAATAGTAATATTGTAATTGATAATAAACCTCTGTATTTCCCGTCGTGGATACAAAAAAAAGGAATTTGTCAAATCAAACATGTTATAAATCAAGGTACATGGATAGATAACTCTCTATTCAATAACCATTTTGATGTAAAGAATCTGTTGTTTTTATTTAAAATGTCAAAGTTAAAAAAAGAATTCCCAAAATATTAGTCACAAAATTTACGTTTAAACAAAGCTTCAAGTCTCAATGAAACAATGTACATTGAGACAACTTTAGATGTTATAAACGTTGAATATACTACGGCGAAAAGTTATTATAATTTAATGTTAGAAAGGAAAAAAGAGAAAATTGGTTTCCATTTTTGGCAAAATATTTTAGGCCTACCAGAAACATTTGTTTGGAAAGAAGTATTTTAGTTCAAATTTAATAGCATAAGAGACAATAAGATCAAACAATATAATTTTAAATTAATTCATAGAATACTGCCATCTAAAGACAATCTCTTAATATGGAAAATCATACAGTCTAACGAATGTGAAATTTGTCGTGAAAAAGAAACTATTGAACATTTTATATTTCGTTGCAAGAAATTAAGAGTTTTCTGGAAAATTATCTCAAGAATTATATATTTCATTTTTAAAATAAAAATTGAAATTGATATGAAAATGTTATTGATTGGATATAAAATAGATAACAGAAAATTTACTTTACTTAATTTTTGGATAAATTATGCTCAACTGGTTATATACAAAGACTACGTAAAGCGGAACTTTGGAGAAGTACTAACCAATCCAAAGAGGTTAATAAATAATTTTATTTCATCATTAAAATGTTATTTGGAATACAAAGAAAATATAAAATACTTCGATATTGAGGAAGTTAAAAAAGTATTAGAAATGTTAAAATGATCATTTTAGGATATTATGTTGATCTTGTATATAATTCATGTTTCATTTTAATTGTTTTGTAAATAATATATATGTATTTTGAAATGGAACAATAAAGTCCCTCTGAAGAGGTAAAGAGAACAAAAAATGTTATCATGATGAACAAGAATTATATTTTGAACAATGATTTAAGACAAAGAGACAAAGATACAGAGAGAGAAAGAGAAAAAAGTGTGACTTTGTCTGGAAACCACACAAATCTATGTCCGATCCCCATTAGTCATACCATGATACGGACTGGCACACTCTTCATATCATGTCACAGTATCGTAGGTGAATAATATATTGCATACACCTGGGCCTCTAACAAGGGTAACCGAAGAAAGAAAAACATATTTGAAAGGAACACCCTGAAAGGAAGGGTACCTTGATCGAAATCATTCGTAAAGATGTTCACGCTGGTAGGTTTTACACTTAAAATTATTGTTATGAGCACTGATTGTATTGAACCTGAGGAGCATGGGTGCTTTGAAGCTCAAAAACATGTTTGTCGAATAGATTTTTTAGACTAAAATTACAATGAAAAAAATATTTGTCCAAATTTGGGAACTATTTCGTTCCGTTTTGATACAAACATTCCTCTTTAATAACAGGTACGATATTAAAGCTTTGTATAATATTTATACCCTAAAATACGGGCCGATTTTGAACTGCTTAAACGATTATGTTACGAATTTGGTATCTTGGTGTAGAAAACAAGAAAATGTGTTTGTTTTAAACCATCAAATTATAATAAAATCACTAGATATTGCTATATATTACACATAGATTTGGGTGAATCATGAACAGACAATTTTTGGTAGTTGTTCAGTCTCATCAGCGCCTCTGATCGGATATGGGCGCTTTATAAATACCTGGATCAGATTGGATTAGATTGGGGTGCCAGGTAAAAATGTCATACCTTTCAATTAATATTATTTTCATTACGAGTTTGAAGTTACAAACCTGTTTGATATACATTTTAAAACTGGATATAGCACACATAATGTTATCGTGCCACACACAGAAAATACCTGATCAGATAATGTGCTTGATAAGTCATTATATGCTATCCCGAATGAATTGATGCCTTTTTACAGGATGTGCATTTTGAGTGAAAAACACGCTGTACAAGTCATGTACATCTACACTGTACATGCGCCATATTTAGGCATTTATCACATGTATTAGTAATATTAGTCCAGGGGTCAATAATTAAAAAGACCCCACCCTTAGACACAATCTCAAATTTAGTATTTCTGTTTGGACATTTAGGTATCAGAATGTGCTTGCCCTGAAGTTGGCGATGACTGTGACAACTAGGGCTATTACCATGGTCTCTCTCTCTCTCTCTCTTTCTCTCTCTATCTCTCTCTCTCTCTCTCTCTCTCTCTCGAAGTGCCATATCGATTGACTTCGGCGATCATGCTGTTCCACAACCCTCGGTTCCTAGCCTTCTCTATTAGCACCACTCCCAGTTCTTTCACTCCTCTCTCTTCCAACAATTTCTGCAGACTGTCCATCCAAAGTATCCTCCTTCTTCAGTTAAAAACAGTTAAAAACTCATTGAAAACATTTCAATGTTTGAAGTTAAAGCTTCTCACTTGATTTCAACTGGAAGGTGTTACGCGTGTTAGTCATGATAAAAAATTGCTTTCGCTATGTGACAAAAGTTATAGTTCTATAAACAAAATACCGGTATCTAATAAATATATTGCCATCAATACATGTACCACATATTTTTAATTAAACAACATAAAGACAAATGAAAGCATCTAAATAGTATATTTGAGCTTCCAGTTTGATCGCATAGTAATCTGAGCCATATGAGGTCACGATAAGTTAGACAAGCAATGTTGTAAGTATTGGAAATGCATAATGACAAATTTACAACTAGTGGACAAAAAATGCTTTTTTTTTGGTTGTTTTACAGGCCGTTTGCGGTTTTCTTTTGCATTTAAGGGTGCGTTCAAGCGATTTTTCGAAGCTAGAATCACAAACATGAATCCCAAATCAAAACGCCGATACAAAACAAGGTCACTGCGGGTAAGCGTTCAAGCGATTTTCCATTAACGCTGATTCTAGCTCATTTGAGGTGTTGTGGTCTAGTAGATACGTCGCCGGACTGTCGATCACAAGGTCCGCGGTTCGAGTCCCGCCGCCGCACTAATGTCCTTTGGCAAGACATTGATCTGCATTTGCAACACTCCACCCAGGTGAAGTAAATGGGTACCTGGTAGGAATTTATTCCTTGAAATTGAAATGCTAGAGCGCCGTATGGCAGCCGTGCTAAAGCCAGGGTAATAATCGGGAGCGCCAGGAGGGTCAAATCTGACTGACATGAGCGCTATACAAGAACCCACTATTATTATTATTATTATTTCGAGCCCAGCCACTGCGCATCACACTGCGCAGTTTGACCCAGGAAGTATAGGTCAAATTTGGCGCGCGCTTTCTGGAATTGTTTACGGCCGACTGTCGACTGCTGTTTTTAGCATAAATCGCAATAATAAAACAAAGAATGAGAAGGTGATAGAAGGAAGACACAAAGAATAACATATGGAAAGATAGAATGAGGAAGTGATATAATGATTAAAACAAAGAATAACATAAGAGAAAGTGAATGATGAAATCAAAGAATAACATAAGAGAAAGTGTTAGAATGATTTAAACAAAGAATAACATAAGAGAAAGTGATAGAAGAAACAAAGAAAAACATAAGGAAAGACAGAAATAGAAAGTGATAGAATGATTAAAACAAAATATAACAAAAGAGAAAGTGATAGATTTATAAAAACAAAGAATAACATAAGAAAAGGTGATAGAAGCAAAAGACAAAGAATAACATAAGAATTGAAGGAAGAAACAAAGAATAACATATGAAAAGACAGAAAGAGAAAATGATAGAATGACTAAAACAAAGAATAACATGAGAGAAAGTGATATAATTATGAAAACAAAGAATAACATAAGAGAAAGTGATAGAAGGAAAAAACAAAGAATAACATAAGAATAGAAGGAAGAAACAAAGAATAACATAAGGAAAGACAGAAAGAGAAAATGATAGAAGGAAAACAAGGAATAACATAACGGAACAGGCCACGATAAAGAGCATAGTAGAGGTGTCGTGGACGAGTGGATATGTCACCGGACTGTGGATCACAAGGTTCGCGGTTCAAGTCCCACCGCGGCACTAATGTCCTTTGGCAAGACATTGATCTACATTTGCCACTCTCCACCCAGGTGTAAATGGGTACCCGGTAGGATGCGAAAGCTAATGTGGTTAGATTAGCACGTGTGCGCTTGTAAAAAAGACGCCTGGCTGGAATGCTCCCCAGGGAGTGGAGAATGTGCATACAATGTGTGCGGGTAAGCCTGAATCCTATGACCGGGGTAATAATATATATATCTGTAAAGCGCTTTGATAGGGCCTTCGGTCCTGAAAAGCGCTATATAAGAACTAGCTATTATTATTATTATTATTATAGTGAACGCAAATTGCATGAAAAGCAGGCTCGCGGTTTTTGCCCAAACCGGAACAGGCCACGAACATGATGCCATAGAATCATGGTTGAGAACTCCGTTCGATCAATCGACTTTTAGCGACCGTGATTCTGCAGAATCATGATACAAAACGCATCTTTTTCAGCGTTTCATATTTGTGTTTTTAAACACGTTTATTTTTACGACCGACGAAAAAGTCGCTTGAACGGAACGTGTTTTAAACTAAACGTCTTTCAATATCGTGATTCTAGGGTGAAAAAGTGTCGATTAAACGCACCCTCAGTATACCACAAGGCTTCATCACATCCTAATCCAAATATAAACATACTGCAACAGTGGCGGATCCGGGTTTGGGGGGGGGGGGGCACAGGGGCACCTGCAACAGTATTTCAGACTTTCGTCCCCTTTAACTTGTTGTATAATAAGGCCGATAGTGTCAATTATGACTAAGAAATTAAGAAACGACGTAAGTGATTATAAATTATTTCAATGATAAGTTCGTTGCAGAAGAATAGACATTTCAGCAGCAGATAGGCCTACCGTCAAAACTAAAATCAATGTATAAATACAATACATGCTCGTTATATTATGTATATTATGAAACTTTGCATGTGACTAACCTGAGATCACCATGCAATAATCACTTGATGTGAAATTTGTCAATATTCCGTGACAACTACTCCGATCTTTACTTGACCTTTGACCTTTAATACAAATATATAACATTAAATTACACAATAAACATCAGAAGTGAATCCTTCTCCCTTCAGAGGCTGGGTAAACGCCTATCATGTATCATCATGGAACATTGGGCACAAACGTTTATTCAAATTGCAGATCATTGCCCGAATGTTGAATTGTTCTCTAACGACATGACATCACGTATAATTACCATGATCATCAACAACAACAACAACAAATCTTCAATGGAAAGACCTTTATTTATATAGGTTCATTAAATGCAAAGTCCCCTATCCTACAGGGTATTCGGGGGGAACCGAGTCGAACAAGATGATGTTTCATACGTAGCAAAAGCCTTATCCTTGGTCAAGGATAGACTTAAGAAACTTAAGACATGTTAACGTGGGTGTAGTTTACCTTCTCATTATTCTCACAATACTAAAAACATTTAGTCAAATTTTTGTATGATATTTACTAAGGAGTATGGTTTCTGCAATATATATACTAGGATTGTATTTAACTCTCTATTCCACTGCGCTTATAAAGTGCATTTTGCTTGGATCAACACAATTGAGAGGTATCGAGTTAACAATTATATATTATACTCACTGTTTGCCTAGATCCGGCTAAATGCGAAATGAATCGTGGAGTGAGGCGTCGAGTCCACTACTCAGAAAGATATAACTAAACCGATTGGCAACAAGTGACATGAGAGGTCTATTCTAGAACGTGTTATGAAGGCGTTTACATTGTCTCTTTCACAAGATAAGAAGAGAGCTTGTCTCTTGGTTATGAATCCGGTTTGACAGATGCCAAAACATGCATTGTGTCGAGGAAAATGCTCTAGAATTCAATCAAATGCAGATTCCCTTTGCACAAATATACTTTGTTCTATTAGATGTTGATGAAGGGACGGATAACCCGCATGAATCGGACATAAGCTGCGTACGTGGGGCTGTATTTCACCGTCTGGTGACGTGACACTATAAGCAGGTCCCTGATCCAACTCATTTGGATCATGGGATCCTAAAACGAAACCAGTGGAAATACATTTAGCTAGAGCTAACAAACCAAACAAAAGAATACATACCTCTCACTCAGTGAGTCGGTCCTGATAGGTATTATGACGCAAATAGTATCACGTGATAAGGTGGCCTGGGCATTCCACTCAACAAGTGGAAACCTTAGTCTGTTCCTAGACAGGAAAGACATTATTATAAATGACGATGGGAGGGGGAGGGACTTCAATTATCAACTGACATTGCATCTGAGCACTTTTCCCCACATTCCAAAACTTTAAATTTACTACACTTTAGCGAATCTCGACAATTCAAAATCCTGTTTTGTAAATATAAACATGTTATTAGGGGGGGGGGTAAGAAAATGCCAGGTTTTGCCTTTATTTGATTATGTTTTGAATTTTAACATTCGAGTTTCGTTTGATTATAATTGTTAAACAGGTGCTTATGTAATATAAATCTAAGGAAATTTATACTAAAATAAGAAACTTAAACTGAACGAATATATTGCCCAATAATGTTTAAGAAAACATTCATGAAATTCGAATGAAGTAGGGGAATATATCGAAGCACAATGTAGGCTAATTAGCTTTACTTTATTTCAGCCTTATCATTTCTATTCCCAGCCCTGCTAGTTGAGAGTGTGGGGGAGGGAGAACGTATTGATGTGGTGTGTGCATGTAAAAAGTAATAAGTAAAAAGTGTATTTAGTGGATCTAAAAGAGTATGATATTTTAATGCATGCAGTTTAACAGTACTTTGAAGCTCCTCAGAGATTTATTATCGAGGAAGGTTTATGAATATTTTATAGAGAAGTTATAACATTTTTTTTTTTTAAGATTCACGATGGATGGGGATTTTCAGATTATTCAAATGAGGTATAGAGGGACATTTTGGGTAGGCCTATAGGAAAGGTACTCTTGTTAATAGACCAAGAGAAATTCAATATAAACTGCTTCATGGAGCAATATATACTAGAGAACACTTATTGAGATTCGGCTTTGTTGAAGATAACTTGTGCTCATTTTGTAAGCTAAAGATTGAAACATATTTACACTTGTTCTGGAAGTGTCTACATGTTCAAGGGTTATGGCAGAATTTAATAGCTAAGTTTGAGCTAAGGGAATTAAGGTCTGTCGACTGGACGGATATTCATTTAGGGCTGTCCGCTAATTCCCAACGAACAAAGACATTAAAGGGATAGTCGAGTTCTGTTTTCGGACCGCAAATGCCTTCAAAGTGCATTGTTATTGCTCTTATTCTTATCTATGACATTAATAGTGCCCTTTTAGAACCTAACATTGCTATGAAGGTAATTTTAGACCCCAAAATGTGTGAAATTCAGGCAATACGATCATACCAATTCAGCTCCACTTTCCAAAAAACACGGTGACCGTTAATTAATTATTTAATTAAAATTAACAATACATGAGCCGGCTAATTGTGGGTAATGTAAGCAACACGAAAATGCCAACAAAAAAGCCAACATCGGCATTGGCTGAAATACGACGTAAAAGGCGTTATTTCGTTTTTTCAACGGTTTTTTCAAATATTTTAAAATATCCAATATTTTTGGTGGTACACAAGTATTATAAACCGTTATATTTCAGCCGTCTCTGAACCGATTTTGATCAAACAAAGATGATTTTGTCATCTAAATATTATCTTTTTTTTCAAATTTGACACTCAGTTTTCATTATCTCACCAAAAAAAATATTTTGTGTAGCGCCCTCTGCAACAGAACTCAACTATCCCTTTAAATACAATTATTTTTGCAATGAAATTGGATATATATGCAGAGGAAAGCCCGATATATTTAGGGATGAAGAAAGGAATATTGCAGGGAGGGCAGGGAAATTAGCCTACATTTACAAAAGTAGGAACAAGTGAAGTTTTCAGGAACTTTTAACACTGGGTTATTTTAGCCTCGTTTTAATAATGTATTCCTTTTTTTTTTTAATAGATAATTTCTATTCTTCTGTCACTTCAATTTGGGTCTTCTGAGGAGGCTAGGAGCAGTGTGTGGTATATCCGTGGAAGTGTGGTCGGGTGATGTGTGTGTGGGTGTGAGTGTTTGTGTGTATGTGTTGTACGTGTGTGTCGTGTGCCGCATGGTGAGGGGTAGTAGTGTGTGAATGAGGGTGTTGAGAGTATGTTTAAAAAAAAAAAAATCTCTCAAGTTTACTTTAAAGTGACTCGGTAACATTGTTGAAGGTTGATGAAAAAATTGCTTCATTTTTATATAAAATGTTACTTACTATATTCCTTCTACTGCACTAACCCTCTGACATGCAAACAAATCCGGATAAATTCTCAAATCACGAAGATATCTATGGTTTTCTTTGAAGGCGTCAATGTATGACACCCTCTAACAGTGATTAACAGTAAATTCTCCCAACCATTTTTATATTTTCCAAACCGTTTTTCCATGAAGAAAAGACATAAAACAGGCTATACAAAATCTGTCAACACTTAAATGTCTGGAATGGAATGTAGAGCCATTTTATTGCTTTGTGACGATTTACATTCATCAAAATGTAATTAAATTGTAATACTATAGTTAGGAGAATTAAGGGATCAATCATATCAGTTTTTCCAAAATTGTACCATGAATAATGGTCCGTTTTCACTCAAATTTTCAGATTATCTTCGATTGCACATCTAGCATTGAGGTCACTACGTTAGCACCACTATCTCTCATCTGAACAATGTTAGCAAGTCCCTTTAATATTCTTATGAATTTTTGTTCTTAACAGTTTATTTTATTATTGCAATTTATGTTTAATCCAAAAAAACAATGTACAATGCATCCAGTTAATTTAAGAATGATTTGTACATTATTTACTTGATTTGAGAGTGTGTGTGTGTATTATTTGCATTTCTTTTGTGCATGAATGTCATTCGCAATTTAAGTTTAGGGTTTTCACTAATTTCATGAATTACATTATGTTACACAAATATGAATTTCAAATCTTTTTAATGATGGTGGACCTGAATATCGGGAAAAGTGTCATAAACAGAAGCCAAAATATTCTTTCAATTTGTCACTTCAGAAATATGTTTATTGAGTTTTTCTCGTATATCATATCAGCGAGGAATGTTTGTATCAGAGCGGAACGAATTAGTACCCAAATTTGGACATGCTTAGACTTCTAATAGTTTTCCATAATAATAGTACTGCAAAGAATCTATTCGACAAACATGTTTTTGATCTTCTAAGCACCCATGCTCCTCAAGTTACAATCAGTGATTATAAAATATCTTTTTAGTGTAAAACCTACCAGCGTGAATAACAAATCGTTTCAATTAAGGTACGTTTCTTTTCAGAGTGTTCCTTTCAAAAGTGTTTTTCTTTCTTCTGTTACCCTTGTTAGAAGTCCAGGCGTATGAAATATAATATTCACCTACGATACTGTGACATGATATAAAGAGTGTGTCAGTCGGTATATCATGGTAATACTAATGGGGATCGTAAATAGGTTTTGTGGTTTCTAGGCAAAGTCACACTTTTGTCTCCCTATCTCTCTCTCTCGTTCTTTAACTCTCTCGTTCTCTCTCTCTCTCTCTCTCTCTTTGTCCTAAATAATCCATGGTCGATGACAAAACCAATGTCGTGTACATGACATAAACTAAGAAGAAGTAAAAAAAAAAAAAAAAAAAAAAAAACTAAACATCAGTTCCACAATAATGTGTTTAATTTAGAACAAGGTTACTTGTAGAATCTTCAAATGTCGGGTGATGATTTTCTCTTTATCTTAACACAGAGAGCATCCTTCCTACTTAATCTAATAATGACTATAATAATTTTTAAATAATATACAAATTATCCTCATTCACGTCAGCATATATAGCTAATCAGACCATGTCGTTCATACCTTTGATCCACTTTAAACACAATGTTAAACCACACTCAACTTCCGAATAAAATATCAAACATGATAAATATACTAGTGAAGGGGAAATAACTGAGTGCCTCGGAAATGTTGGCTTGATAAGTTAATATTCTGTTGTCGATGAAGCAAAAGCAAGCTAATTGAACTTAAGGCCCGGTCCCACTGCACTTACGGATGCAAAGAGGATGTAAAACGTAAAAAATTATTGCCATCCGCTGGAAAACGCTATGCATCCGTTGTGTACTCATTGCATACGTGTTTCATACGCTCTATCCATCGAGCATCCGCCCACTGTGATTTCATCCGCGCAAAAAGTTTTGAGCTGCACAAAACTTTTAGAACGGATGAACTTCCGCCGTGTACGATGTAAATCCGCGACAAATACGAGCAACAAACGTTCTATGTCCGTTATCATCCGTTAAACGTCCGCTGTATCCTCTCTGCATCCTCTGGGCATCCTCGCAACTCACATCCGCTGCAGCTGAAAACGGAAATAGGGAGGAAAGATAAGGTACATGGAACGTCTATACATCGTTAGTAGCACGGAAATAGAAAGGATGTAAGCGTATGCATCTCGTATATTAAGTATTCAAAGCTGTCATCCACTTCCATCCGCTTTCATCCGCTAGGCTTCCGATGAACATCCGTTTAACATCCCCGCTACATACTACCCACTTCCGTTATTTTCCGTTCTGTTTTCGCAAATTTTCGCAAATTTTGTCCATTTCTAGAGCGGATGGAAACGGATGGAGTCACCCCCGAAATTTTGCTCGTCCGCTGTGTCCTTTATGCATACGTTTTGCGTCCATCGACCAGTGGGACCGGGCCATAAAAGGCACTACGTATTTGATTAAAACTGGGAAACGAGTCTGTCGTTTGATGCAAAGAATGCTGAAGACGTCACTCGCTGGAGTAAGTATAGTTTTCACTCATACTAATGTCGATGGAACATCTTTATCAGAAATGGTCTTCTATTTTGTGTTCATGATTGCAGACATACACGCTTGCCGTTATAATCGCTGGCATAGAATACGAATATTATCAACAGAAGCTTTCATTTACCTCTTGCATCTATTGTTCACATTGATTCGGTCTTTCACTTCGTTTGGATTGTTTTTTCTCACAACAATGACACTGGACAATACAGGACAACAAACTATTGTATATAAAAGTCAGTGATCAAATTCATACTTCAAGTTTATTCCTTCTGTTTCATTTAAGCAAATATAATTGAATTTAACATGAAATATGTAACATAATTTGGATAGAAAATGATAAATGAATGATAATTTCATCAAAATAATAATTATGCTTTTATAGCGCAATAATGCAGGAATGTTTCTACGCTCTCACAAAGATAATAAAGAAAGTTAATTAATCTTTTATGAAAGAATCATAGACCTAGTGAGGAAGGAGGAAGTTAACTTTAATGCATATTAGAATAACAAGTTATAATACATATAGTAGAAATTAAGGTATAATACGCTGATTTCCTTTCCAATTCAAAATATAACAAGGAATTCCTGAATTAGGCCTACATACATTTTATGCACATGCGACAAATAATAGCTTAAATAGTTTATTTATATATGCCAAAATTATAAGTCTATAACAGCATAAAGTACATAGACATATCAAAATAACATTAAATAATTAAAAATCCTTAAATAGGTAAATTCAATTTAAATTGAACATGCAATTCACAACATAGGTGTGTTCTGTTCACGTCGTTGGGCTATAGAGTGAAATCAAATCCTTCTCCCCCTTCCCCTTTATACAGCGGTTGGTCCTTGCTAGTTGCTACCAGTATGGTGTAGCGATGTAAAACATGATCTATAGTTCCAAACTTAATCATCGGTTTCATTGTCATATCTACTCTGTTTACCTTGCAACGGACATAGTACAGGTATTTATATCTGTTTTTGTATCGATATACATATCATTAAGTCGATTGTATTAGGATTAGAATGTAAGCCATGAACCATGAACAAATGAAATGGCACTCTTAAATCTTTTACCTTTTCTCAAAAGATCTCACATCTCTCTCTTTCTCTCTTTTCTCTCTGTAGTGTTTCCCCAGCTTGTCCCTTTTCATTTCTCGTTGTATGTCTTCATAATTGGAAATATTTGTTACTGTTTATTATAAATTTTAGGTACAATATGTTACACAATTCTTATTCCTTTCTAATCTTAATTGTTGTTCCCTGCCAATTTTTGTGAATGAATTTGAACAATACAAATATGGACTGATTTACAAAGAAATTTTCTTTCAACAAACCTAGCCGAATGAATGACTGAATGAATAAATGAAATATAAATGCATGATAAGTGAAGAGAGATAGAAGAAGGAAACCAGGGATTGTACAGAGTAAGGCCCTCAAAAAAGGGTTTACCCACAGATACAGTAAACAATTATGAATAATTATATAACAAATAAGTGATGTCCTAAATGAACAAAATGTCCAAAAAAAGAAATAAAAAAGAATAATGCCTTCACCATGATAGTCAACAAACTTGGGCAAATTGCATATCTATAATACTTTGCATATTTATAAAAAGACACGATTCAAACAAAACATAATTAATCGGTCAACAAAATGAAAGAATTATAATACATTGGAGTCTAAACGCCACTATCACATTTCTGCACAGGCTTCAAAGGCGAAGGGAATGAGAGGACTGAATTCGCGAGTTTTAAACTTCCGACATTCGATGAACCATCATCTCATAATAATTATTCGGGCAACAGGTGCCCCATAAATCCTAATTGTTGGGCAACGAGGTACCCAAATGTCCTCCTATTAAGACAACGAGGTGTTTAATATATATTTTTATTCTGAGTATGGTGGTGACTATTATGAGCTGTGACAACGGAGACCATGCCGGCAAGGGTAGATAATATTTCTATGGTGCATGTATTCCATTTGACCGAATAATAATCTAAAATGGCTGCGTTTTGTAAGTTTGTAAAACTCCACGATTCATCTGCAGAATTGAAATTTACTCCCATGTCTTATTAAAGAAGTAAATCCTATCTTCGGTGCAGAAAGCAATCTCTCCCGTCTTGAATGCTTGCAAAAAGCAATTAAATGTTACGATTATCTTGAAATCAGTGAGAATGTTTTTGATGTATTTGAGCTCTTTTGTGTACTTAACGATGCTCAGCAGACCCTGATCGCGCTTCACCCATGCAATGATAACTGAATCATCCTGACACACAGCAGGGTAAGGGATATCATTATCTTTGCTGATGCTATGAATGATAGCACCAGACACATCGTTGATCACTTCTACCTGAGACGGTAAGACAAAAAAATGTCTAGAAACGACAATCGCTTGACTGGATGTCATCGCAATCATCTGCCTTGGTACAGATCCAATACACGTTATCTCTATAATTGCTTCCCCCCCCCCCCTTCTGGCTTAAATACCTGTATTTTCATGTAACCTATGAAGATCAGCCCATCCTTGCCCACAGTGAGACCGCCAGTATCTTTTGAGAACCTACATTTCAATGTCCCAAACGTTACATCAAGCTTTTCACAAAGCTGTGTGTACAAGGAAATTATGTTATTAGTGTCGCGTATGACGTATCCACCATCAGGCATGAGGTGTAAGGCTTGAACTTGAACAGATTTCAAGACGGTATCTTGCAAGATGCCCTCAGAAGAATATATGAATATTCCTCCGTTTAGACAACCAACGGCCATCTCATTCTTGGGTGATATTACCATCCCGCTCATGCTTTTCTCATCAGGCAGTGGAGCTTCCGTGCGCAGAACCCATTTAGACTTCGTATGCGCAGGGACCTCCCTGGTATGTGTTAGCTGGCCCAACCGGAGTTCATCCGATCCCTGTCTCCTGAAGCAAACTCTTTCACCTTCCTCAGCGGTTCTTCTGGGCAGCTCCTCATCTGGTCTAATCTGGTTCAGAAGCTCTTCCAACTGTTGACACATCGATTTATGAAAGATCAGACGTTCTGTCTGGAGAGGAAAAGTAAGACCATCCTTTACCAAGTCCAGAACCTTCTTAATCTCGTCTATCTGCTTACGAATCGGCTTCTCCGTGTCTCCCAACGAAGTCTTAAGTTTTCCTAGATTGTGCCCAATTTCATTTTTCAACACCCTCTTTCTTTCCTTCAATTTCTCAACCAATTCCTCAAAAGTCGCATCTATTTCATTATTGAGTTGTTTCTGTACGTTATGCACCCTTTTACGCTGGTCTTCAACAAAAGTGAAATACTTGTCGACGCTGCGTATCTTTGCATCCGCTTTAAATGCAAGTTTCTCGACGTGATTCTTTTGCTCAGTTTCATGTTCGCTTGCTTCCAGGATAGTGTGAGCATTCTTTGCATGCTCTAATATGCCACACTTGCAGCAGACATACTTGTTACAGTTGAGACAAAAACATTCTTCATCGTAGTTTGGATGTTTTCGACATTTGTTCCATTTTCTTTGCAATGATTCTTTATCTTGATTACTGTTGGTACAGACCTGGCCCTGGGTCTCCACATCTTCAACAAGTGATCTGACTGTTATGTTTGATTGCAGTCTACCCACTTCTCCACCAGGAACCGAAGTCTCCTCCCTGCACGTAGGACACAACAGCTTTCCACGAGACTCCAGGAGAGTCTCAAGACAACCCTTGCAGAAGGTATGGGAGCAGGTCAGGTTCTTGGGTTCCTTGAAGAAGCTCAGGCAGACAGGACACTCGAGGTTCTTATGGAAAGCCTCATGCTTTAAGAAAGTAGCCATCATTGACAACTCAAGCACACGACCTGAGGAAGAAGAAAAATAAATTGTGAATTAATTGGCCATCACAATCAAAAGTGTGAAGTATTTTGTAAATACTTAGCTGGCTATTATTGCACTGGAAAAATGTTAAACATAATGCATTTCAAGATCAATAGGGCCTAGCCGGTACCGCACTATGAAATTACTTTACGCTTCTTCTTTAGCACTTACGTTTATACGAAGTAGCTCTAACGGTGACTATACTTTCAGTAAGAAGCGAATGACAATGTTTCATTCAGCAATGCAGTTGTATGAGTATGTATTTTTTTTCGGGTGGAAATTACATTCAGAACAGGAAGTATTATGTTGAACCTTTGCACTTGTGTTCCTTCCGCTTAACCTAAACGTTCGCCCACGTACATCGCAGCAATCCCTCTCGCCATAACAAGTTAAATAAGTATGATTTGTTTCCCCTTAGGGGTAGGACTTCTCACTCATACATTTTTCTTGGATCTCACACCCCAGATGAATGCCTCTAATAAAATCTGACAGATACCCCTTTTCCTCAGTAAAAGGTGCCCATTTTATTTCTCTTAAGTGCCCCTTTTCAGGTACAAGAAGTGCACCCTTACCATCTCCCGATAATAGTCCCTTCACCTCTCATAAATGCACCTTATCAAATCTTACCTTTCATTTTGACAAGTGCCTGTTTTCCTTTGTATGCCATCTTTTCATTATTACAGTTCCCCCTTTTCATCTCTGCTAATTGCCCCTATTCCATTTTGAGAGGTGACCCTTTTATATTGACCCATGTCTCCTAATCTCTTTTAATAAGTGCCAATCAAAACAGTGTGATCAGATGAAAATAAATTTAATCCGGAAAATCATAATCATAGTTTGAAAAGAGATCACCATCGTAGGCCTATATTACAAAACTTATTTCGTAAGGTAAATAATTATATAACTCGAAGAAATATCCCGATGGTAGACTTCAAGAAAGAACCTGTGCAAATCAAATGCGTTGACCAACTCAGAGGGCGCTGTGTACTTATTGGTCACGACAGGGATTAAGGTAGCCCTTGCTCCTGAAGAGAGTCCAAAGATCACTCTCATTTCAGTAAAAGCTCCCCCGCCCCCCTGGATAAGAGTAATGAGCAATGGCGTTATTATGGGGGGGAAAGGGATTGCAGGGAGAAAGGAAAGGCTACACAAAAACGTGAGAGCAAGGGGAAAATTTAGGGCAAGGAAGGTGAACTTGAGATGATATAAGGAGATACTATTCTCAAGAATGCCCTTTATATATTATATGTATGTGAATACACCTCTAACAACAGATTATGTTAAAAGCAAAGTCAAGATTTAATTTCATATTAAGTATTAAACCTGTAAACAGAAAATGACTCTCAATGTTTATTGTTTGTAAATATCATCCCTGTAACAGTGGCTTCATAATTTCATTATCATTACCATATTTATATTCTTTTAACAAGGTAAAACATAAAACACTCCATTATTATTTTTTATCTAAGTATTTAATGTTCAATAGGATCAGTATATAAGCATAAAGATGAAAAGAGTATCTCCATCATTATAATGGTACTCTGAGATTTAATTAAAAAATATATAATTATGTATGTGCACAAATTGCTTACTAGCGGATCGATTTCATTGATTCTGTATTTGTAATCTTATTGATAATTGTATAATAGAAATGATTATTCTCACTTAAGTCGTAAAAGACCACTCCGTGAAAAATGTGGGGTCCTGGGTTGAGTGAATTTTATTCTTAAAAAAAAACAGAATTGAGAATGATTAAAGCAACAATGATTGTGATGATGATTTCCCTAATGGTGATATATATTGTAATAGTAATAATAACTTTAGTAATTACACGGGGTCTTCGTCAAACAGGTGTCTGCCCGAGTTTCGATTGCGTATGCGCTAAATTTACGAAGATTGATTTTGTTCTTTTATTTATATGTATTGCGCCCTCTCTCATTTGAAACTTACAGATGATGATGATAAATCTTCTTGCCATAATAATAGCACTCTTGGAAAGCAGTTCTTTTTCTTTTGTTGTCATTTTTATTGTTTCTCTCATTCTCCATCAAATGTATTTGAGACAGGGGCTACTCTATAAGTGCTCTTAAATAATACAAATTTAAAAAGTGTACATTGAGACAAGACATAACCCCCCCCCCCCGGCCCCCCCCCCCCCCCATCACCATTTATTTCTATGATCTTATTTCTTCGATTTTGTTGTTGTTGTTGAATACTTTTCTTCAGTAATATTTTCTTGAACTGGATGAATTAGGTAATTCAGGGATAAGGTCTTTTCGGTTGAACAATGATTATTTAAACTTTCTCTATTTCTCTATAGTCTGTGGTAAATGCGCAATGCATACAGTACATTCCTTTGTTTAGAATTAAATACTTTTATTCCATTGATGCTTTGAGCACCTCCATGCATGCCGATTCCCTTGTGTATGAGCCTTGTAAATGTTGTTATGATCGTGAGAGTCGATATAGTTTAGTTAATGAAAGGGATACAATCCATATTTGAATGAGTCGTCGGGCGTGGGGTGGGGTAGTTATCCCAGACATTTTTGAATGTTTGACATCATTTTTAGTCACTTTGCAGGCCCGTAACTAAGGGTGCGACCCCCCCCCCCCCCCCTCCCCCCGCGCTAGCGACAAGAGGTCCGCTTTAAAAAAAAAAAAACATTGATTGAAACCGTTTCGGTGTTGAAAACTTAAAGGCCCTCAGTATTTGATGAAAACTCGAAAAAGAGTCGGATGCTAAGAATGCTAAAGACAGTCTGACGTCAATCGCTGGTTTAAGGATAGTATTAATACTCATACCATGTCAATGGAACATCTTTATCATGGCAAAAATTGACTCTGGTTCTTTCGATTTCTTCTTGATTGCTGACGTTTATGCTTGCCATTATAACCGCCTACAGTATTATACGAATATCATCTACATATGCTTTAAAATACCTCTTGCATGTATTCTCTCAAATCAATACTTTTGATGACTCGGTCTTTCACTTATTTGGGATTTTTTTCTTCTTCACACCAATGACAGTGGACAAAGAACTATTTTCTAATAATGTCAATATCCAAATTCATACTTCAAGTTTATTCCGTGTATAAAATATAATTGAATTGAACATGAAATATGTAACATAATCTGAACGGAACAAGATAACTGGCATAATTTCATCATGATAATAATTAGGCCTATGCTTTTATAGCGCAATAATGAAGGGTTTCTCATGCTCTCACAAAGATAATAAAGAAAGTTACTTAATCTTCTGTGAAAGAATCATGAACCTAATAAGGAAGGGGGAAAATTAACTTTAATGCATATCAGAATAACAAGATATAATACATGTAGTAGAAATTAAGGTATAATACACTGATTTCCTTTTCAATTAAAAAAATAGCTAGGAAATTCACAAAAACTCAATCGATTTCGTACAAACATGTTATGCATATGCGACAAGTAATAGCTTAAATAGTTTATTTATATATACCAAGATTACAAGTCTATACAAACAGCATAAAGTACTTGGAGCCAATCAAAATAGCATTAATCAATTAACCCTTAAATAAGTAAATTTGATTTAAATTGAACATGCAATTCACACCATAGGTGTGTTCTGTTCACATCGTTGGGCTATAGACTGAAATAAAATCCTTCTCCCCCTCCCCCTTTATACAGCGGTTGGTCCTTGCTAGTTGCTACCGGTATAGTGTAGCGATGTAAAACATGATCTATAGTTCCAAACTTAATCATCGGTTTCATTGTCATATTTACCTTGCAACGGACACAGTACAGGTATTTATATCTGTTTTTGTATCGATATACATATCATTAAGTCGATTGTATTAGGATTAGAATGTAAGCCATGAACCATGAACAAATGAAATGGCACTCTTAAATCTTTTACCTTTTCTCAAAAGATCTCACATCTCTCTCTTTCTCTCTTTTCTCTCTGTAGTGTTTCCCCAGCTTGTCCCTTTTCATTTCTCGTTGTATGTCTTCATAATTGGAAATATTTGTTACTGTTTATTATAAATTTTAGGTACAATATGTTACACAATTCTTATTCTTTTCTAATCTTAATTGTTGTTCCCTGCCAATTTTTGTGAATGAATTTGAACAATACAAATATGGACTGATTTACAAAGAAATTTTCTTTCAACAAACCTAGCCGAATGAATGACTGAATGAATAAATGAAATATAAATGCATGATAAGTGAAGAGAGATAGAAGAAGGAAACCAGGGATTGTACAGAGTAAGGCCCTCAAAAAAGGGTTTACCCACAGATACAGTAAACAATTATGAATAATTATATAACAAATAAGTGATGTCCTAAATGAACAAAATGTCCAAAAAAAGAAATAAAAAAGAATAATGCCTTCACCATGATAGTCAACAAACTTGGGCAAATTGCATATCTATAATACTTTGCATATTTATAAAAAGACACGATTCAAACAAAACATAATTAATCGGTCAACAAAATGAAAGAATTATAATACATTGGAGTCTAGACGCCACTATCACATTTCTGCACAGGCTTCAAAGGCGAAGGGAATGAGAGGACTGAATTCGCGAGTTTTAAACTTCCGACATTCGATGAACCATCATCTCATAATAATTATTCGGGCAACAGGTGCCCCATAAATCCTAATCGTTGGGCAACGAGTTACCCAAATATCCTCCTATTAAGACAACGAGGTGTTTAATATATATTTTTATTCTGAGTATGGTGGTGACTATTATGAGCTGTGACAACGGAGAACATGCCGGCAAGGGTAGATAATATTTCTATGGTGCATGTATTCCATTTGACCGAATAATAATCTAAAATGGCTGCGTTTTGTAAGTTTGTAAAACTCCACGATTCATCTGCAGAATTGAAATTTACTCCCATGTCTTATTAAAGAAGTAAATCCTATCTTCGGTGCAGAAAGCAATCTCTCCCGTCTTGAATGCTTGCAAAAAGGAATTACCACAGTATGATTTCGTCATCTTGAAATCAGTGAGAATGTTTTTGATGTATTTGAGCTCTTTTGTGTACTGAACAATGCTCACCAGATCCCGACCGCGCTTCACCCATGCAATGATAACTGAATCATCCTGACACACAGCAGGGTAAGGGATATAACGTTCTTTGCTGATGCTATGAATGATAGCACCAGACACATCGTCGATCACTTGTACGTTGTTGTCAAACAAATGAGTAACGAGAATCGCTTGACTGGATGGCATCGTAAATATCAGCAATGGTGCAAATCCCTTACACATTATCTCTCTTATTGCCTTCCCCCCTTCTGGCTTAAATACCTGTATGTTCTTGCTTACACTGTAACCTACGAAGATTAAACCATCCTTGCCTACAGTGAGACCGCCATGTATGCCTTTCAAAACACCCATTGTCTGAAACGTTATATCAAGCTTTTCACAATGCTCTGTGTACAAGGAAATTCTGTTATGAGTGTCGCGTGTAACGTATCCACAATCAGGCATGAAGTGTAAGGCACTAACTTTAACAGATTTCAGAACGGTATCTTGTATGATGCCCTCAGAAGAATATATGACTATTCCTCCCTGGGGACAACCAACAGCCATCTCATTGTTTGGTGATATTACCATCCCGCACATGGTCTTTCCAGCAGGCAGTGGAGCTTCCGTGCGCAGAACCATTTTAGACTTCTTTAGCTGGCCCAACCGGAGTTCGTCCGATCCCTGACTCCCGAAGCCAATTCTTTCACCTTCCTCAGCCGTTCTTCTGGGCAGCTCCTTATCTGTCCCAATCCGGTTCAGAAGCGCTTCCAGCTGTTGACACATCGCTTTATGTGAGGTCAGAGCCTCCGTCTGGAGAGGAAAATTAAGACCATTCTTTACTCAGACCAGAGCCTTCTTAACCTGGTCTATCTGCTTACGAGTCGACTTCTCCACGTCTCCCAATGTAGTTTTAATTTCCCCTAGCTTGTGTTCGACTTCTTTTTTCAACATCGTTTTTCTTTCCTTCAATTTCTCAACTAATTCCTCAAAAGCCGCATCTATTTCGCAATTGAGTTGTTCTTGTGCGTTGTGCAGCCTTTTACGCTGGTCTTCGATGAAAGTAAAATACATGTCAACGTTGCGTATCTTTGCATCCGCTTTAGATGCAAGTTTCTCGACGTGATTCTTTTGCTCAGTTTCATGGGCGCCTGCTTCCAGGATAGTGTGATCAGCATTCTTTGCATGCTCTAATACGCCACACTTGCAGCAGACATACCTTTTACAGTTGCGACAATAACATTCTTCATCGTAGTTCGGATGCTTCATACATTTGTTCCATTTCCTTGGCAATGATTTGTTTTCTTGATTACTGTTGGAACAGACCTGGCCCTGTGTCTCCACATCTTCAACAAGTGATCTGACTGTTATGTTTGATTGCAGTCTACCCACGTCTCCACCAGGAACCAAAGTCTCCTCCCTGCACGTAGGACACAACAGCTTTCCACGAGACTCCAGGAGAGTCTCAAGACAACCCTTGCAGAAGGTATGGGAGCAGGTCAGGATCTTGGGTTCATTGAAGAAGCTCAGGCATACAGGACACTCGAGATTCTTATGGAAAGCCTCAGGTTTCAATGAAGTAGCCATCATTGATAACTCAAGCACACGACCTGAGGAAGAAAACAAATCGGTGAATTAATTGGCCAACTCAATCAAAAGTGTGAAATACTTTGTAAATACTTAGCTGGCTATTATTGCACTGAAAAATGTTAAACATAATGCATTCCATGATAAATAGGGCCTACCCGGTACACCATTATAAAATTACTGTACGCTTCTTCTTTAGCACTTACGTTACAAAGTAGCTCTAACGGTGACTATGATTATAGTAAGAAGCGAATGACAATGTTTCATTCAGCAATGCAGTTGTATGAGTATGTAATTTTTTCGGGTGGAAATTTCCACTGACATTCATAACAGGAAGTATTATGTTGAACCTTTGCACTTGTGATCCTTCCGCTTAACCTAAAACGTTTACCCATGCACATCGCAGCAATCCCTCTCGCCATTACAAGCTAAATGAGTATGATTTGTTTCCCCTTAGGGGTAGGATTTCTCACTCATAAATATTTCATGGATCTCACACCCCAGATAAATGCCTCTAATAAAATCTGACAGATGCCCCTTTTCCTTTGTAATGGGTGTCCATTTTCTTTATCTTAAGTGCCTCTTTTCAGGTACGAGAAGTGCACCATTACCATCTCCGATAAGTGCCCCTTCACCTCTCATAAATGCATCTTATCAAATCTCACCTTTCATTTTGACAAGTGCCTGTTTTCCTTTGTATGCCATCTTTTCATTATTACAGTTTCCCCTTTTCATTTGTACTAATTGCTCCTATGCCAATTTGAGAGGTGACCCTTTTATATTGACCCATGTTTCCTAATCCCTTTTAATAAGTGCCAATCAAAACTGTGTGATCAGATGAAAATAAATTGAATCCGGAAAATCATAATCATAGTTTGAAAAGCGATCACCATCATAGGCTTATATGACAAAACTTATTTTGTAAGGTAAATAATTGTATAACTCGAAGAAATATCCTGATGGTAGACTTCAAGAAAAAATCTGTGCAAGTCAAACACGTTGACCAACTCAGAGGGCGCTGTGTAATAATTTGTCACTACAGGGATTAAGGTAACCGTTGCTCCTGAAGAGAGTCCAAAGATCACTCCCATTTCAGTAAAAGCTCCCCCTTGGATAAGAGTAATGAGCAGTGGCGTTATTGTGGGGGGGGGGGTGCAAGGAGGAAGGAAAGGCACTACACACAACAAGGTGAGACCGAGGTGGAAACTATGGGCAAGGAAGGTGAACTTGAGATTATAAAAGGAGATACTATGCTCGAGAATGCCCTTTATATATTATATGTATGTGAATACACCTCTATCAACAAATTATGTTAAAGCAAAGTCACGATTTGATTTCATATTGAGTATTAAACCTGTAAACAGAAAATTACTCCCAATGTTTATTGTTTGGTGAAACATAAAACAATCCGTTATTATTTTGTATCTACACACACAAAAACGAAACTAAGTATGGTGAGTAAAAATCGTAGCTCACTCATTCAGTCGAGAGAATATATCTAATAAATGCATTAATTTACACATTTGGTGAATACACCACCTTTCTCTAAGTGAAATTTTACACACATGATATTTAAAACGAGTGATGTGACCCGATTATTTTCTCGATGAGTCTTTATACTCATTAAAGTACACGTAAGTTAATATTGGATGAGTATTCTCCAATTTTAGTGATCGAATGAGTAAAAATATTCACAAGTGTGTAGAGTTGCCTTTTGCTCCCTAATATTTCACAGACTCTTTATTCGTTGGATGAGTAAAAATACCAACATCCTCAGTCTCTTCGAAGCTGTACTCGTCTTAGGAGCTATCTTACTCTTTGCATGCGTGTAAATATTTCGCTGATGAATATACGTACGCGTTCGTGATCGTACGTACGTAGGCTACCGATCGTCACGTTTTTAGCGGCCGACGAGCCACATAATAAGTGTAAGCGCGCGCGATTTGAATTTTCTTAATTTTAATTCAGTTAGTAGTAAGGGAATCCCTTGAATTTTATTCAGACTTTTTCTAAAACAAGTTAAGGCTACCGATTTGATATAGAATCTAGATCTAGTGCTGACATTTTGAAGCTCTTCTTGTGCACGACCGAAGTGTATGGAGTGCAAGGCGAAGGACTTCCATTTTTACAGTGACAAACACACAAACTCACAATTTTACTTCATAATTCTCGTTCGAGAATATATGAGAACCCGCCCGCGCATGCACAGATCATTATCTTTCCGCAATTTTTCTTAGGATTTCATCGCACAGCATCCGTCGAAATCTCCGCAATCGGACGTTATTCGGTTTATATTTAGACATGCATTTATTGATTGAACCTCGTCGATTTTGTACTTTTGTGAATCATCTTGGTGTTTTTTTATCGTATTTCTCAACATGGAAAAAAATGGTTTTGACGCTAACGTGACCGGCACCACTGACGGCACCACTGCCCAGAGCTCCGGCGCGGCCGGCCGGGAAGGACCAGCAGCAGAAAAAGGGCCGTAAGAACGGCGATATAACCTGGCTGACTGAGTAATTGAAGCATTACTCACTAGTTGAATTGGAGCAATTTACTCACATCATTAGGTTAAATAACTCACTTATTTAAAATACTCATTTTCTATGTCACTATAATGTCAAATTAACAAAACTCATTCCTGTGCGTTATTAATCTCAATTTAATGAGTTAATGCTTTCGGTAAAGTGTGTCACTATAGTGTCAAAGTTTATTTGCCTATTTGAGTAAGATTACCCGAATATTTATCTGTGTGTAAATAATACATGTTAAATAGGATCAGTATAATAAGCATACAGATGGAAAGAGTATCTCCATCATTTATATGGTACTCTGAGACCCGGAGACCCGGAGACCCGGAGACCCGGAGACTCCAGCCCAGACGGACAGTCAGACGAACCAGCCGACCATCCATGTCCACTCCCCGATGATTCAAGCCCACACGGTCACCTATTTTTCCCTGACGTCCGCACGCCAGCTATTCTCCACTCCTGGCGACGGATAGTCAACCTGTTCGAAACGTCAAGCCACTGATCCAAGCGCTATAGTTCTCCTTAGAACTATATGCTAAGAAAGATAACAAACAGTCCTTTTCAGGACTACACATCCCCAAGAAAGATTACCGAGTCAGAGTCCTTTTCAGGACTTCTCAACCCTCTCTCTATCTCTCACACATGGTGCACCCGCAAGCCTACTGTATATCTGAGATTTAATTTTAAAAATATATAATTTTGCCAAAACTGCTTACTAGCGTATCGATTTCCTTAATTCTCTATTTGTAATCTTATTGATTATTGTATAATAGAAATGATTATTCTCACTTAAGTCGTAAAAGACCACTCCATGACAAATGTGGGGTCCTGGGTTGAGTGAATTTTATTCTGTTTAACAAACAGAGTTGAGAATTGATATTAGTTTCAAGCTCTTTGCTTATTCGCTCTCAAAATTGATAATTAAAGCAACGATGATTGTAGTGATAATCGTAATAGTGATATCTATAGTAATAGTAATAATAACTTCTGGATTGATGAAGAAACAACCATAAAACAGTGTCACTTAATATTTTATTTTTTTAATTGATAGTCGGTTTGGGGCATGCAATTACTAGATGCCTATGTGGGTTAGTCAATTGTGTACGCAATTCTGCCGATTTTGAATGTTTGGGGTTTGCCTGGGAAACGAGCGCGTTGGGTATTGTATTGAATGCAAACGTTCCAAGGTTGGAATCACAGACACTGAATATTAAACATATAGTGGAGCTTTATACATGCTCTAGTTCTGTTTGAGGGGCGTCATTAGATATTCGACCATTGTATTATAATGAAATATACTGCAAACTCCTGGATAAATATTCCTGTTAATAGTTTCAAACAACAGACTAAGTATAAATAGTCGACATAAAGTTCAGTCAAGGCACAATAAGGCCTACCCGATCACAACTAAACATAAACATTTTGCAAGTTATTCATCAGCACAGTAATAGCTGGTAGATGTTAGCTCTAAATACTAACATCTCCCTGGTAGTGGTAATTCCTTTTTTTTTGTGGGGGGGGGGGGGGAGGTCAAATTATCGATAAATTGCTTTGGGGTGATCAGATCTACTTCTTTGATGTAGTGTACAGCAGAGAAGAAAATAAATGAAGACAGGAGTGGAAGATAAAAGACATATGAGAAAAGAGACGGAGAGAGAGAGAGGGAGAAAGAGAGAGAGAGAAAGAGTATCTATTTGTGTCCGTTTCACTTTAGAATGCAACTTTTTCTACTTTAATGGGTCAAGAACTTCATGAAAACCGAAGGTTAAAAACCACTAGAGTTTGTAATTTTAGAATCTTTCTTCCTCGCTCTCATCATTTAAAAATAAGAAGATTTCAGGCAACCAAGTGCCTGAATACCTCCATTTGGGGGCAAAGAGGTGCCCGAATATTCTTCGAATTCACAGCAAGGTACCCAAATCCATTTGGGCAATGACTATAGATGACCTAATATCCTCATATTCGTGTATCAAGGTGACTGAATATATAAGTTTTGGTATTCATTTACTTCTCGGCGAGGTGCCCGCATATAGTATGTCTCATCAAGTGTGTTGAATACATTTATTTTGTTACCCTATTACAAATGCAATTGTTTGCTCGCTTGCACAAATAAGGATTAAATAATTATGCCCGTACGTGTACACATGGCAAATGACGAGTGTCAGAGTGATGCAAAGTGGATCTTATGGGGTGGCATGAAGTTTTTTTATTTCTTAAAAGGGTGCCGTATCAACAACAACAACAAAAAAGGTAGACAAACACTGATCTAATTTCATCTTCCTCTCACTGGTAATTCTTCGTTAAGATCCATACAGGAATATTATGCGCTTAGAAAAATAGTATTAAAGGGCACTCCAATCCTTTTGTAATAAACTCAGAATCAGATTGGCGAAATATGAAATAAAACGGACCAATCATGAGACAGTGGGAAATGTTTGACAGATGAGATCACTAAAGCTTTGCGAGTCTCAAATTGGCTATTTGGTCATTAATTTCTGGGTTTTTCTCCAAACCTGAAGTTCCTTTCTCCCTTGGGGCACTCCTAAAATATATTATGGATAGCATAATATCGTATATTCTCTAGAAAGAAAAGATCTTCTAGAATAAAACATGTTGAAGAATAAAACATAATATTCCAGTTTGTTTGTTTGTTGGAACGAATGGGAAGCCATTAGAGTAACCTTGGCGATTTAGCCAATCTAAAGCTCCCTTACTATACAACTTCCAACAATTCATAAAGTATTTGTCCGATTTCGTTCAAAGTTTCACCGGTGTGCTTCTTTGAATGTTCTGTATTCTATTAGATAATTTTGCTATAAGAATAAGCGACTGCCTGGAAAATTTGGTCAGAGTATAGGAAACGTTAATATTCTTTTGACAATGACGAAGAAAAAGCAAGCAGATTGGGTTTCAAGGCCCTCGGTATTTGATGAAAACTAGGAAACGAGTTTGTCGTTACTCATACTAATGTAGATGAAACATCTTTTTCATGGCAAAAGTCGTCTTCTGGTTTGTCGATTTCTTCTTGATTGCTGACCTTTACGCTTGCCGTTATAACCCCTGACATATTATCCGATTATCATCTACAGAAGGTATCACATACCTCCTGCATGTATTCTATAAAATCAATACTTGTGATGACTCTGCCTATTACTTCTTTTGGAATTGTTTTTCTTTCACACTAATGACACTAGACAAAGGACTATTTTCTGTACATGTCAGTGACCAAATTCATACTTTAAGTTTATTCCTTCTATTTCCTTTACAAAATATAATTGAATTGAACATGATATTGTTAACATAATTTGAATGGAACATGATATTGTTAACATAATTTGAATGGAACATGATATTGTTAACATAATTTGAATGGAACATGATAACTGACATAATTTCATCATAATAATCATTATGCTTTTAGGGCGAAACAACGCAGGGATGTCTCTAAGCTCTTACAAAGATAATACAGAAATTTGATTAATCTAATATGAAATTATCATACACATAATGAAGAAGGGTAAAATTATCTTTAATGCAAATCAGAATGACAAGATATACTACATGTATCGTAGGAATTAAGGTATATAATACACTGATTCCCTTTCCAATTAAAAATGTAACTAAGAATTCTTTAAAATTTCAATGGATCTCCTACATACATGTTATGCATATTTGACAAATAATAGCTTATATGGTTTAGTCATATAGACCTTCACCAAAATTATAAGGCTAACGGAATAAGTACATAGAGCAAATCAATATAAAACTAAATAATTAATCCTTAAATATAAGTATATCAATTTAATTTAAATTGAACAAAACATTTACAATATAGGTGTGTTCTTTTCATATCTGTATACATCGGTTGTTACTTGCTACCGGTATAGTGTAACAATGTAAAACATGATCTATAGTTCCAAACGAAATCATCTGTATCTATTTTACTGTCATATTTACTCTGTTTACCTTGCAACGGACATAGGTTTTTATATAATTATTTTTTTGTAACCATATACATAATATCCAATAATTAAAGCAAATCAATTTTTAGTCGCTTGTATTAGGTTTCAAATTGTAAACCATGAACAAATAAAATGGCACTCTTAAATATTGTACCTTTTATTAACAGTTTCTCGCCTCTCTTTCTCTTCTCTCTCTCTCTTTATTCAGTCGTGTTCCAAAGCTTGTCTCTTTTCATTTCTAATCTTAATTGTTGTTCCTTGTCAATTTCCTGAATGTATTGTATTCTTTTCTATAATTTTGAACAATGCAAATATGTACATTTTGAATGTATCAGTCTTTGAACTGATTTACACAGAATTTTCTTTCAACAAACCTAGCCGAATGAATGACTAAATGACTAAATGAATTATAAATATGTGATAAGCAAAGACAGATAGAAGAAGGTACGGAAATTTAAAAATTACATTGCCACTATACCATGAACACTTAGAGAATCTTTTCAGTAATACACATCGCATTGGAAGAAGGCAGCTGCTCATCCCCCGTAATAGCGGGAATGCATGACTGTGTATTATATCTACAATGTATGCTTTCAGTCGAGCTTCCCTCGTCTTTGCTTTTGATTATCTTCTTACATCTGTCTATAAAATAACCGCCGTTTGCAATAAAGAGAGCAAAGCCTTCATACTTCATAATCGTACACTCACATAGTCTACTGTCGACGGCATAATGAAATGTCGGTAAAGGCTGGCCAGGCAGGGGCACTGAAAGGACTGCATCCAGGAGTTTTAAAGTTCCGAAATTCGATAAACCATCATCTCATAATTATTCGGGCAAAGAGATGCCCCATATATCCTAATTATTGGGCAACGATGCACCCAAATATCCTCCTATTCAGACAACAAAGTGCCTGAATATATATTTGTATCTGGTGTATGCTAGTGACAATTATTATGAGCTGTGACAACGGAGACCAGGCAAGATTACATAATGTTTATATGCTGCAATTATTTCATTTGACCGAATAACAATCTAAAATGGTTGGATTTTGTAAGTTTGGTAAACTCGAGCCACGTTTCATCTGCAAAAACTGAAATTCACTCCCATGTTTCATGGAAGATGTAAAGCCTATCATCAGTGCAGAAAGCAATCTCTCCCGTCTTGAATGCTTGCAAAGAGTAATCGCATGTATATGATTTCGCTATCTCGAAATCAGTGATAATGTTTTTGATGTATTTGAGCTCTTTTGTGTACTGGTCGATGCTCAGGAGACCCTGATCACGCTTCACCCATGCAATGATAACTGAATCATCCTGACACACAGCAGGGTAAGGGATATCACCATCTTTACTGATGCTATGAATGATAGCACCAGAAACATCGTTGATCACTTCTACCTGAGACGGAAAGTCGATAACATATCTACTCATAGAAACGACGATCGCTTGACTGGATGTCATCGCTAACAAATGCCATGGGAAAAATCCGTTACACATTATCTCTCTAATTGCCTTTCCCCCTGTTGGCTTAAATACCTGTATTTTCTTGTAAACACTGTAACCTATGAAGATGAGCCAATCCTTGTCTACAGTGAGACCGCCAGTAGTTGATGCGAACCCACTATACAATGTCTCAAACGTTACATCAAGCTTTTCACAAAGCTCTGTGTACAAGGAAATTCTGTTAATATGGTCACGTATGACGTATCCACCATCAGGCATGATGTGTAAGGCACAAACTTTAACAGATTTCAGAACGATATCTTGTGTGATGCCCTCAGAAGAATATATGGTAATTCCTCCGTTTAGACATCCAACAGCCATCTCATTGTTTGGTGATATCACCATCCTGCTCATGCTTTTCCGAGCAGGCAGTGGAGCTTCCGTGCACAGAACCCATTTAGACTTCGTATGTGCAGGGACCTCCCTGGTAGGTGTTAGCTGGCCCAACCGGAGTTCATCCGATCCCTGACTCATGAAGCCAATACTTTCACCTTCCTCAGCGCTTCTTATGGGCAGCTCCTCATCTGGCCTGATCTGGTTTAGAAGCCCTTCCAGCTGTTGACACATCGCGTTATGAGAGGTCAGAGCCTCTGTCTGGAGAGGAAAAGTAAGTCCATTCTTAACCAAGACCAGAAACTTCCTAATCTCGTCTATCTGCTTACGAATCGACTTCTCCGCGTCTCCCAATGAAGTCCTAAGTTTCCCTATCTTCTGCCCAATTTCATTTTTCCACACCCTCTTTCTTTCCTTCAATTTCTCAACTAATTCCTCAAAAGTCGCATCTATTTCGCAATTAAGTTGTTCCTCTGCGTGTTGCACCCTTTTACGCTGGTCTTCGATGAAAGTGAAATACTTGTCAACGTTGCGTATCTTTGCATCCGCTTTAGATGCAAGTTTCTCGACGTGATTCTTTTGCTCTGTTTCATGTGCGCCTGCTTCCAGGATAGTGTGAGCATTCTTTGGTAACCCGACACATGCTCCGCCGACGATTGCTCCGCCGACATTTACTCCGCAAAACGCGACAATTGCTCCGCGACATTTGCTCAGCGACATTTGCTCCGACGTCAAATGCTCCGCCGACACTTGCTCCGCCGACAGTTGCTCCGCCGACAGTTGCTCCGCCGACAATTGCTCCGCCGACAGATGCTCCGCCGACAATTGCTCCGCCGACAATTGCTCCGCCGACAATTGCTCCGCCGTCAATTGCTCCGCAAAACGCGACAATTGCTCCGCCGACATTTGCTCCGCCGACATTTGCTCCGCCTGAAGCGACAATTGCTCCGCCGACATTTGCTCCGCCGACAATTGCTCCGCCTGAAGCGACAATTGCTCCGCCGACATTTGCTCCGCCGACAATTGCTCCGCCGACAATTGCTCCGCCTGAAGCGACTATTGCTCCGGTGACATTTGCTCCGCCCAAAAAGTGTCCCATAAACTACAAATGCTACTAGTACTACGACAAATGCTTCGCCGACAATATTTTTTTTACACGGGTTATTTTCGTTTCTTTTTTTTCTTCTTCATTTCCTGAATGCATTTCATGAAATAATGTAGATGAAATGAAATGAATGAATGTTGATGAAGTGGGAGGAAAAAGGAGTTACCTAAAAGTCATTTCGAGTATACTGAAATAACTTTCCATCTATCACTGTACGTCCCATATAATGTACACTAAACACTCATTACATGTCGTGGGAAGTTTTTTAAAAAAAGTAGAGCAGCAAGCCACATTCCCCAATACGCGCATACCTCCTAGTTAATTTCAAACAGCTCGTCAATATGTAAGACCTGAAATAACCTCAATGCAAGCAAGCACATGCATCTTACTACAATGTACTAGTTCATCATGGAAGTTCTAGAAAACAACAGGGGAGGGATCAAAATAAGCTTTGAAGGGCACTTATACGTAGAGAAGAGAACCCATTCAGACGGGAAAATTAGATGGTAGCCTTTCTGCTTATTCCCATTTATACAAATCATTCTGTTGCAGTTTGATGTTAGTTCTTCATAATAAGCCAATATTGCTCTTCTTCCGGTGGCTCCGTGAGTCCCTTAAAGTCAGTGAAAACAAAGTACTCGAATGAGACGGGGTGTTTTACACACTAATATATATATAGTAAAGCTACATACACTTAACTGAAGGAAAGAAACCTATAGAAAACGGACTGGATATTATTGAAAATACTATTCTAAACAAGAATGTACTACATTACGTTACAATTTCACGAGAGAAATAGAACTCGAGAGGGGGAGAAGAGAAGAAGTGATGAAATTGAAAAAAAAGACTAATAGCATGAGAGGAAAGAAAAGAGCCAAGAAGACAAGAAAAGGGTTTTAAAGGAAAAGGAGGAGCAAGAGAGAAAGAGAGAGAGATAGCCTTGTGCTTTGGATCAGCTAATGAGTAATACATGAAACAGATTTTGAGCGGAGTAATTATCTTTCGTCGGAGAACTTGCATAAGGAGCTATAACTTGATTTTCTCTTTTTAATCAAACATGGGAATAGCAAAAAACGGCTGAGCATTTATTGCACTAATTACCAGAGGAGCATTCATATCTTCCAAGAGGCCGCACTTTTGGATCGGAGAGCAATTTTATTGTTGGCAGAGCATTGTCTTTGAAGGGGTACTTTTGGGGAGGAGCAACAATTGTCGTAGTAGCCTTTGTATTTTACGGGGCAATTTTTGAGCGGAGCAAATGTCGGCGGAGCAATTGTCGGCGGAGCAATTGTCGGCGGAGCAATTGTCGGCGGAGCAATTATCGGCGGAGCAAATGTCACCGGAGCAATTGTCGCTTCAGGCGGAGCAATTGTCGGCGGAGCAAATGTCGGCGGAGCAAATGTCGGCGGTGCAAGTGTCGCTTCAGGCGGAGCAAATGTCGGCGGAGCAAATGTCGGCGGAGCAATTGTCGCGTTTTGCGGAGCAATTGACAGCGGAGCAATTGTCGGCGGAGCAATTGTCGGCGGAGCAATTGTCGGCGGAGCATCTGTCGGCGGAGCAATTGTCGGCGGAGCAACTGTCGGCGGAGCAAATGTCGGCGGAGCAAGTGTCGGCGGAGCAAATGTCGGCGGAGCAATTGTCGCGTTTTGCGGAGCAATTGACAGCGGAGCAATTGTCGGCGGAGCAATTGTCGGCGGAGCAATTGTCGGCGGAGCATCTGTCGGCGGAGCAATTGTCGGCGGAGCAACTGTCGGCGGAGCAAATGTCGGCGGAGCAAGTGTCGGCGGAGCATTTGACGTCGGAGCAAATGTCGCGGAGCAAATGTCGCGGAGCAATTGTCGCGTTTTGCGGAGTAAATGTCGGCGGAGCAATCGTCGGCGGAGCATGTGTCATGGAACCCATTCTTTGCATGCTCTAATACGCCACACATGCTGCAGACATACTTGTTACAGTTGAGACAAAAACATTCTTCATCGTAGCTCGGATGTTTTCGACATTTGTTCCATTTTCTTTGTAATGATTCGTTTTCTTGATTACTGTTGGAACAGACCTGGACCTGGGTCTCCACATCTTCAACAAGTGATCTGACTGTTATGTTTGATTGCAGTCTACCCACGTCTTCACCAGGAACCGAAGTCTCCTCCCTGCACGTAGGACACAACAGCTCTCCACGGGACTCCAGGAGAGTCTCAAGACAACCCTTGCAGAAGGTATGGGAGCAGGTCAGGATCTTGGGATCCTTGAAGAAGCTCAGGCAGACAGGACACTCGAGGTTCTTATCGACAGCCTGCTTCAAGGAAGTAGCCATCACTGACAACTCAAGCACACGATCTGATGAAGAGGAACAAAATTGTGAATTAATTGGCCAACTCAATCAAAAGTGTGAAATATTTTGTAAATATTTAGCTGGCTATTATTGCACTGAAAAATGTTAAACATAATGCATTCCATGATTAATAGGGTCTACCTGGTACACCATTATAAAATTACTTTACGCTTCTTCTTAAGCACTTACGTTACGAAGTAGCTCTAACGGCGACTATGCTTTCAGTAAGAAGCGAATGACAATGTTTCATTCAGCAATGCAGTTGTTTGAGTATGTATTTGTTTTCGGGTGGAAATTCCCACTGACATTCATAACAGGAAGTATTATGTTGAACCTTTGCACTTGTGATCCTTCCGCTTAACCTAAACGTTCACCCACGCATATCGCAGCAATCCCTCTCATCATTACAAGTTAAATGAGCCTGATTTTTCCCATTAAGGGTCGGGATTCCCACTCATAAATATTTCTTGGTTAACATAACACTGCTACTATCTGGTGCTGGTACTGTTGGGTTACGGTCATATATATTTGTGTAATACACTTATGAAATACCTTATATCTGTAATTCATTGTGGGATATATGTACATTGAAACTCAACTTGGTTAAATATCTAAATATATTGTTAGGAACGTTATAATGCTGTATTACGCATATCTTACTACTTTCATCCGTCCCACGTCCCTTTTCCCTTCCTCAATCTCGTTTTCTTCCATTCTGATCTCTCACATCCTAATCTTTCTCTTGAACACTATCCTTGTTCCTCATCTTTACCACCTCTCCCTCCATCACCTTTCAACCTTTACCTCATCTATTTTTAATTCTTGCTCCCTTCGACTTTCTTGAATCCTCACTACACAGTTATAATTATTGTGAACAAGTTGTTTAAAAGTTTAAACAACCTCGGATTAACGGATGACCTGATCTGAGAGTTGTTTAACATGTTGAGCATCTCGAGTTGTTTAAAGTTTAAACACTTAGTTGATCAACATTTTGAACAACTTGTTTAAAATCACAATTTAAATAACCGGTGTTGTTTTAAAACGGTTGTTTAAAAAGGAGCTGTTGTTCAGTGGGGGTTGTTTACACCAACTGGGTTGTTTAAAGAAAGTTGTTTTCAAAGGAGCTGTTGTTCAGTGGGGGTTGTTTACACCAACTGGGTTGTTTAAAGAAAGTTGTTTAAAAAGGAGCTGTTGTTCAGTGGGGGTTGTTTACAACAAAAGTGTTGTATAATGGGGTGTAATTTGGGTTTGATACTCTGAATAAGTGCACCACTACTTCTGGGCCTCTATATAGGTATATGAAGACTAACAATATGGTAGGGTAATTCTTCAATTCATGAATTAGCGCCAAAACAGTGCCCATTTTGCATGGGCACGCATGCACGCACGTATGAACTGCATATATAGGGATGCATACAATCTCTATGACAAGGAATTTAACACACGTTAAAACCGAGTGCGCGATCAGTGCCGCACTGCATGACGCGACGATTTTAAGTCTACCTATATGGTGACATTTGCATACAGAAACTGACAATTTTAACTGTGAACTTACGCTATAAGTTAAAGACTTCAAATTGGTTAATAGAAAAATGATTTCAATTAAGCCATTGAATCCCCAGTCACTTCGAAGCGCGTCGGTAGCTTGGTCGGCCATGATGTGAAATAAAGCTTTTAGCCAACGTGCACTTTACTGGCACGTGCCGCATGACGTCATATGTAAACAACACTGTCTAAAAGCTCTCGTATAGTAAATATAGCAGTCATTACATTTTAAACAGCGAATATTTAACAAAATTACTTTCGTTTCGAGCAACCTTGTTTACAATTTGTTCAACTGTTGTTTAAGATAGTGTACAACTGTAAGTGAACATCACTTTTTTAAGCAGCGTTTTTACTGTGTACCATTTACTTTGTTATGTTTTCCCTTATCTCCGCTCCTATTACTAAGTTATCTGCTATATGTCTTCTGGTTTACCTGTCCGTGTAATGTATTCTACTGGGCTTTGTTGTCTCGATCTAACTGTGGTCTGTTTATCTATTTCCTGCTTACTTTGTTATGCACATGTATTGTTATGTTAAATCATTCAAAGGTAGGTCTTATACAATATGTATGTATTTGTAATTTGATATTCTCTTCTGTAAGTCTATGTTAATATAATGCCTATTTGAATTTCTTTTTAAAGAAACAGCCAGAGAATTATTTTTAAGCAAATTGTACTTTTATATTGTGCAGCGGATCAATTAATCAAACTGAAATTAAAACTTCTGATCGAGGAATGTGAATGCATTGTGTAAGCTATTGTTCAGATTATTTTCCTCTTTGTTTTCTGTGTGTGCACCCAAAAATCTGGCGGTTCCCCCTCCCCCCCCCCCCCCCAACAAAAAAACAAAAAACAAAAAATAAGTCAGGAAAGTTATTTTGATACACCCTCCCCGCCTTCCTGGACTGAGAGACCCTTGGATTTGAAGGGATGACCAGATTCTAGAAACCATGTCCAGTTGGACAACAGGAAATTTCTCTGAAAAACATGATTTTCTCAAAGTAAAAGTGTCTTTTCAAGTTTCGATTGCGTTTACGCTAAATTAACGAAGATTGATTTTGTTCTTTTCTTTATATTATATTGCGCCCTCTTCCATTTGAAATTGATAGATGATGATCAATCTTGCCATATACATGTAAAATAACACTCTTGGAAAACTTTTTTTTTGTTCATCCTTATTATTTCTTTCATTCTCCATCAAGAGTATTTGAGGCAGGGGCTAGGAGGCTGCAGCTCCTTGATACTTTTGACGGGAAAATCAAATAACCGTCATGTCATCAGCATGGCGCTATGTTAGTAGTTTCCCATTTTTAATAATCTAATCTACCGGTAGTTAATTTTATGACGTAATTATTGTTGCTGGTATATTGCGTATAAGTGCCCTTAAATATAAAAACACACAATATTGTATATTGATACAAGAGATAAGCCCCCCCCCCCCCCCCCCTCACCCTGTATGTATATATTATCCTATTTCTTCGATGTTTTGAATACTTTTCTTCAGTATCATTTTCTTGAACTGGATGACTTTGGTAATTCGAGGACTTTTCGGTTGAACAATGATTATTCAAATTTTCTCAATTTCTCTATAGTCTGTGGTAACTGCTCAATGCATATATTAAATTCCTTTGGTTACAACTTAATACATTTATTCCATTGATGCTAATGAATTTTATTGATTCATATTTGGATGCTTGGGGCACCTCCCTGCATGCTGATTCCCTTGATGTGGATTTGTGAGCCTTATAAATGTTGTTATGATCATGGGAGTCTATATACCGTAGTTCAGTGAATTCAAGGGATTCAACCCATAACTGAATGAAGCGGCTATCCCACGGGAGTCGTGGGGCGTGGGGTGGGGTAGTTATCACAGAAATGTAGAATGTTTGACATCGTTTTAAGTCACTATGCAGACCCCAAAACTAAGGGGGGCACCCCCCCCCCTCCCCCGCGAGCGGCAAGAGGTTCGCTTAAAAAAAAACACTGATTGAAACCGTTTCGGTATTCAAAATTTAAAGGCCCTCAGTATTTGATGAAACTCGAAAACGAGTCTGATGCAAAGAATTCTGAAGACAGTTTGACGTCGTTCGCTGGAGTAAGGATAGTCTTTACTCATACTATGTCGATGGAACATCTTTATCATGGCAAAAGTCGTCTTCTTGTTTTTCGATTTCTTCTTGATTGCTGACCTAAACGCTTGTCGTTATAACCGCTGACATTATATTATACGAATATCATGTACATAAACTTTCATATACCTCCTGCATGTATTCTCTAAACTCATTACTTTTGATGACTCGGTCTTTCACTTCTTGACACTAATGACAATGGAAAAAGGACTATTTTCTGGAAATATCAGTGACCAAATTCGTGCTTCAAGTTTATTCCATCTATTCCCTTTAAGAAAATATAATTGAATTGAACATGAAATATGTGACATAATTTGAATGGAACATGATAACTGACATAATTTTCATCATAATAATAATTATGCTTTTATAGCGCAATAATGCAGGGATGACTCTATGGTTTTACAAAGATAATAAAGTAAGTTAATTAATCTTCTATGAAAGAATCATGAACCTAGTGAGGAAGGGGAAAATTAACTTTAATGCATATCAGCATAACAAGATAAACTACATAAAGTAAAAAAAATAAAAGGTATATAATACACTGATTTCCTTTCCAATTCAAAATATAACGAGGAATTCTTAACAAATTAAATGGATTATATACATACATTTAATGCATATGCGACACATAATAGCTGAAATAGTTTATTTATATACACCAACACATGATAAGTCTAACAGCATAAAGTACATAGAGCAAATCAATATAACATGAAATGTTTAATTCTTAAATAAGTACAGAGGGGTTCCTTGCTGCAGGTATAGTGTAACGAGGTAAAATGTGATCTATTGTTTCAAACTAAATCATCGGTATCTATTTCACTGTCATATTTACTCTGTTTACCTTGCAACGCACACAGTACAGGTATTTATATCTGAGTTTGTAACGATATATATATATATATATATATGTGTACACCCAATAATTAAAAAGCTTGTCATGTAGTCGCTTGTATTAGGATTCAAATGTAAACCATTAACAAATTAAATGGCACTCTTAAATCGTGTAACTTTTCTTAACATATCCCTAATCTTTCTCTCTGTTTTTTCTCTCCGTCGTGTTCCCCAGCTTGTCCCTTTTCATTTCTCGTTTCTGTCTTTATAATTGGAAATATTTGTTTATGTTTATTATAAATTTGAGGTGCAATATTTATAAAAACAATAATTCTTCTTCATAGATATTCTTAATTTCTGTTCCTAGTCAATTTTGGTAAATGTATTGTTTTTGTAAATATAATTTTGAACAATGCAAACATGTACATTTTGAATGTTTTAGTCTTTGGACTGATTAACAGGAAATATTCTGTCCATAAACCTAGCCGAATGAATGACTGAATGCATTAAATGAATTATAAATGCATGGTAAGCAAAGACAGATAGAGGAAGGTACATTGGGCATCGTACAGAGTAAGGCCCTTAACCCTAAAAAGGCCGGGCAATTTGAGTTCTTAGTACGGCCGGGGGGCATTATGCACCCCCCCCCCCCCATCCCTTAATATATCGGCCGTGAAACGGCCAATCTCCGTTAAAATGTGCACACATGTCAAGTAAAGTGTATAGAATACTATGATGATTTCAATTTTTTGAAAAATTTACTTTTTTGCATATTTATGGTAATTTATGCAAATAAGGTCATAAATCACATTTTTAACCAGAAATCATATATAATTCATATTTAAGCATTCTTTTTCATTACATATATTCATAACACCATTTGGAATAATACTGCGACAACAAAATTTGGAAGAGCCAGTTTATTCCTTATGCTATCTATTGTTTTGATAATTTCTTATGTATTTCACTTTTTTTTTATTTTATGTATTTTATTGTTTTTGTTGTTTTATTTCATTTCTAACTACAATTCAACTATTTTGACTCCCAAAACAACCACCTAAACTTTAAACAAGAAACTATAACCACTGTTTGATCTAATTTTAGGAAAAATGACATTTCCTTATGTTTTGTACACAAATCACGAAATTGAGCGATTTTCGGGCTGACATGCAAAAACAAAAGGTCACGTGACCTTCTAACTGTAGGTCCGATTTTCAAAAAAATTCTTTTAAAAGATGCGCAAGATTAAAAAAAAAGAAGTCTGCGAGCGGCGGGGCGTCATCCATATGCGTTTCAGAACAATCAGACAAATTATGGAGGGGGGCATAATACCCCCCCCCCCCCCCCCGCCGTATAGGGTTAAAAAAACGTTTTTTACGCACAGAACTAGTGAACTTTTATTACTATGGGTAATAATATAGAGCTCCTAAATTATATAAATGTCATTGGTAAAAAAAAAAACAAAGAAACAAAAATAGAAAAATGCCTTCACCATGATAACCAATACATACATTAAGTGAACAAACTTAAACAAATTGCATATCTATAATACCTTAGATATTAAAGCATAAACATTTTCAAATACAAATACAGTCGATTAGAAGGTGAGCTACCTCCTCCCCTCGTCTTTGATTTTGATTATCTACCTACATATGTCTATGAAATAGCCGCCATTTGCAATGATGAGCGCAACGCCTTGATACTTCGTAAGCGTTAACGTTACATAGTCTACTGACGACGGCATAATGAAATCAGTCAACATTATGGTAGCGTTATAATAATTTAATTTAAATTACACTTCGGGACAGGCTTGGAAGGCAGGGACACTGAAAGGACTGCATCCGGGAGTGGTATAGTTCCGACATTCGATGAACCATCATCTCAAAATATTATTCGGCCAAAGAGGTTCGTATTAGTAGTACTAACGGTTTATTAAAATAAAATCCAATCGCGGCTCGAAAGCCGAATGACAGGTTTTGTACAGTAGTAAAAGCAAACATCAAAACTACAGGAATCAAAATAAGTAATAAGTAAACATGTAACAGTGATCATAATGACAAAGATTAAGTACAATAACACAAAATATTTTCTTACAGGCAGTGCCAGTTAGCATTCATTGACTACACCACTGCACCATACTACTATTGATATCATTAGGTGGTCTGTTGTCAACAGACCACCTATTGATTTCGTCAGAATTTTCTTTCTTCTTTATTATTTCTTTATTTTTATTTATTTCTTCACTTTTTTGTGTGTCGGATAACGTAAGATTGGTCATGTCAATTTCTTTTAATTTTGGCACAGGCATAGGTCATTGTAATAAGACGTGACAGAAACATTTTCAAGGTGATCAGGTCATCGTGACGTCATTTAGGCGCCATTTTGTGAAATCACATTTTCAATCATATCTTCATGATGCGTCATCAAAGGTCATTCATATTAATATCACATATACCTTAGGTCAAGGGTCAACAGGTCATGTCATCAAAGGTCAAACAAAGTTCATGACGCGCGCAAACGCGCGCGTCAAAATTTAAAATTGCTCAAAATTACTTAACTATTAAACGAGAGTACGAATCAGGTCATATGAAGCATTTCAAAATTTTCCGTCCGTACTTGTCCCCGCGCACGTTGTGCGCGCTTATAGCGCGTGGAAAAGGTCAAATTAATTTTTGTTAACATGATTTGGATTCCTCTTACCGTAATTGACAATTTGCATGAATTTCAGTCACTCTTGACCTTTCATAAGGCTGTGAGCGCGCGTCAAAGTTCAAAATCCGCGCGTGCTGCTATGGGCAATATAATGCAAATTTGATCAAAAACATGCCATTTTAAAAATCGAAATAGCTCTTCAGATAGTCCATCGACCCCCAAGTTTTATATCAGGGTTGGAGAAAGCATGAGTTGGAAATATGATTTCATACCACCCTGACTCGTACAAAGTGTAACAAAGTCATCATATTGACATCTAAACTCAACAAAATGTATTTTGTTGATGACGTCATTTTTGTCTTTGTTTAATTGAGATTATCTCACTTATCGGTGATCGATTTTCTCCCAGATTTTGATATGTTGTAGCTGAGATAATATTCTATCAGAATTATTTCATTTATTTTCCATTTAGATGACGTTATCATAGTATATTCGATTAAAGGCGACAATGCATAATTTGTTATATTTGCGTGTGATGTCTATGGGAGGTCACTTATTTCAAAACATGAATCTGCATGACAATGTGTTTTGACCAGTATCTCGGTTGTTATTCAACAGTTTTCTCCCAAATTTGTGTATGTTGTCGCTGAGACTATATGTTATCTAAATCACCCCTCATTTTTCCGATAAGATGTCAGAATCACGCTCATGATCATGATCATTATCATCATCATCATTAACATTGTCGTTTTTATCGTCATATAACATTATCATTATCATCATCCTCACCTTTACTATCATGATCATCATCATGTTCATCATGATCATCATTGTTTACATGTCTATATAACTTCTCCCATTCTCAAATCTATCATAAGACTTAGACAGACCACCTTATTCGTCTTCGTGACGAATTAAATTCTAGTTGTTATTATTATTATTATTACTGTAATTTTTTTTTAAAATTATTATTACTATTCTTAGTATCAAAATTATGATAACAATAATTTGTATCAACATTATTACTAGGATTACTATTAACCATATATCCTAATTATAGTAGACAGCGAGGTACCCAAATATCCTCCTATTCAGACAACAAGGTGCCTGAATATATATTTTGATCTGGTGTATGTTGGTGACTATTATGAGCTGTGTCAACAGAGACCAGGCAAGAGTAGATAATATTTATACGGTGCACTCATTCCATTTGACCGAATAACAATCTAAAATGGTTGAGTGTTGTAAGTTTGATCAACTCCACGTTTCATCTGCAAAACTGAAATTTACTCCCATGTCTCATGGAAGATGTAAAGCCTATCATCAGTGCAGAAAGCAATCTCTCCCGTCTTGAATGCTTGCAAACAGCTATTGAATGATGCGGTTATCCTGAAATCGGTGAGAATGTTTTTGATGTATTTGAGCTCTTTTGTGTACTGGTCGATGCTCAGCAGATGATCCTGAAAGATATGAACCCATGCAATGATAACTGAATCATCCTGACACACAGCAGGGTTAGTGATATAATCATGTTTGCTGATGCTATGAATGATAGCACCAGACACATCGTTAATCACTTCTACCTGAGACGGAAATTGGAAATTAGATGTACTCATATTAACGACAATCGCTTGATTGGATGTCAGCGCAAACATCTCGTTTGGTACAAATCCGTTACACGTGATCTCTCTAATTGCCTTCCCCCCTTCTGGCTTAAATACCTGTATTTTCCTGCATTCATCGTAACCTATGAAGATGAGCCCATCCATGCCTACAGTCAGACGGCCAGTAGTTGTTGCGAACCCACTATTCAATGTCTCAAACGTTACATCAAGCTTTTCACAAAGCTCTGTGTACAAAGAAATTCTGTTATAATGGTCGCGTATGACGTATCCACCATCAGGCATGAAGTGTAAGGCACTAACTTTAACAGATTTGAGAACAGTATCTCGTAAGATGCCATCAGAAGAATATTTGAATATTCCTCCGTTTCGACAACCAACAGCCATCTCATTGTTTGGTGATATTACCATCCCGCTCATGGTCTTTCCAGCAGGCAGTGGAGCTTCCGTGCGCAGAAACCATTTAGACTTCGTATGTGCAGGGACCTCCCTGGTATGTGTTAGCTGGCCCAAATTGAGTCCATCCGATCCATGACTCCTGAAGCCAATTCTTTCACCTTCCTCAGCAGTTCTCCTGGGCAGCTCCTCATCTGGCCCAAACCGGTTTAGAAACTCTTCCAGGTGTTGACACATCGTTTCATGTGAGTTCAGACCCTCTGTCTGGAGGGGGAAATTAAGACCATCCTTAACCAAGTCCAGAACCTTCTTAATCTCGTCTATCTGTTTACGAATCTGCTTCTCCACATCTCCCAATGAAGTTTTAAGTTTCCCTAGCTTGTACCCAACTTCATTTTTCAACACCGTCTTTCTTTCCGTCAATTTCTCAACTAATTCCTCAAAAGTCGCATCTATTTCGCCATTGAGTTGGTCCTGTATGTTGTGCACCCTTTTACGCTGGTCTTCAACAAAAGTGAAATACTTGTCAGCGTTGCGTATCGTTGCATCCACTTTAGATGCAAGTTTCTCGATGCGATTATTTTGCTCAGTTTCATGTTCACCTGCTTCGATGATAGTGTGAGCATCCTTAGCATGCTCTAACATGCCACACATGCTGCAGACATACTTTTTACAGTTGAGACAAAAAAAATCTTCATTGTAGTTCGGATGTTTTCCACATTTGTTCCATTTTCTTTGCAATAATTTGTTTTCTTGATTATAGTTAGTACAGACCTGGCCCTGGGTCTCCACATCTTCAACAAGTGATCTGACTGTTATGTTTGATTGCAGTCTACCCACGTCCCCACCAGGAACCGAAGTCTCCTCCCTGCACGTAGGACACAACAGCTTTCCTCGAGACTCCAGGAGAGTCTCAAGACAACCCTTGCAGAAGGTATGGGAGCAGGTCAGGTTCTTGGGATCCTTGAAGAAGCTCAGGCAGATAGGACACTCGAGGTTCTTCTCATTGACAGCCTGCATTTGCTCTAATGAAGCAGCCATCATCGACAACTCAAGCACACGACCTGACAGAGTTAGAAAAAAGATCGGTTAATTAACAGCCAACTCAATCAAAAGTGTGAAATATTTTGTAAATACTTAGCTTGCTATTATTGCACTGAATTTGTTTAAACATAATGCATTCCATTATCAATATGCCTATAGCTACCTGGTACAACATTAAATTACTGTATGCTTATTCTTTAGCACTTACGTTATGAAGTAGCTCTAACGGCGACTCTGTTTTCAATAAGGCGTATTATGATAATGTCTCATTCAGCAATGCAGTTGTATGAGGTTTCATTTCATCGAGTGGAAATTCCCACTGACATTCATAACAGGAAGTATTATGTTGAACCTTTGTACTTGTGATCCTTCCGCTTAACCTAAACGTTCACCCACGCACATCGCAGCAATCCCTCTCGCCATTACAAGTTAAATGAGTATGATTTTTTTTCTCCTTAGGGATAGGATTTCTCTCTCATAAATATGTCATGGATCTCACACCCCAGATAAATGCCTCTGATGAAATCTGACAGATGCCCCTTTTCCTTTGTAATAGGTGCCCATTTTCTTTCTCTTAAGTGCCTCTTTGCAGGTACGAGAAGTGCACCCTTACCATCTCCGATAAGTGCCCCTTCACCTCTCATAAATGCACCTTATCAAATCTCACCTTTAATTTTGACAAGTACCTGTTTTCCTTTGTATGCCATCTTTTCATTATTACAGTTCCCCCTTTTCATCTCTGCTAATTGCCTCTATTCCAATTTGAGAGGTGACCCTTTTATATTGACCCATGTCTCCTAATCCCTTTTAATAAGTGCCAATCAAAGCAGTGTGATCAGATGAAAATAAATTTAATCCGGAAAATCATAATTATAGTTTAAAAAGTGAGCACCATCATAGGCCTACATTACAAAACTTATTTCGTTTAAAGGTAAATAATTATATAACTCGAAGAAATATCCCGATGGTAGACTTCAAGAATGAACCTGTGCAAGTCAAACACGTTGACCAACTCAGAGGGCGCTGTGTACTTATTGGTCACGACAGGGATTAAGGTAGCTGTTGCTCCTAAAGAGAGTCCAAAGATCACTCTCATTTCAGTAAAGGCTCCCCCCTGGATTAGAGTAATGAGCAGTTGTGTAATTACGGGGGAAAGGGGTGCAAGGGGGAAGGAAAGGCTACACAAACAGGTGAAACCAGGGGGAAATCAAGGGCAAGGAAGGTGAACTTGAGATGATATAAGGAGATACTTTGAACGAGAATGCCCTTTATATATTATATGTATGTGAATACACCTCTAACAACAGACTATGTTAAAGCAAAGTCACGATTTGATTTCATATTGAGTATTAAACCTGTAAACAGAAAATGATTCTCAATGTTTATTGTTCGTAATTATCTCTGTTACAGTGGCTTCATAATCTCGTTATCTTTATCATATTTATAAAACAAGGTAAAACATAAAAAAATCCGTTATTATTTTTTATCTAAGTATGTAATGTTCAAGAGGATCAGTATAATACGCATACAAAAGAAAGGAGTATCTCCATCATAACGATACTCTGAGATTGAATTCAAAAATATATAAGTATATGCAAAAATTGCTTACAAGCGTACCGATTTCATTGATTCTCTATTTGTAATCTTATCGATTCTTGTATAATATAAACGATTATTCTCACTCAAGTCGTAAAAGACCACTCCGTGAAAAATGTTGGGTCCTGGGTTGAGTGAATTTTATTCTTAAAAAAAAAAGAGAGTTGAGAATTGATAGTAGTTTCAAGCTCTTTGCTTATTCACTCTCATTGTGGTGATGATAATCGTAATAGTGATATATATAGTAATAGTAATCATAACTTCTGGATTGATGAAGAAACAGCTCTAAAACAGTGTTAATTAATAATTATTATTTTTAATTGATAGTCGGTTTGGGGCATGCAATTACTAAAGACCTGTGTGGGTTATTTAGTACGCAATTTTGTCGATATTGCATTTTCTGGTTTGCCTGGGGAAAATAGCACGTTGGGTATTGTGTTTATTGCACACGTTTTAAGGTTGTAATCACAGACACTGAATATAACTATTTATTTCACAGCGTATGACATATTCTAAATCAATAGGTACGGAAATGTGTGGAGCTCTACACATGCTCTAGTTCTGTTTGAGGGGCGTCATTAGATATTCGACCATTGCATATATTAAAATGTGCTGCAAACTCCTGGATAAGTATTTATGTTAATAGTTTCAAACAACAGACTAAGTATAAATGGTCGACATAAAGTTTAGACAAGTCACAATAAGGCCTACCCGATCACTACTAACATAAATAGTTTGCAAGTTATTCATCGGTACAGTTATAAGAGGTAGATGTTAGCTGTACAAACTGACACCTCCCTGGTAATACCTATTGTTGTAGGTCAAATCATGGACCTACTACGAAGTCAAAGGTCAAGTTATCGAGTTATCGAACATTTGCTTTGGGGTGATCAGATCTGCGTCTTTGATGTAGTGTACTGCGGAGAAGTAATGCAATGAAGATAGGAGTGGAACATATGTTAATTCCATTAGTAATATTGATTTTTCTTATAAATTAATCTTGATTTTTGTACAGCGCGTTGAAACTTTTATGTCAAAAACGCTATATAAATTGTTCGTATTATTATTTTTATTTTTTAAGATAGAAGACATATGGGAAAAGAGACGGAGAGAGAGAGAGAGAGAGAGAGTATCTATTTGTGTCCGTTTCACTTTATAATGCAACTTTTTCCCATTCTAAAGGGTCAAAGATTTCATTGAAACCGAAGGTTAGAAACCACGAGAGTTTGTAATTTTATAATTGTTCTTCCTCGCTCGCAATATTTAGAAATAATATGATTTCAGTCAACCAAATGCCTGAATATACCTCCATCTGTGGGCGAAGACCTAGGGGCCCGAATAATATTCTTATTGACAGCGAGGTATCCAAGTATGTTTTATATCTTTTCAATCAAAATTACTTTGGGGCAATGAGAATATCCTCATATTCGAGTATCGAGGTGACTGAATACTTAAATGAGTTGTTGTATTTAAGTACGAGGTGCCCGCATACATTATTGTTTGTCTTGATTACAATTTTTTTTATCCCCATTAAAAATGTCATTTTTACGAATCAAATGCCCATACGTGTATGAAGTCCCCTACTATACAACTTTTAACAATTCATAACTTATCGTCCGATTTTGTTCAAAGTTTCAACGGCGTGCTCCTCTGAATGCTCTGTTTTCTATTATATTAGCTTCTACAGGGGTGACCTAAAACCATTCATTTCATAATGTGTACTATTACCAGTCTCTTTTTTATGTAAAAGATTATATCATGTTTTGTGTGGTTTTGAATAAAATGAGCTTGAACTTCAACTTGAACTACATGAGTATGTATTTTTTTCGAGTGGAAATTCCCACTGACATTCATAACAGGAAGTATTATGTTGAACCTTTGCACTTGGGATCCTTCCGCTTAAACCTAAACGTTCACCCACCCACATCGCAGCAATCCCTCTCGCCATTACAAGTTAAACTAGATTTGTAATACTTGTTTGGAGCAAGTATAGGTGGGCTGATTATCTGTTATCCACTTGGTCAAATGTCCACGTATATTGTTAAGAACGTCATAATGCTGTATAACGCATATCTAGCTACTTTCATCTCACGTTTCTTTTCCTTTCTTCCATCTCTTTTTCTTCCATTCTGATCTCCCACATCCTAATCTTTCTCTTGTATACTATGCTTGTTTCTCCTCTCTACCACCCCTCCTTCCATCTCTTTTTCTTCCATTCTGATCTCTCACATCCTAATATTTATCTTGTAAACTATGCTTGTTTCTCCTCTCTACCACCCCTCCTTCCATCTCTTTTTTTCTTCCATTCTGATCTCTCACATCCTAATAATTTTCTTGTACACTATGCTTGTTTCTCCTCTCTACCACCTCTCCCTCATTCATGTTTCAATATTGACCTCAACCCTGTTCAATACTTGCTCCTTTCGATTTTCTCTCATTCTTAGTGCACTACAATTTACTTTATTCTGTTTTCTTTTATCTCCACTCCTATTGCTTTTGCTTCTCTCTATTTCTAATTAGATTTCCTGTTTTCTGGTTTACCTGTCCATGTAATGTATTCTACTGGGCATTGTTGTCTCGAACTGTGGTGTATTTTCTATTTCCTGCTTACTTTGTTATGCACATGTTTTGTTTTGTTTAATCATTCATATGTATGTCGTATACATGTTTATATTTCTAATGTGTTATTCTCTATTGTGATTCTATGTTTATATATGCCAATTTAAAAGTTGATATTTTTATGGAAACAGAATGATTTGTTTGCCAATTGAGCTTTTGTATTGTGCATGACCAATAAATCAAACTGAAATTGAAAGTGTTAGCTATTGTTCAGATAACTCATTTTCTCTGTTTGCTCTGTGTGCACCAAATAGTCTGGAGCTTATCGGCGGTCCCCCCCCCAAAAAAAAAATAGGTCCAGAAAGTTATTTTGATACACCCCCCCCCCCCCCCCCCCCTCCTTCCTGGACTTAGAGACTCTGGGATTGGAAGAGATTGCCATGCATATTCTAGAAACCATGTCCAATTGGACAAACTAAAGTAACTTTCAGTTCTCAGGAAATTCTCTGAAAATCATGATATACTCAAAGTAATTTCAAGTGTCTTCTGCCCGAGTTTCGATTGCGTATGCGCTATTATTAACGAAGATTGATTTTGTTTTGTTTCTTTATATAAATCGCGCCCTCTTTCATTTGAAACTTATAGATGATGATCAATCTTGCCATAATATATAATAATAACACTCTTGGAAAACAATTATTTTTCTTTTGTTTTCATCCTTATTTTTCTCTCATTCTCCATCCAGAGTATTTGAGGGAGGGGCTAGAAGGCTGCAGTCCCTTGATACTTTTGAAGGGAAAATCGGATAACCGTCATGTCATCAGCAAGGCGCTATGTCAGTAGTTTCCCATTTCGAATAATCTAATCTACCGGTAGTTAAGTTTCTATATATTGCGTATAAGTGCTTTTAAATATAAAAACACACACATGTACATTGAGACAAGACATAACCCCCCCTCACCATATATTTCTATAATCTTATTTCTTGGATTTTGTTGTTGTTGTTGTTGTTGTTGTTGAATACTTTTCTTTAGTATTATTATCTTGAACTGGATGACTTGGGTAATTCTATAGGATAAGGTATTTTCGGTTGAACAATGATTATTAAAACTTTCTCTATTTATCTATAGTCTGGGGTAAATGCTCCATGCGTACAGTAAACCCTTTGTTTTAAAATAAATACTTTTATTCCATTGATGCTTGGGGCACCTCCGAGCTTGCCAATTCCCTTGTGTATGAGCCTCGTGAATTGTGTTATGATCATGAGAGTCGATATAGTTTAGTGAATTCAAGGGATTCAACCACAAACTGAATGAAGTAGCTATCCCACGGGAGTCGTGGGGTGGGGGTAGTTATCCCAGAAGTTTTAGAAGGTTTGACATCATTTTTAGTCACTATGCAGGCCCGTAACTAAGGGGGGGGGCGGTATGCGTGGTGCGTGGGCACCCCCTGCTAGCAAAAAAGAGGTCCGGTTAAAAAAAAAAATACTGATTGAAATCGTTTTGGTGTTCAAATCCTAAAGGCCCTCAGTATTTGATGAAAACTCGAAAACGAGTCAGATGCTAAGAATTCTGAAGACAGTTTGACATCGTCCGCTTGACTAAAGACAGTTGTTACCTTTACTTATGTCGATGGAAAATCTTTATCATTGCAAAAGTCGTCTTCTGGTTTTCCGATTTCTTCTTGGTTGCTGACCTTTACGCTTGCCGTTATAACCACTGACATATAATCCGACTATCATCTACAGAAGCTTTCATATACCTCCTGCATGTATTCTCTAAAATCAATGCTTTTGATGACTCGGTCTTTCTCTTTAAGATTTGTTTCCTTCACACCAATGACACTGGACAAAGGACTATTTTCTGGAAATATCAGTGACCAAATTCATACTTAAAGTTTATTCCTTCTATTCCCTTTAAGAAAACATAATTTAAATGGAGCATGATAACTGACATAATTCCAACATAATAATAATTATGCTTTAATTGCGCAATAATGCAGGGATGACTCTAAGCTCTAACAAAGATAATAAAGTAGGTGAATTAGTCTATTATGAAAGAATCATGTACCTAGTGAGGAAGGGAAAATTATCTTTAGTGCATATCTGAATAACAAGATAAACTACATGTAGTAAAAATTAAGGTATATAATACACTGTTTTCCTTTCCAATCAAAAATATAACTAGGGATTATACAAAACTTGAAAGGATCTCGTGCGTACATTTTATGCAAATGCGACAAATAATAGCTTAAATACACCAAAAATATAAGTCTAACAGCAAAAAGTGCATAGAGCAAATCAATATAACATTAGATATTTAATATTTAAATAAGTAAATTTAATTTAAATTGAACATAAAGTTTACAACATAGGTGTGTTGTTTTCACATCGTTGGGCTATAGACTAAAATAACAATCTCCCCACCCCCTCCCCCTTTTTTGTTATACAGCGGGGTTCCTTGCTACTAGTATAGTGTAACAATGTAAAACATGATCTATATTTCCAAAATAAGTCATCGGTATCTATTTCCCTGTTATATTTACTCTGTTTACTTTGTAATGGCATAGTACAGGTATTTTCATTTCATTTCATTTCATTTCATTTATTTATTTCACTCTCTTTTAAAAAACATCAAAAGTATATACATGTTCGTTCATTATCAACATAACATAAAAAGGAAGTGGGGAATCATGAAAGCCAAAATTGGCTTGATGAGAATGATCCCCAAATAAATACTAAGCATAAACAAGATACAAACTTATTTTATATAAAAAAAAACATAGTACATACATTCACAACAACAGAGGACAGAGGAAAGATAAAGATAACAAGGTTAAGATAGTTACAGGAAGACAAGAAGAGAGAGAAGATAAGAAGAAAGAAGTTACAGCTTGAGTGTTACATTTTACATAATAAATGACAATTTCATTTTGTTCCCCTTAAATAACCCTTGTACATGTATTTTAAGCGTTTTAATGTATTACACTGTTTTAAGACATCTGGCAAACTATTCCAAATTAATGGGCCATGAAAAAATATGGAATCTTTAGAGGTTGAAGTACGGTGTAAAGGTAAATGGAAATCAAGAGCGTGTCTGGTACTATATTCGTGGATTTGACAATTCATTGTGAAACATTCCCTATAAAATGAATCTGGTAAAGGTATATCTTTCAAAAGCATGAACATACAAGTGGCAACATTTAATAACATTATATTTGTGTTTCTGTTACCATATATATATATATACAATAATTAAAAGTTCATCATTTAGTCACTTGTACTTGTATGCCATGAACAAATAAAATGGCACTCTTAAATCGTTAATCTTTTCTCAACAGATCCCTCATCTTTCTGTCTCTTCTCTCTATCGTCATCCCAACTTGTCCCTTTTCATTTCTCGTGTTTTCTGTCTTTAATATTGGTATTATTTGTTGTTTATTATAAATTTGAGGTGCAATATGTAGCAAAAATCTTCTTCATTTATAATCTTAATTGTTGTTCCTTGTCAACTTGTGTAAATGTAATGTATTCTTTTATATAATCTTTGAGTAATGCATGTATGTTAATTTCAAAAGTATCAGTCTTTGGACTGATTTGAAGGTAATTGTCTTTCAATAAACCTAGCCGAATGAATATTAAAGTGAATTATAAATGCATCTAACGCAAAAAGAGATATAGAGAGTTATGGGAATAAGGCCTAAAAAAGAATTTGTGTTGCCCTTTAGGTGCCAAAACATGAATCGGGCGGTCGGAATCCTTTTTTATAATTTGTTTTCCCTCCCACTTTGGGCTGATATTTCTCAGTATGTTTTTCTCAAAAAAACGGTAATTTTTTTTTAATGCCGACCGCAGATCTAAACATTTTGTGGTCGGTCGCAAAGGGCAATACAACATCTTTTTTTGTAGGCCTTAGGGATAGTACAAAGTAAGGCCCCTTAAATGTTATACGGACAGATCCAGTGAACAGCTATGGGTATATGCAAATAAATGATGTCCTTAATTCCTTGGTACAAAAAAACAACAAAGAAACACAAACAGAACTAGACTTTAATTCGTCACTTTGACGAATTAGGTGATACGTGCTATTTTTGTATCATGAAAGTGTGCCGATGATGATCTAAAGATAGTATTCATCAATACGATAATGACGATATTGATGCTGATGATTTGTTGGTTTTAAATGACGATGAACATGATTAAAAGTGGTATAGCGCCCCCTTCAGGTATTCGATAGAGAATTGTTATATGGTTAACCTATTAATTTACTAAACAAGCTCAAATTTTCGCCTGATTGCAGAGCCTACCAATCATTAAACTGATATTTATACGCACAACATACACAACATGATGAACAAGTCTAGACTACTAAGCTACAACATTTCAAAATTTAGAAGTAAATCGATCAATGTTTACAGAGATACATTCGATTTTCCATAAATATGCTGACGTCATAATGTGTGTATTCGTATTTCGACTTCCAAGGCTATTATAATGACGTCACGATGTACTTAATGGCCAAATGAGACATGAAATCATATCTCCTACTCATACTCTATCCAAATATGAAAAAAGAATGGGGAGTCTCTAGGCATCCCAAAGAGCTATAATGGACTTTTACTTTTACTTTTTTTTGCCAATAGATGCTATGTATTACAAAACTCGCGCATACGCTTTGAACAGACGCTCATTCCGTTATTAATAGTTATAAAGAGATAAACATGGAAACAAAGAAACACAAACAGAACTAGACTTTAATTCGTCACTTTGACGAATTAGGTGATACGTGCTATTTTTGTATCATGAAAGTGTGCCGATGATGATCTAAAGATAGTATTCATCAATACGATAATGACGATATTGATGCTGATAATTTGTTGGTTTTAAATGACGATGAACATGATTAAAAGTGGTATAGCGCCCCCTTCAGGTATTCGATAGAGAATTGTTATATGGTTAACCTATTAATTTACTAAACAAGCTCAAATTTTCGCCTGATTGCAGAGCCTACCAATCATTAAACTGATATTTCTACGCACAACATACACAACATGATGAACAAGTCTAGACTACTAAGCTACAACATTTCAAAATTTAGAAGTAAATCGATCAATGTTTACAGAGATACATTCGATTTTCCATAAATATGCTGACGTCATAATGTGTGTATTCGTATTTCGACTTCCAAGGCTATTATAATGACGTCACGATGTACTTAATGGCCAAATGAGACATGAAATCATATCTCCTACTCATACTCTATCCAAATATGAAAAAAGAATGGGGAGTCTCTAGGCATCCCAAAGAGCTATAATGGACTTTTACTTTTACTTTTTTTTGCCAATAGATGCTATGTATTACAAAACTCGCGCATACGCCTTGAACAGACGCTCATTCCGTTATTAATAGTTATAAAGAGATAAACATGGTATCAAATTGTTCGGACAAATATGAGGAATATCCTGTCAAAATAAATTGACTGGTAATTATTTTGCGTTCGGCTGTGACAGACGAAAACGCGCGAAAATGCGCGTTTGCGCGATTTTTTATAAAATGCTTATAATGGCATGAAACGTATGCAAAATGAATTTGAGATGGTTTTGAGCAATTTAAAAATTTGCGCGCGCATTGACGCGCGGACATACGCGCATTCGCGCGTTTTTGTAACTGATATTGATTGGACGAATATTGACCTTGATCATGATAAATATGAATGAGGAAAGACTTTCTGTTATGAAGATATGATCATGAGTTGATTTTCACAAAATGGCGCCTAGATGACGTCACGGTAATCTTGAGTGTCTGAAAAGTCACGCAGTTCTAAGTTAAACTAATATCTATCTTCATTACAAGTTTCATGATAATAGCTTTATTCATTCTTGAGATATCTTGCGAACAAATTCGAGGAAGAATAATAAAAATAAATAAATAAATAAATAATAATGAAGAAAAATCTTGACGAAATCAAAAGGTGATACGTTGACTTCGTTACGTATCACCTAATTATGCCTTTACCATGACAACCAATACGTATTAAGGGTAAGTAAACAAATTTTGACAAACTTTACATCTATAATACCTAGCATATTTTAAAACAAACGTTTTTTTTTCTTCAAATACATTGTTATATTTTGAGAACATTAATTTGCTTACGTTGCCACTATACCATGGACACTTAGAGAATCTTTTCAGTATTACAAATAGCATTGGAAGGAGGCAGCTGCTCATCCCTCGTAATAGCGGGAATGCATGACTGTGTATTATATTTGCAATGTATGTTTTCAGTCGATTAGAATGTGTGCTACCCCCTCCCCCGTCTTTGATTTTGATTATCTACCTACATCTGTCTAGCAAATAAACGGCATTTGCAATGATGATCGCAACGCCTTAATACTTTATAATCGTAAACTTACATAGTCTACTGTTGACGCCATAATGAAATGAAACATTACGCTAGCATTATAAAAGACTGGAGTCTAGACCGACTATTTGATTTAAATCACAATTCGGCACAGGCTTGCAAGGCAGGGGCACTGAAAAGACTGCATCCGGGCGTTTTAAATTTCCGACATTCGATGCATCATCATCTCTTAATTATTCGGGTTAAGAGGTGCCAAATAATAATCCTAATTATTGGGAAGCGAGGTACCCAAATATCCTTTTATTCAGACAACAAAGTGCCTGAACATATATTTTTATCTGGTGTTTGTCGGTTACTACTATGAGCTGTGACAACGGAGACCAGGCAAGAGTAGATAATATTGACACGCTGCATTTATTCCACTTGACCGAATAACAATCTAAAATGGTTGGATTTTGTAAGTTTGTTAAACTCCACGTTTCATCTGCAAAACTGAAATTTACTCCCATGTCTCATGGAAGATGTAAAGCCTATCTTTAGCGCAGAGAGCAATCTCCCCCGTCTTGAATGCTTGCAAACAGCTATTGAAATATAATTCCGTTATCTTGAAATCAGTTAGAATATTTTTGATGTATTTGAGCTCGTTTGTGTACTGAATGATGCTCAGCTGACCCAGACCCTGCTTAACCCATGCAATGATAACTGAATCATCCTGACACACAGCAGGGAAAGGGTAAACACCATCTTTGCTGATACTATGAATGATAGCACCAGAAACATCGTTGATCACGTGTACGTTGTTGTCTAAAAATTGAGTAACGAGAATTGCTTGACTGGATGGCATCGCAAACATCTGGCGTGGTACAAATCCATTAAACGTTATCTCTCGTATTGCCTTCCCCCCTTCTGGTTTAAATACCTGTACTTTCTTGCCTAAACTGTGACTTATGAAGATCAGCCCATCCTTGCCTACAGTAAGCCCACCACATACACCTCTCGCAATATCCATTGTCTCAAACGTTACATCAAGCTTTTCACAAAGCTCTGTGTACAAGGAAATTCTGTTATTAACGTCGCGTACAAAATATCCACCATCAGGCATGAAGTGTAAAGCTCTAACATTAACCGTTTTCAGAACGGTATCTTGTATGATGCCCTTAGGAGAATATACGACTATTCCTCCATCGTGAAAACCAACAGCTATCTCATTGTCTGGTGATATTGCCATCCCGCTCATTCTTTTTCCAGCAGGCAGTGGAGCTTCCGTGCGCAGAACCCATTTAGACTTCGTATGTGCAGGGCCCTCCCTGATATGTGTTAGCTGGCCCAACAGGAGTCCATCCGATCCCTGACTCCTGAAGCCAATTCTTTCACCTTCCTCAGCAGTTCTTCTGGGCAGCTCCTCATCTGGCCCAATCCGGTTTAGAAGCTCTTCCAGCTGTTGACACATCGCTTTATGTGCGGTCAGAGCCTCTGTCTGGAGAGGAAAATTAAGACCATCCTTAACCAAGTCCAGAACCTTCTTAATATCGTCTATCTGCTTGCGAATCGACTTCTCCGCGTCTTCCAATGAAGTCTTGAGTTTTCCTACCTTGTGTCTAACTTCATTTTTCAACATCGTCTTTCTTTCCTTCAATTTCGCAACTGATTCCTCAAAAGTCGCATCTATTTCACCATTGAGTCGTTTCTGCATGTTATGCATTCTTTTACGCTGGTCTTCAACGAAAGTAAAATACTTGTCAACGTTGTGTATCTTGGCATCCACTTTTGATACAAGTTCCCCGACGTGATTCTTTTGCTCAGTTTCATGTGCTCCTGCTTCGAGGATAGTGTGAGCATCCTTTGCATGCTCTAATAGGCCACACTTGCAGCAGACATACTTGTTACAGTTGAGACAAAAACATTCTTCGTCGTAGTTCGGATGTTTTCGACATTTGTTCCATTTTCTTTGCAATGAAACTTTTTCTTGATTACTGTTGGAGCAGACACGGCCCTGTGTCTCCACATCTTCAACAAGTGATCTGACTGTTATGTTTGATGGCAGTCTACCCACGTCTCCACCAGCAACTGAAGTCTCCTCCCTGCACGTAGGACACAACAGCTTTCCACGAGACTCCAGGAGAGTCTCAAGACAACCCTTGCAGAAGGTATGGGAGCAGGTCAGGTTCTTGGGTTCCTTGAAGAAGCTCAGGCAAATAGGACACTCGAGGTTCTTATGGAAAGCCTCATGCTTCAATGAAGTAGCCATCATTGACAACTCAAGCACACGACCTGAGGATCGAAGTATGAAAAGAATCGGTGAATTAATTGCATGGCGAACTGAATCAAAAGTGTGAAATATATCTTGTAAATACTTAGTTGGCTATCGTTGCACTACAAAATGTTAAGCAAATGCATTCCATGATTAATAGGGCCTACCCGGTACAACATTATGACATTACTGTATGCTTCTTCTTCAGCACTAAGTAGCGATCCAACGGCGGCCAAATTAATATCTATATATATATATTTTTGTCCAGGATTCGATGAACAATTTCGCAACGACTCAGCCAGCCTCTGAGGGGGGGGGGGGGGTGTTCTCCAAAACACACACACACACACATTTTGACCTTTGACATTGTTACCTCTGACATTTTTACAACTGATCATAAATTTGTCAATTTCAGAGTTTGATCTCTCACAACAAATAACACTTTTCGAGGGGCAACTATAAAAAAAGATTTTTGACCTCTGAAATTTTGGTCCAAAAACGAAACACACACACACACATTTTGACCTTTGACATTGTTACCTCTGACATTTTTACAACTGATCATAAATTTGTCAATTTCAGAGTTTGATCTCTCACAACAAATAACACTTTTCGAGGGGCAACTAAAAAAGATTTTTGACCTCTGAAATTTTGGTCCAAAAACGAAACACACAAAATTGAGAGGGGGTCGACCCTCTAAAATAACTCACTGCGAAAGCGGTTGAGTAACACTATGCTTCTGATATGTCGATCATAAATTTGTTAATTTCAGAGTTTGATCTCTCACAACAAATAACACTTTTCGAGGGGCAACTAAAAAAGATTTTTGACCTCTGAAATGTTGACCTCTGACATTGTTACCTCTGACATTTTTACAACTGACTTTTTTACCACTGACATTTTTACCTCTGACCTTTGTTTACCTCTAACCTTTTAACCTCTGACCTTTTAACCTAGCAATGAAAGACAAAAGCTGTGTCCGTGGGTCTGTATTTTACCGTCTGGTGACATAAAATAGAGCAGGTACCTAATGCCAGTCAGTTGGTCCATGTGGTCCAAAAACGAAACAGGTGGTAAATATATATATAACTAGCCCACTAAACAAAATAATAGCTATCTATCGCTCAGCGAGTCGGTCTTGATCGACTCAACAAGAGGAACAGTCTGTTCCAAGACAGAAAGAAACTACTTTAAATGACGATGTTGGTGGGGGGGGGGAGGATTTCAATATTTTATCAACTGCCAGTGCATTTGAGTACATTTCCAACATTTCAATCATTTCAATCTACTAAACTATAGCGAATCTAGACAATTCATAATCTTCTGTTGCAAATGTAAACATGTTATTTATTTATTTATTTCTAATCTTTTGACAGGGTAGCCCATTCACCAATAAGTAGTGGTATTCCATGGGGCCCTGAATAAATATGAACATATCTATATCGTTTATAACGTTTAAACAGAACAGTTAAAAAATAATACTCGTTTGCAAACTAAACATATATCATTAACCTAGTTCAACAGTAATGTCAATAAGAAAATATTGATTAAGTCGCAATTATGTGAATAAGTATATAGGTAAATGAATATTAGATGGGGGGGTTAAGAGTTTTTTTAAAAGCTCTGGATTCCTGATCACTGTTTGTTTGTGTTTTAATTTTTTTAATTCGAGTTTCATTTTATTATAATTGTAATACATATGCTTACTTATTATCATCTAAATCTAAGGAAATTTATACTATTTAAAGATTAAGATCTTACACTCAACGATAACGGCCCTACAATGTTTGAGAAAACGTTCATGAAATTAGAACGATCCAGTAAAAGTATCGAAGCATAATATAGGCATATAGCCTTAGTTTGTCTCAGCTTAGTCATTTTTATCTCCAGGTATGTTGGTTATGAGTGTGGTTAATGGGAAGACATTGTTGTGGTGCGTGTGTGTGTTCTTTTGCAAGACTTTTGTATGGGGTGGTGTCTTGTTTGGGCTTGGGTAGTAAGAGAAAGAAAGGGTTTTAATTTACTTCATATTATAACAGATTCCATTCAGCAAAATAATCTATCGTAATTTGAGAATTGTACATGTATAAAGTGAATCGAATTGGTATGTTATCATGATGAAAAAGAATTGTTTTTTGAAGAATGATTTAAGACAAAGAGAGAGATAGAGAGAGAGAGAGAGAGAGAGAGAGAGAAAAGAGTGACTTTTTCTGGAAACCACACAAATCTATGTCCGATCCCCATTAGTCATACCATGCTGTACGGACTGGCACACTCTTTATATCATGTCACAGTATCGTAGATGAATAATATATTGCACACGCCTGGGCTTCTAACAAGGGTAACAGAAGAAAGAAAAACAAATTTGAAAGGAACACTCTGAAAGGAAGGGTACGTTGATTGAAATCATTTGTAATGATTTTCACGCTGGTAGATTTTACACTAAAGAATTATTGTTATGATCCCTGATTGTATTTAACTTGTGGAGCGTGGGGTGCCTAGAAGCTCAAAAACATGTTTGTCGAATAGATTTTTTCGAGTAAAATTACAATGGAAAACTATTTATACAAATTTGGGAACTACTGCGTTCCGTTTTGATACAAACATTTCTCTCTAATAAGATATGTACGACATGTAAGATATATAACATATTTATACCCAAAAATATGGGCCGATTTTGAACTGCTTAACCCTAATCCCATTGGGGGGGGAGGGGGGCTTTTAGGCCCCCCCCCCCCCCTGTCGTTTTTTTTGCCGTGCATCTAGACCGATTAAAATTTTACGTTGAAACTTCATGACTTTTTTCTCTCAAGTTTCCCCCATATTTTGATATAAAATTCACCCGGTCGGACATGTAGAACTGATTTTAGAGGTCGATAATCGCTTGACCGTCACAAAAAACTGCAGATTTTGTACACGTTTCTATGTGATTCATACATCCAATGCCATGTAAACTCCAGATCTGTTATAATTGTTACATTGAATTATAATGTTGATTATTTCTTTGTTATAAGTTTATTTCAAACACTTCAGAGACAAATTCTTCTAAAATAAACAACAAAAAAAAAAAATCAAAACTATAAAATACATAAGAATAAAAACAATGAAATACAAAATAAATAAGTATATCTGGAAATACTAATTTGCATATTTTCATAATTTATGCAAATTAGTGAGATATATATTACTATCAAAACATGGATATGAATGAACTACATCATTTGAAAGTATTTTTACAGAAAACCTGAATAAATCCTGTCATTTCTCCTGATTTCAGATGATAATCCCAATTTTTTACCAAAATTCGTCAAAAATGTGCATATTCAAAATTTGAATAAATTATAGTTTATTTTTTAAAGTAAATTTTGTTGTTAAACATTTTTATTCTACCCAACATGTTTTACGACTGTGCCAATTTTCAAGTCAATTGGTCCATTATTTGCCGAGATCCGAGGGGGGGGGGGCAAAAAGGCCCCCCCCCCCCCCCCCCCCCCCCCCCCCCCATGGACTCAAGTGATCAAAATAACCCAATTGGATTAGGGTTAAACGATGATGTTACGAATTTGGTATCTTGGTGTAGAAAACAAGAAAATGTGTTTGTCTTAAAACATCAAATTATAATAAAATCACTATATATTGCTTTGTATTACAAATAGATTTGGGTGAATCATGAAGAGACATTTTTGGTAGTTTTTTTAGTCTCTTCAGCGCCTCTGATTAGGAGCTAGATATTTGCGCTTTATAAATACCTGGATCAGATTGGATTAGATTGGGGTGCCAGGTAAAAATGTCAGACCTTTCAATTAATATTATTTTCATTACGAGTTTGAAGTTACACAACTGTTTGATATACATTTTAAAGTTGGATATAACACACATAGTGTATGCCGCAATGAAAAGTAGAAGTGTGATTAACTCAGAATATTGGGTTATTCAAACTAATCATATTTCTAAGTTTCTAAAACATCGTAACGCTGTCCAATGAAACACTTGTTCTTGATTTAACATAAGAAATGCCACACACAAAAAAGAAATGATCAGATACTGTGCTTGATAAGTCATTTCATGCTAACCCGAATGAATTGATTTTGAGTGGAAAACACTCTGTACAAGTCATGTAAATCTACACTGTACATGGGCCATATTTAGGCATATATCACATGTATTAGTCCAGGGGTCAATACTTGAAAAGACCCCACTCCCTTAGACACAATCTCAAATTTAGTATTTCTGTTTGGACCTTTAAGTATCAGAATGTGCTTGTTTGCCCTAAAGCGGGCAATAAGTGTGATAGCTAGGGCTATTACCATGGTCTCTCTCTCTCTCTCTCTCTCTATCACTCTCTCTAAGTGCCATATTGATTGACTTTGGCGATCATGCTGTTCCACAACCTTCGGTTCCTAGCCTTCTCTATTAGCACCACTCCCAGTTCTTTCACTCCTCTCTCTTCCAACAATTTCTGCAGACTGTCCATTCAGACTATCCTCCTTCTTCCCCTACTTCTCCTTCCCACAATTTTCCATGTCAAAGCAAGATTATCTAGGCCTTCTTTACGTGTAATGTGAACCATAAACTTCAACTGCCTAATCAACATCTCACGTATCGTGTTCATCTGTACTCCAGCTCGCCTAAGAACTTCCTCATTACTAACTTTGTCATGGTAACGGATCAAGAACATTCGAAATTTAGAAAAAATCAGATGTTTGTAATGTAAAAAGTTAAAAACTCATTGAAAACATTTCAATGTTTGTAGTTAAAGCTTCTTACTTGATTTCGACTAGAAGGTGTTACATGTATCAGTCATGTTTAAAATTGCTTTCGCTGTGTGACAAAAGTTATAGTTCTATAAACAAAATACCGGTATATAATAAATATATTGTCATCAATACATGTACCACATATTTTTAATTAAACAACATAAAGACAAAAGGAAGCATCTACATCGAAAAAATCAAGTTTGATTGCAATGTAATCTGAGCCATTTGAGGTCACGGTAAGTTAGACAAGCAATACTGTAAGTATTGGAAATGTATGATGACAAATTTACAATTCGTGGACAAAATATGCTCTAGTTTGTATTTCACAGGCCGTTTGAAGTTTTCTTTTGCATTTTAGTATACTACAAGCTAAGGTTTCACTCGAATTCTACTCCAAAAATATAAACATACTGCAACAGTGGCGGATCCGGCTTGAAGGGCACAGTGGGACCTGTCACAGAATTTAAGACTTTCGTCCTCTTTAAAGTGACTCGGTAACATTGTTAAAGGTTGATAAAAAAAATTGCTTAATTTTTGTATCAAATGTTACTTACTACATTCCTTCTACTGTACTAACCCTCTGACATGCACACAATCCTGAAACAATTCTCAAACCACGAAGATATGTATGGTTTTGTTTGAAGGAGTCAATGTATGACATCCTCTAACAGTGATTAACAGTAAATTCTTCCAACCATTTTTTAATTTTCCCAACCGTTTTTCCATGAAAAAAAGACATAAAACAGGCTATACAAAAATCTGTCAACACTTAAATGTCTGGAATGGAATGTAGAGCCATTTTATTGCTTTGTGACGATTTTCATTCACCTAAAATGTAATTAAATTGTAATAACATAGTTGGGAGAATTAAGGAATCGATCAGATCAGTTTTTCCCAATTTGTACCATGAATAATGGTCCGTTTTCACTCAAATGTTCAGATTATCTTTAATTAATTGTACATCTATTGAAGTCACTACCTTAGCACCACTATCTCTCATCTGAACAATGTTACCAAGTACCTTTAATATGTTGTATAATGAGGCCTAGTGTCAATTATGACTATGAAATAAGATTATTAATTATTTCAATGATAAGTTCGTTGCAAAAAATAGACATTGCAACTGCAGATACTGTCAAAACTGAAATCAATGTATAGAGGTCCTAGTAAGCAACAATCTTTTTTTTTGCTACCCGAAATTTGAAAATCGCGCCGACCGATAATTCGCTCAAGGGGGGGGGGGGGGGGTATTCAAAATGATGTTTCATACGTTAACAGAGCCAAAAAGCCTTATCCTTGGCCAAGTATAGACTTAAGAAACTTAAGATATGTCAACGTGGGTATAGTCGACCTTCTGATCATTCTCACATAGCATTTAATTTAATTGTTTATGATATTTACTAAGGATTATGGTTTCTGCAATATATACATGAATCATATGTACCTCTATTCCGATGCGCCTATATAGTGGCTATTGCTTGGATCAACACAATGTAGAGGTAACGAGTCAAAAATTATATATTATACTCACTGCTTGCCTAGATCCTGCTCAATACGAAATTAATCGTGGAATGAGGCATCGAGTCCACTACTCAGAAAAATATAACCAATCCAATTGGCAACAATTGACATGAGAGGTCCATTCTAGAACGTGTTATAAAGGCGTTTATAATGTCTCTTTCACAAGATAAGAAGAGAGCTTGTCTCTTGGTTATGAATCCGGTTTGACAGATGCCAAAAGATGCGGTGTGTCGAAGAAAATGCTCTAGATTTCAATCTAATGCAGATTCCCATCAGATTTGAATGTAGTGACGGATAACCCGCATGGAATGAAAGACATTGGCTGCGAAGGTGGGGCTGTAATTCACCGTCTGGTGACGTGACACTATAAGCAGGACCCTGATGCAACTCATTTGGATCACGGGATCCTAAAACGAAACCAGTGGTAATACACATAACTAGAGCTAACAAACCAAACAAAAGAACACATATCTCTCGCTCAGTGAGTCGGACCTGATGGGCATTATGACGCAAACAATATCACGTGATAAGGTGGCCTGGGTATTCGACTCAACAAGTGGAGACCTTAGTATGTTTATAAATTTATACAGCAAATAAATTATTTTAAATGACGATGGGGGAGGGGGACTTCAATATATATCAACTGCCATTGCATCTGAGTACTATTTTCCACATTTAAATCATTTAAATCTACTACACTTTAGTAATTCTCGACAATTCCAAATTTTGTTGGTGTAAATGTAAACATGTTATTAGGGGAGTGGGGTAAGAGAATGCCAGGCTTTGGTTAATTCCCAGCCGTTATTTGATTATGTTTCGAATTTGTACATTCGAGTTTCGTTTTATTATAATTGTTAAACATGTGCTTATTCATTAACATCTAAATCTAAGGAAATGTATACTATTTAAAGATTAAGAACTTAAACTCAACGATAATTGCCGTACAATGTTTGAGAAAACGTTCATGAAATTTGAATGATGCAGAAAATAGTATCGAAGCATAATGTAGGCCTATATACCCTTACTTTGTCTCAGCTTTGTCATTCTTTTCCCCAGCCATGTTGGTTGTGAAGAGTGGTGGCTAAATGGGAAGGCATTGTTGTGGTGCGTGTTAGTTCTTTTGCAAGACTTTTGTATGGGATGGTGTTTTGTTTGGGCTTGGGTAGTACGAGAAAGGGTTTTAATTTGTTTGGTATCAGGTGAATCGAATTATTATGTTATGATGAACAAGAATTATATTTTGAATGATGATTTAAGACAAAGAGAGAGAGAGAGAGCGAGAGAGAGAGAGAGAAAATTGTGACTTTGTCTGGAAACCACACAATTCTATGTCCGATCCCCATCAGTCATACCATGATACGGACTGGCACACTCTTTATATAATGTCACAGTTTCGTAGGTGAATAAGATATTTCATACGCCTGGGCTTTTAACAAGGGTAACAGAAGAAAGAAAAACACATTTGAAAGGAACACTCCGAAAGGAAGTGTACTTTGATTGAAATCATGTGTAATCATGTTAAAGAGATAGTTGAGTTCTGTTGCAGAGGACGCTACACAAAATATTTTTTCGTGAGATAATGAAAAACTGAGTGTCAAATTTGAAATAACATACAATTTAAATGACAAAATCATCTTTGTTTGATCTAAATCGGTTCAGAGACGGCTGAAATATCCATAAATATAACGGTTTCTAATACTTGTGTACCACCACAAAATATTAGATATTTTTTAAAAACCGTAAAAAAAAATGTTTACGTCATATTTCAGCCGATGCAGATGTTGGCTTTTTTGTTTGCATTTGCGTGTTGATTATATTACGCACAACCAGCCGGCCCATGTAGTTTTTTTTTTTAATTAAATAATAACTTAACGGTCACCGTATTTTTTGGAAAGTGAAGCTGAATTGATATGATCGTATTGGCTACATTTCACACATTTGGGGTCTAAAATTACCTTCATAGCTATTTTAGGTTCTAAAAGGGTAATAGAATTGACATAGATAAGAATATGATCAATAACCATGCACTTTGAGGGCATTTGCGGTCTGAAAACAGAATTCAACTATCCCTTTAACGCTGGTACGTTTTACACTGAAAACAGATTGTTATGAACACTGATTGTTACCTGAGGAGCGTGGCTGTTTAGAAGCTCAAAAACATGTTTGTCGAATAGATTCTTTAGAGTAAAATTACAATGAAAAATTATTTGTCCATATTTGGGTACTACTTCGTTCAGCTTTGATACAAACATTCCTCTCTATTATAATATATGAGAAAAACTCAGACAGACATATACCCGAAGGGAAAAACTGAAACAATATTTTGACTTCTGTTTATGACACATAAAGATGAAGTTGAGTTCTGGTCATGCGATTACATTGTGAAAGAAACGGTGTGGATTCGACCAGAAAAGGTTGATCATCTAGCATATAAGAATTTGTGTGTATTGCAAGGTTCTGGAATCATCAAAATGATAAGAAATTGGCCAAGTCTTGGTAAAGTTACAAACACTGTACATAGAAAGATGTATATGGGACTACACGAACAAGTGGCGTAAAAACCTACCCCCGAGTTTTACGATGTACATGACATGTTTAGAACATGAAGGTATTTGAAGAGCCATGCTTTTCAGGGAACATGTCTTATCTGATGTTCTTCTACACTTGCATAATAAGAATGATAACGCTCACAAATTATTTTTCACCTCTTCCCAGAACTCAACCTTCTCTTTAACCCGATATTCAGGTCTACAATCCTCACCAAGATTTCCCATAGATATTTATGTAACATAATGTAATTCATACAAATATGTGAAAACCCTAAAACGTAAACAAAAACGAACTACATTTATGCGTGTATAGCTTTGGTATGCTATACTTGAACATGAGAGGGCTTTCAACCGTTGATGTTGAATAGATTGAGAAAACCTGAATTTTGCAGAAACATTTGTTTTGGGGGCAGCGTTTTACATTAGTAAAAGGATATCAGATTTAGAAAGAGTAAATCTAGGCATATATATCGTGTATATGGTAAATGAAAATACACAGGTCCTTACAATTATTTCAATACTTTTAATTTTTGACATTTTAAATGATCACATTAGATTCCTCCGTCCCCGGTACAAAATATTACAGATATTTTACTTATGACACTTATTTAGGCTCTGGCATACTCTTAAATAAGATAGATACGACATTAAGATATGTAACATATTTATACCCTTAAATATGGGCCGATTTTGTACTGCTTAGACGATGATATTTCAAATTTGGTGTGTTGGTGTAGAAAACAAGAACATTTGTTTGTCTTAAAAGCTCAAGTTATAATAAAATCACTAGACATTGCTTTATATTACAAATATATTTGTGTGAATCATGGACAGACATTTTTGATAGAGTTTCAGTCATATCAGCGCCTTTGATTATGCAACTAGATTTTGGCGCTTTATAAATACCTGGATTGTATTGGGTTGGCTTGGGATGCCAGGTAAAGATGTCAGAGGTAAAAATGTCAAGAAATGTCCTACTCCGAATGTAAACATACTGCAACAGTGGCGGATCCGGGTTGGGGGGGGGGGGGACGGGGACGTGCCACAGAATATCAGACTTTCGTCCCCTTTAACATGTTGTATAATGAGGTCTAGTGTCGAAAAAAGAGGAAAACAGACAAATAATAAATGCTCGTCATATCATGTATATTATGATACTTTGCATGTGACTAACCTGAGATTACCATGCAATAATCACGTGATGTGAAATTTTTCAATATTCTGTGCCAATTATTCCGATCTTTATTTGACCTTAGACCTTTAATACAAATATATCACATTAAATTACAAAATAAACATCAGAAATGAATCCTTTTCCCTTTAAAAGCTGGCAATACGCCTGTCATGTATCATCATGGAACATTGGGCACATACGTTTATTCAAATTGCAGATCATTGCCCGAATGTTGAATTGTTCTCTAACGACATGACATCACGTATAATCACCATGATCATCAACAACAACAACAACAAATCTTCAATGGAAAGACCTTTAATTATAAATAGGTTCATTAACTGCAAAGTCCCCTATCCTACAGGGTATTCGGGGGGAACCGAGTAGAACTAGATGATGTTTTATACGTAGCAAAAAAGCCTTATCCTTGGTCAAGGATAGACTTAAGAAACTTAAGACATGTTAACGTGGGTGTAGTTCACAATCTCATCATTCTCACAATACTTTTTTAAAAATAGTCAAAATTGTTTATGATACTTACTAAGGAGTATGGTTTCTGCAATATATACTAGGATTGTATTTAACTCTCTATTCCAATGCGCATATATAGTGCATTTTGCTTTGATCAACACAATTTAGAGGTAACGAGTTAACAATTATATATTATACTCACTGTTTGCCTAGATCCTGCTTAATGCTAAATGAATCGTGGAATGAGGCGTCGAGTCCACTACTCAGAAAAATATAACAAATCCAATTGGTAACAAGTGATATGAGAGGTCTATTCTAGAACGTGTTATAAAGGCGTTTACAATGTCTCTTTCACAAGATAAGAAGAGAGCTTGTCTCTTTAGGCCAAGAGCATTAGGTCAAAATAGGCTTAAACCTGGAAATTTTTGGTAACAAGCTGATTTTTTCAGGATAGCTCCAGGAATATGTCTAGAATAACATACTAAAAGTCCTCGTATATCCTCCTTGAGCGTTTTCCGTAATCCAAGATGGCGTCCAAAATGGCCGCCATTTCCTGATTTTCTTATAACTTTGCAACTAGATAACCCAAATACAAAATTTAAATGTCTAAATATATGTTTTTTAGCATAAGGAACTCATTAAAATACTTGTTGATAAATTTTGAAACACACAAGTAGCTATAAACCACTTTTAGCCCTTCCCGAAATCCAAAATGGCGCCCAAAATTGCTGCCATTTCCTGAATTTCTTATAACTGTGCAACTAGATAACCCAAATACCAAATTTAAATGTCTAAATATATGTTTTTCAGCATAAGCAACTCAACCAAATACTTATCAATAAATTTTGAAACACACAAGTGGCAGTAAAACCACTTGAGCCCTTTCCGAAATCCAAAATGGCGTCCAAAATGGCCATTATTTCGAATTTATCTCACTGTATTATTAGGTGCGTTATGAATACAATCAAATGTCTATACTAGAAAAGCACTATTGTAATACATATCAGTACAAATAAACCTTTCATTAAATAATTAAATATTTCTTATACATAACGTATACACACCCACCCACCCACCCACACACACATGCACACATATGGCTGCTTCCATCAGACTGACAGTGTGCAAACCGTGAAGAGTACTCAACGTTAGATGGAACTGAAAATGGAGACACATTAGTACCAATTACTGTCGCAAAGGCAAAAGTCACAAGGTTTCAAACAGGAAATGCACCTCAATAGCACATGCCATGTCATCTCTGCTAGTAGACCAGGTCATTTCTGCTATAGTAGACCAGGTCATTTCTGTCGCCAATATTGTTGGAATGGCTTCGTATAAACACCGGAAGTGCAACATGAGCTTTGTCCTTTATGGATTGGTTTCATGAAAGTGGCCATGCAGAGTGACCAGTACGAGAATTGAAACTCTGCCCATCATAAATTTAGACCCCTCCAATCCGAGTACCATCTACACGGCACTATACTTTGCACAGTCACAATGTGAAAAACATATAACTTAAGAATATGTGCAGTAACATTTAACCAGCCCTCATACTTCAAGGCAGCAGAGATTGTAGCTTCTTCTCAAGACCTAGGAAAAGTAATCGTCCGTTTTGGTGGATTTCACCTCCTCATGTCATATCTCGGCAGCATATAGTCCACGTCATGGGCAGAAGTATGCTTGTAGAGCTATGGGAGACAGTGTACGCCAAAGGGTCTGTCATACATATGTAAGCTGGTCATGCATTGTCCCCTTCTCTTCGTGCTCACAATCTTACTTCAGCTGCCCTCATTGGCGTGTTGATGGGTAAACCTGGTGTCTTAGACAGCATAGATAAGGACCACTTAGCGAATCTGTATGGTGCACTCCTCAACCAGGACAAGAAGGTGACTGCTGTACCTGAGAAGAGTGTGTCAAACAGTTAAAGTCAGATCATTTCACAACTCATTGAACGGGCAGCAAAACACAGTAGGACAGGGAAACTTTGGTTGCAGTAAATCCGACATTTATGTGTCTCTTCTGCAATGTTTCATTCCAGCTGAAAGGACAGGGGACTGGAAGCTCCATCTCAGCTGTGTGAGGGAAATGATACAAAATTTCTATGCTGCAGGACATCTTCCCTGGTTCAAATATGCCAGGTTGTTTTTACAACAGATGGAAGCTCTACAGCAAACCATGCCAGGAAATGAATATACACAATTCGCAGAAATGGGATACTTCACCATCCGCCGTGTGGATTCATTCTGGGGTGGAAACTTCTCTGATCAGACCATTGAAAAGTTCCTGATGCGGCAGCTGAAAACATCTAGAGAAATGACTGGTGGACGTGGAATCACAGACAGTATATTGGCTATTAAAGTGGGTTCATGCACTTCCTCACTGTGTTCCTACCTGATGAACTGGAACAGTTCACCGGAGTACACACTGGTACACCAGAGCAGCATAAAGACATACAGCAAAGTACCAGGTCAAGAGACACTAAAGAAAGATGTATCTTTGTTGGATGGCTGCAGGCACATCACCATTTGCTTGATACAAAACTAATTGCCTGGTCTCCTTGTCAACTGGCATCGTCGCTGGCTTATCTGTTTATTGTGATTAACCTGTACAAATCGGCCTAGTAGCGGCATCCGAAACGAATGCATGATAGGAAGTTTACAGAATTCAAGCTACGTACATCGTAAGGACAAGGTGAAGACCATTGGTGCCAAGAGTAAGAGAGTGAAAATCAGGGGACAAAGCACATAAGTCAACCGAACACTACTGTTCAACAGAATAACATGTGTCCTGAATAACAACACTGAGATGGATTCGGTCTTTGCTTATGAACATATTCCCACGCACTTTCCCTTTCAAAGGTGGGGTGATGCGGAAGCCAACAAAGAGTTCTCTGGGTCTCCTGCTGAATTCGTTCTCCAAACAATCCAACGTGCCAGAAATGGTCTCTTTGTTTAAGATGGTGGTCGCCTACTGCACCCTTAAGCATTATGGAGCTCATTTGACGGTGGTGTTCGATGGATATGGAAGTGCAACTTCGACAAAGGTAGCTGAGCAGAGACGAATAGCCCAAAGATGTACCTCTTTATTTGATGATAATATATTATATGCCTACAAGCACAACCCAAAACAGCTTTCCTTGCCAATAGCAACAATAAGATGAGACTTATACAAACTCTACGTGACAAGATACGTAACAAGCAGGCAGAAGCGGATGCCACTACCCTGATTGTCTCTACAGCACAAGCAGTAGCAGAGTCAGAACAGGTGCCCGTTGTTGTCGTTGGTAAAGACACATATTTACTGGTCATGCTAGTTGCTCCGGCAACCACTTCCACAGATATGCACATGCTATGCCGCAGAATCCTGTCACGGTCTTCAACATTCATGAAATTCAGCATGCCATAGGGGACACTATAAATTGCCTGATGTTTCTTTAAGCTGTGACAGGGTGTGATACGGTCTCTGCAATCTACCGTCAGGGCAGTCGTAAAACTTTCAATATGGTCCACAAGAAACTCGACTATGGCTTGCTTGATACATTCGCAGTGGAAGCACCCATGACGAGGTAAAAAAAAAAGCTGGGAAAGCCTTTATGGGGCCAGCAGTTCTTGATGACTACCGTCACACTGCATACAATTAAACGGGCAATTGGTCGCAGTTCTCTGAGTTCATCCTTTCAGTTCAAAAGTCTACTTCCAACTAGTGCTGCAGCAAAGCAACATCCATACCGCACCTCTTACAGTCATTATGTATGAAAAGCTTTAGCGACCTTGGTACTAATGTGCCTACATTTTCAGTTCCATCTAATGTTGAGTACTCTTCACGGTTGCACACTGTCAGTCTGATATCGTTGAGGATGATGGAAGCAGCCATATGTGTATGTGGGTGTGTGTGTGTGTGTACTTTATGCATAACAAGTATTTTTTAATTAAAATATTGTTGTACTGATATGTATTTCAATGGTGCTTTTCTAGTCTAGACATTTGATTATATTCATTACGTATCTACTTACAATGAGATACATTTGGAAATAATCACCATTTTGGGTGCCATTTTGGATTTCGGGAAGGGCTTAAGTGGTTTTACTGCTACTTGTGTGTTTCAAAATTTGTTAATAAGTATTTGGTTGAGTTCCTTATGCTGAAAAACATATATTTAGACATTTAAATTTGGTATTTGGGTTATCTAGTTGCAAAGTTAGAAGAAATACAGGAAATGGCGGCAATTTTGGGCGCCATTTTGGATTTCGAAAAGGGCTAAAAGTGGTTTATAGCTACTTGTGTGTTTAAGAATTTATCAACATGTATTTTATTGAGTTCCTTATGCTAAAAAACATATATTTAGACATTTAAATTTTGTATTTGGGTTATCTAGTTGCAAAGTTATAACAAAATCAGAAAATGGCGGCCATTTTGGACGCCATCTTGGATTGCGGAAAACGCTCAAAGAGGATTTATGAGGACTTTTAGTATGTTAATCTAGACATATTCCTGGACCTGTCCTGAAAAAATCAGCTTGTTACCCAAAATTTCCATGTTAAAACTAATGCTCTTGGCCTACTTGGTTATTAATCCGGTTTGACAGATGCCAAAACATGCAGTGTTTCGAAGAAAATGATCTAGAGTTCAATCTAATGCAGATTCCCTTTGCACAAATGTACTTTGTTCCATCAGATGTTCATGTAGTGACGGATAACCCGCGTGAAATGAAAGACATTAGCTGCGTACTTGGGGCTGTATTTCACCGTCTGGTGACGTGACACTATAAGCAGGTCTCTGATGCAAGACAGTTGGATCATGGGATCCTAAAACGAAAGCAGTGGAGATACATATAACTAGAGCTAACCAACCAAACAAAAGAATACATATCTCTTGCTCAGTGAGTCGGACCTGGTGGGTATTATGACGCAAATAATATCACGTGATAATGTGGCCTGGGCATTCCACTCAACAAGTGGAAACCTTAGTCTGTTCATAAACAGAAAATAAATTATTTTAAATGACGATGGGGGAGGGGGACTTCAATATATATTAACTGCCATTGCATCTGAGTACTATTTTCCACATTTCAATCATTCAAATCTACTACACTTTGGTAATTCTCGACAATTCCAAATTTTGTTGTTGTAAATGTAAACATGTTATTAGGGGAGTGGGGTAAGAGAATGACAGGCTTTAGTTAATTCCCAGCCGTTATTTGATTATGTTTTGAATTTTTTCATTCGAGTTTCGTTTTTTTATAATTGTTAAGCATGTGCTTATTCATTAACATCTAAATCCAAGGAAATTTATACTAAAATAAGAAACTTAAACTGAACGATAATTACCCCATAATGTTTGAAATTCGAATGAAGTAGGGAAATATATCGAAGAACAATGTAGGCTTAGCCTTACTTTGTCTCAGCTTTGTCATTTTTATTCCCAGGCCTGGCTGTTGTGAGTGTGGGTGAAGGGGAACGTATTGATGTGGTGTTTGTATGTAAAAAGTAAAAAGTAAAAAGTGTATTTAGTGGATGTAAGAGAGTAAGATATTTGAATGCAGTTCAACATTATTGTGAAGCTCCTCAGAGATTTTTGTATTGAGGAAGGTTTCTTAATATTTTATAGAAAAGTTAAAGATGTATTTGTTTTAAAGATTCACGATGGACGTGGATTTTCAGATTATTCAAATGAGGTATAGTGGGAGATATTTAGTAGGCCTAGGAAAGTTACTCTTGTTATTAACAGACTAAGAGAAATTCAGTATAAACTGCTTCATGGAGCAATATATACTAGAGAATACTTATTGAGATTCGGCTTTGTTGAAGATAACTTGTGCGCATTTTATAAGCAAAAGATTGAAACATATTTACACTTGTTCTGGGAGCGTGTACATGTTCAAGTTTATGGCAGAATGTAATAGCTAAGTTTGAGCTAAGGGAATTAAGGTCTGTCGACTGGATGGATATTCATTTAGGGTCGTCCGGTAATTCCCCACGAATAAAGATATGTAATACAACTATTTTTGCAATGAAATATTGGATATATAGATGCAGGGGAAAGTCCGTAATATTGTCTCTGGGTGATTTTCAACAAAAAAAATGTTGGAATTTAGGGAAGAAGAAAAGAATATTGGAGGGAGGGCAGGGAAATTAGCCTTATATTTACAGAAGTGGGAACAAGTGGAATCTTTAATGAACTTTTAACACTGGCTTATTGTAGTCTCGTTTTAATATTTGTTTTAATAGATTATTTCTATTATTCTGTCGTTCCAATTTTGGGTATTCTATTCTGAGGAGGCTTAGAACAGTGTGTGGTATATGTATGGAACTGTGGTCGGGTGGTGCTTGTGTGTATCGTCTGTGTGTGTCTTGTGTCGCATGGTGGGGGGGGGGTAGCTTTATTGTGTGGATGAGGGTGGATGGTGGACCTGAATATCCGGTAAAGTGTCATAAACAGAAGCCAAAATATTGTTACATTTCTCACTTCAGATATATCTGTTTGAGTTTTTCTCCTATATTATATTAGCGAGGAATGTTTGTATCTAAGCGCCAAAACGAAACGAACAAGTACCCAAATTTGGACATGCTTACACTTCAAATAGTTGTCCATTGCAATTTTACTCTAAAGAATCTATTCGACAAACATGTTTTTGAGCTTCTCAACACCCATGCTCTTCAGGTTACAATCAGTGATTATAAACAAAAAAATAGTGTAAAAACCTCCCAGCGTGAACATTATAACAAATGATTTCAATCTAGGTACGTTTCCTTTCAGAGTGTTCCTTTCAAATGTGCTTTGCTTTCTTCTGTTACCCTTGTTAGAAGCACAGGCGTATGAATTATCTTATTCACCAACGATACTGTGACATGATATAAAAGAGCGTGCCAGTCCGTACAGCATGGTATGACTAATATGAATCGTATATAGGTTTTTGTGGTTTCCAGGCAAAGTCACTCTTTTGTCTCTCTCTCTCTCTCTCTAATTATTATCATTATCATTATAATTAAGGGTACGTTTATGCTCAATTTTGAAGCCAGATTGAGCGATTTGAAACGCTCATCATAAACGCTCATCGTAACCGCAGTTCCACGGTGTACTGTTTATGCTCACTTCCCTGGCTCATCCATGCAGGCATGATTCTGGCTCAGAGCCAGAATCATGCCTGGAGGAACCAAAGAAGTGCAGTGCCGAGTCTGCAGCTGTATTCGCAAACCTGCACTGCGCATGCTACGTTGACCCCATTTAAACGCGTTTACAAATGATTGGGCGTTTATGCTTCCCCATAATCGCTGATTTTGCGGAATCACCGATCCGAAACGCATTACGATCTGTGATTCTACAACAATGAGAAAGGACGTAACCATGTTTTGAACAAAACGCGTAACTAAGGCCTCATTCTGGCCAGAAAAAGTTGAGCACAAACGTATTGTAATACAAGTGTTTTTATAATTATTTTTCTTGTTATTATTATTATATTTATCATTATTGTTATCATTATCATAATCATCAGCATTATCGTCATAACTAATATAAGTATTATTACTATTATTATTATTACTGTTATTAGTATCATTATTGTCATTATTGTGTATCATGCATGATCATCGTCCTCATTATTTATAGATAATAGTATTATTATTATATACGTCCTATCATATGCAATCATTGAGGTTATAACTCAGAGAGCTTTGTTGGTGAGAAGAGTCTTGTTTTTTTTTTTTTTTTCAATGATATTTTATTTTCTCCATTGCTTTTCACAAACAAAAACAAAATTTATAATAACAAGCAATAACAAAATCAATACATAAAATAATCTGCATGTTAATATTATTCCGTAGAATATGATTTTACATTCACAGCTATAAGTAATACAAAAGAACTTTTACTATTTACATCGATACTTACATCAGTGTTCAAGACACTCCTATAATGTTTTAAACAAAAGATGGCGCTAGACCACATTTGACAAGTTTTTTTCCTTTTCTTCCTCTCTCCAATGATATTTCATTTTCTCCATTGCTTTTTCACAAACAATAACAAAATCAATACATAAAATAATCTGCATGTTAATATTATTATATAGAATATGATTTTACATTCACATCTAAATAATACAAATGAACTTTTGCTATTTACATCAAATAAAGGATGAAACATGCATGCATGAAAAAGGCATGAACACAAAAAGACATTTAAGAGAAGAAAAAAAAAATGAAAAAAAGAAAAATACTTACATACACACATACACACACGTGCACAGACACCCACTTAAAACATGCCTACATTTTGTGGGAATCTCGACCATTATATCAGCCATGTCCATTTCATTGCTTCTATTCGCTTTCCTTATTTTATCTATTCTGCACGAAGTTATTCTAAATTGTCCCACTTTCTAAAATGATATGTGAGTGTACCTCGGTCCCCAGCTAATTTCTTCTCCTCCTTTCTATTTTCTAATAATCTTTTCTTAATCTCCAAATAAGTTGGTGGTTTTTGTCTATTTTTACTATCTATAAATATCATATATTTTATCAAAATTATGATATGATTTAATAACTGTTCCTTCCCTATGTTAAACTCAACTACCCCTACATGGATACCTTTCCAATTTATATTTGTAATCTCTACTAAATTAAATAAATTCCCACACTCTTCCCAAATTGGTTTTACTTTCTCACAAAGACAAAATAAATGCTCATAAGTTTCTTCATATTTACCACAAAAAGAACATAAATTACTATTAACCATTTTAAATGTATATAAATGTAATTTAGTATATATAATATTATAAAGCATTTTAAATTGAAATTCTCTAAGCTTACTATTCAATGTGCACTTTCTAAGTCTTAAAAATATTAGTTGTATATCTTTTCCATGAATATTATAAGTCTGTTCTAAATGTCGTTCTGCATATGATTTTTCTACTCTCTTATTTAATAAAAAAGCGTATATAATTTTTGAGGTTATTTGATCTAACATATATACCTTTTCAAACATAATAATATCCATATCTAATTCCCTATCTATATTTGAGTGAGTATTTTTATTTAAAAATTGTTTCCATGAAGACGGGATGCCAAGAAAAATATGTTGTATTTTACTAATTTCTAAACTATTTAAACCTTTTCTTTGAAATTCCTCATTAGATTTTATATTACCTTCCTTATCAACAATATGATGCAACTTATACACATTTTTGTTAAATAATCCCTCATCAAAAGGAACATGACCATCGATAAAAACAAATCTATTACTATAGATAATCTCATTCCTCCTAGAAACACTTTCCTTTAACAAAAATATTCTCGTAGCCATCCAAACATCCAACATGTCTCTATAAAATGCTGGTAATACTAATTCAGATATACCTACGGTTGCATTATTATAAAATATCAAAATTCCTCCAGCATCTTTAGTTAAATAATTAAAATATTGTTTCCATCCCATGTTTGCATCCCCCGTTAAAAGTCTCTTTACCCACATAATCCTCTGCACTAAAATAAATAAATGAAAGTCCGTTAATCTTAATCCACCTCTACAATAATCCAAACACATTACATTTCGCTTTATCTTATCATTTCCTTTCCACAAAAAGTCAAAAACCAGTTTATCCAAATCTGTAAATACCCAATTTGGTACTGGTGTCAGCGCCGATACATAAATCAATTTTGACAAAATAAACGTTTTTATCAATTGAATTTTCCCCATTAAAGTTAAATCTCTTTGTTTCCACCAAGACAACAACTTTTTTATTTTACTCAAAATTTCCTTATAATTTGTCCTTTCCTGAATTTCAACATCTAAAGAAAAATATATACCCAAAATCTTGACCATTTGTACTACTTTACCAAATGGAAGAGCAATATTTTCATTTTGAGAAGGGCCCAACAATAATATAAAAGTTTTTTCTTTATTAATTTTTAATCCAGAATTTCTAGCAAAATTTTCAAACAGTTTCCCCACCTTTTTAAATGAATTTGAGTCCCGAATAAAGAGAGTCATATCATCTGCATAAAGAATTTGTTTTACATGTACTTTATTAAAAGTAAATCCTTGAATTTCAGGGTCTTTATATATTGAACGAGCTAAAATTTCAATACAAAGTATAAACAAATATGCGGAGAGGGGGTCCCCCTGTCTAACACCTCTCTTAATATCAAAGTACCCAGTAGATGAGCCCCCATTAAAGACACAACTTTGAGCATTATTATATATAGTCTCTACCCATCTACAAAATGATGGTCCAAAACCAAATGTAAACAAAACCTTCTGCAAAAAAGTATGTGAAACTGAATCGAAAGCCTTTTCAAAATCAATTATCATCATATATCCAGGTATTTCATTGACTGATGTATGATGAATTATATCATCTATTATTCTAATTGCTTCACCTATGTTTCGATCCTTTAGATAACCCACCTGGTCGACAGAAATTAAATCATTTAAAACTTTTTTAATCCTTATAGAAAGCACTTTAGTCAAAATTTTGTAGTCTACATTCAATAAAGATATTGGTCTATAATTTTTTATAAATAAGGGATCTTTTCCTTCTTTATGAATCAAACTAATGACCGCCTGCTTTTGTGATGAGGAAAGTTCCTTCTTTCCAAAAGCTGAATTTACAGAATCTACAACTAAATTTCCTATCAATGGCCAAAAGAGTATATAAAATTCAACACTTAATCCATCATTCCCCGGGGATTTATTAGATGCCATTTCTTTCATGGCTGCAATACATTCACCGTTTGTTATTTTACCTTCACATAATGCACACGAATCTGAATTTAATTTTGGCAAGTCCTGAAAAAAATCATCCACAAAATCAATTTCCTCTTCCGATTGAGCATAAAGCTTACTATAAAATGTATATATTTCTTGCATAATATTTTTTTGATCAAAACTTATATCTTCATCAATATAAAGTTTATTTATCAATGTTTTCTTTTTATTAGACTTCATTAATTGGGTAAAATACCCAGTGTCTCTTTCTCCGCATTCATAGTGTGATGCTCTAGAACGAATTTTAATACCTTCATTTATATAATTATAACAATCCTGTAAGTCTTTTTTGTTTCGTTCTAAGTCATCAACTTTTTCCTGGTCTATTCCATTCAGCAATTCATTTTCCAGCTTCAAAATATCTTCTTCCAAATTTTCAATTCTTTGTTTTCGTTGTTTCGCCTTTTCTTTTGAATATTTTCTACTAACATTCCTAATTTTCATTTTCAAAAAATCCCATAAAACTCTTTTATCTTCTATCTCTATTCGAAATTCTTCTTTTAATTTAATAATTTCCTCTTTAATACAATTGATATATTCATTATCTTGACATAAACTATTATTTAATTTCCAATAGGATCCCTGAAACTTAAATGAATACATTAACTTATCGTAAAATTGCAATTGAATGGCTGAATGATCCGGAGCCGTAGAAGGTATTATATCACATTTTAATACTACATGTTCTATTTGCTTAGAAACAAACCAATAATCTAATCTACTTTGTATACATGAATTTACTTGCCTATACGTAAACTGTTTCTTCAATCCATTCCTTACCCTCCAAACATCCAGCAACTCAAATCTATCTAAAAAAAATTGTTCAAATAAAATATGAAATCGAGACTGATTGTATCAATTCCAAGTCCATGGCATGTTGACCAAGAGGGCGACAGATAAGGAGGATATTGATATGGACGCCTTCAAATCACACTCAACTTCCGATTAAAATATCAAACATGATAAATATACTATTGAAGGGGAAATAATCGAATCCTTCGGAAATAGTGGCTTGATAAGTTAATATTCTTTTGTCGATGAAGCAAAAGCAAGCTAATTGAACTTAAAGGCCCTCAGTATTTGGTGGAAACACGGAAACGAGTCTGTCGTTTGATGCAATGAATGCTGAAGACAGTATGACGTCATTCGCTGGAGTAGTCTAAGGATAGTCTTTACTCATACTAATGTCGATGGAACATCTTTTTCATGGCAAAAGTCGTCTTCTGGATTTTCGATTTCTTCTTGATTGCTGACCTTTACGCTTACCATTATAACCGCTCACATATTATACGAATATCATCTCCAGAAGCTTCAAATACCTCCTGCTTTTTTTATTTAAATCAATATTTTTGATGACTCGGTTTTTCACTTCTTTTGGAATTACATTTTCACACCACTGACACAAGACAAAGGACTATTTTCTGGAAATATCAGTGACCAAATTCATACTTCAAGTTTATTCCTTCTTTTCCCTTTAAGAAAATATGATTAAATTAACATGAAATATGTAACATAGTTTGAATGGAGCACGATAACTTGCATAATTTCAACATAATAATATTTATGCTTTTATAGCGCATAATATTCAGGGATATTTCTATGCTCTTACAAAGATTATAAAGTAGGTAAATTAGTCTATTATGAAAGAATCACGTACCTAGTGAGGAAGGGAAAATTAACTTTAGCGCATATCTGAATAACAAGATAAACTACATGTAGTAGAAATTAAGGTTTATAATACACTGTTTTCCTTTCCAATCACAAATATAACTAGGAATTATACAAACCTTGAATGGATCTCCTACATACATGTTATGCAAATGCGACAAATAATAGCTCAAATACACCAGAATGATAAGTCTAACAGCACAAAGTGCATAGAGCAAATCAATGTAACATTAAATATTTAATACTTAAATAAGTAAATTTAATTTAAATTGAACATGAACTTCACAACAAAGGTGTTCTTTTCACATCGTTAGACTATATAATAAAATAACATTCTCCCCCCCCCCCTTTTTTTATACAGCGGGGTTCCTCATTCTGGTATAGTGTAACGATGTAAAACATGATCTATAGTTCCAAAATAAGTCATCGGTATATATTTCCCTGTTATATTTACTCTGTTTACTTTGCAACGGCATAGTACAGGTATTCTCATTTCATATCATTTTATTTATTTCATTTATTTATTTCACTCTCTTTTAAAAAACATCAAAAGTATATATATGTTCGTTCATTATCAACATAACATAAAAGGAAGTGGGGAATCATGAAAGCCAAAATTGGCTTGATGAGAATGATCCCCAAATAAATACTAAGCATAAACAAGATACAAACTTATTTTATATAAAAAACATAGTACATATATAGTTGAGTCTGAAATAAAGTTCTGAATTGAAATTGAATATACATTCACAATAACAGAGGACAGAGGAAAAATAAATATAACAAGGTAAAGATAGTTACAGGAAGACAAGAAGAGAGAGAAGATAAGAAGAAAGAAGTTACAGCTTGAGTGTTACATTTTACATAATAAATGAAAATTTCATTTTGTTCCGCTTAAATAACCCTTGTACATGTATTTTAAGCGTTTTAATGTATTACACTGTTTTTAAGACATCTGGCAAACTATTCCAAATTAATGGGCCATACAAAAATAGGGAATCTTCAGAGGTTGAAGTACGGTGTAACGGTAAATGAGAATCAAGAGCGTGTCTCGTACTATATTCGTGGATTTGACAATTCATTGTGAAACATTCCCTAAATGATTCTGGTAAAGGTATATCTTTCAAAAGCATGAACATACCAGTGGCAACATTTAATAACATTATATTTGTATCTGTTTCTGTTACCATATATATATATACAATAAATAAAAGTTCATCATTTAGTCGCTTGTACTTGTATACCATGAACAAATGAAATGCACTCTTAAATCGTTAACCTTTTCTCAACATATCCCTCATCTTTCTGTCTCTTCTCTCTATCGTCTTCCCAGCTTGCCCCTTTTCATTTCTCGTTGTCTGTCTTTAATATTGGAATTATTTGTTGTTTATTACAAATTTGAGGTGCAATATGTAAAAATTCTTCTTCATTTATAATCTTAATTGTTGTTCCTTGTCAACTTTTGTACATGTAATGTATTCTTTTATATAATCTTTGAGTAATGCATGTATGCAAATTTCAAAAGTATCAGTCTTTGGACTGATTTGAAGGTAATTGTCTTTCAATGAACCTAGCCGAATGAATAAATGAATTATAAATGCATACAAATTAAAAAGAGATAGAGAGAGTTACGGGATTAAGGCCTAAAAAGAATTTGTGTTGCCCTTTAATAGGTGCCAAAACATGAATCGGGCGGTCGGAATCCTTTTTTTTATAATTTGTTTTCCCTCCCACTTTGGGCTGATATTTCTCAGTATGTTTTTCTCAAAAAAACGGTAATTTTTTTTTAATGCCGACCGCAGATCTCAAGATTTTGGGGTCGGTCGCAAAGGGCAATACAACATCTTTTTTTATAGGCCTTAGGGATAGTACAAAGTAAGGCCCCTTAAATGTTATACGGACAGATCCAATGAACAACTATGGGTATATGCAAATAAATGATGTCCTTAATTACAAAACTTTCCTTGGTACAAAAAACCAACAAAGAAACACAAACAATTATGCCTTAACCATGACAACCAATACGTATTAAGGGTAAGTAAACAAATTTTGACAAAATATACATCTATAATACCTAGCATATTTAAAAACAAACGTTTTTTTTTTCAAATACATTGTAATATTTTGAGAACATTAATTTGCTTACGTTACCACTATACCATGAACACTTAGAGAATCTTTTCAGTATTACAAATAGCATTGAAAGGAGGCAGCTGCTCATCCACCGTAATAGCGGGAATGCATGACTGTGTATTATATCTACAATGTATGCTTTCAGTCGATTAGAAGGTGTGCTACCCCTTCCCATCGTCTTTGATTTTGATTATCTACCTATACATCTGTCTATAAAATAACCGCCATTTGCAATAATGAGCGCAACGCCTTGATACTTCATAAGCGTAAACGTTACATAGTCTACTGCCAACGGCATAATGAAATCGGTCAACATTATGATAGCATTATGATAGAGCAGAGTCTAGACCGACTATTTGATTTAAATCAGAATTCTGCACAGGATGTCTCATGGAAGATATATAACATATCACGAGTGCAGAAAGCAATCTCTCCCGTATTCAATGCTTGCAAAAAGCCGTAATATGATTTCGTTATCTTAAAATCAGTGATAATGTTTTTGATGTATTTGAGCTCTTTTGTGTACTGAACAATGCTCACTAGACGCCGATCACGCTTAACCCATGCAATGATAACTGAATCATCCTGACACACAACAGGGTAAGAGTAATCACCACCTTTGCGGATGCTATGAATGATAGCACCAGACACATCGTTGATCACTTCTACCTGAGACGGAAAGTGGAAATTAGATGTACTCGTACTAATGACAATCGTTTGACTGGATGTCAGCGCAAACATCTCGTTTGGTACAAATCCGTCACACGTTATCTCTCTAATTGCCTTCCCCCCTTCTGGCTTAAATACCTGTATTTTCGTGCATTCATCGTAACCTATGAAGATTAGCCCATCTTTGCCTACAGTAAGACCACCACATACACCTTTCGTAACATCCTTTGTTTCAAACGTTACATCAAGCTTTTCACAAAGCTCTGTGTACAAGGAAATTCTGTTATGAGTGTCGCGTATGACGTATCCACCATCAGGCATGAAGTGTAAGGCACCAACATTTACCGATTTCAGAACGGTATCTTGTATGATGCCCTCAGAAGAATATATGACTATTCCTCCATCTCCACAACCAACAGCTATCTCATTCTTTGGTGACAATACCACCTCCTTCATGTTTTTTCCAGCAGGTAATGGAACTTCCGTGCGCAGAACCCATTTAGACTTCGTATGTGTAGGGACCTCCCTGGTATGTGTTAGCTGGCCTAACTGGAGTTCATCCGATCCCTGACTCTTGAAGCCAATTCTTTCACCTTCCTCAGCGATTCTTCTGGGCAGCTCCTCATCTGGCCTGATCCGGTTCAGAAGCTCTTCCAGCTGTTCACACGTCGCTTTATGTGCGGTCAGAGCATCTGTCTGGAGAGGAAAACTAAGACCATTCTTAACCAAGTCCAGAACCTTCTTAGTCTCGTATATCTGCTTACGAATCGGCTTCTCCATGTCTCTCAACGAAGTCCTAAGTTTCCCTAGCTTGTGCCCAATTTCATTTTTCAACACCCTCTTTCTTTCCTTCAATTTCTCAACTAATTCCTCAAAAGTCGCATCTATTTCATCATTGAGTCGTTCCTGTATGTTGTGCACCCTTTTACGCTGGTCCTCGATGAAAGTAAAATACTTGTCAACGTTGCGTATCTGTGCATCCGCTTCTGATGCAAGTTTCTCGACGTGATTCTTTTGCTCAGTTTCATGTGCTCCTGCTTCCAGGATAGTGTGAGCATCCTTTGCATGCTCTAATAGGCCACACTTGCAGCAGACATACTTGTTACAGTTGAGACAAAAACATTCTTCGTCGTAGTTCGGATGTTTTCGACATTTGTTCCATTTTCTTTGCAATGAAACTTTTTCTTGATTACTGTTGGAGCAGACACGGCCCTGTGTCTCCACATCTTCAACAAGTGATCTGACTGTTATGTTTGATGGCAGTCTACCCACGTCTCCACCAAGAACCGAAGTCTTCTTCCTGCACGTAGGACACGACAACTTTCCACGAGACTCCAGGAGAGTCTCAAGACAACCCTTGCAGAAGGTATGAGAGCAGGTCAGGTTCTTGGGTTCCTTGAAGAAGCTCAGGCAGATAGGACATTCGAGGTTCTTATGGAAAGCCTCATGCTTCAATGAAGTAGCCATCATTGACAACTCAAGCACACGACCTGAGGAAGAAGAATAAAATTGTGAATTAATTGGCCAACTCAAATAAAAGTGTGCAATATTTTGTTAATACTATAAAGCTGGCTATTATTGCACTAAAAAATGTTAAACATATTGCATTTCATAATTAATAGGGCCTTCCCGGTACAACATTATGCAATTACTTTACGCTTCTTCTTTAGCACTTACATTACGATCAAAGTAGCTCTAACGGCGACTCTGCTTTCAGTAAGAGGCATATGATAATGTTTCATTCAGCAATTCAGTTGTGTGGGTAATTTTTTTTTTTAATTGAGTGGGAGTTCCCACTGATATTCATAACAGGAAACATTATATTTAACCTTTGCACAGCGAACCGTTTACCCACGCACATCTCAGCAATCTCTCTTGTCATAACAAGTTAAATATTTAAAGTATGAATTTTTTTCTTCCCCTTTTTAATAGGGGTGTAATTCCCGCTCATGAATATTTTTTTGAATAAACACTGGTACTACCTGGCACTGGTACTGTTTGATTACGGTCATATCTATTTGCTAATGCCATACTCGAGTTATGCGTACCTAATATCTGTATTTCATTGAGGTATTATGCACATTGAAACTCAACTGGGTGAACTATCTATTAGTATACTTTTAAGAACGTTTTTAATGCTGTATTACACATATCTGGCTACTTTCATCTCATTTCTCTTTTACTTTCCTTCATTTGTTCTTCCATTCTGATCTTTTACAACCAAATTTTACTCTCGTACACTATCCTTGCTTCTCCTCTCTACCACCTCTCCCTCCATCATGTTTCAACCCTTACCTCAACTCTGTTCAGTTCTTGCTCCCTTCGACTTCATTTCTCTCATTCTTACTACACTTTACTTTGTTCTGTTTTCTTTTATCTCCGCTCCAATTACTTTTGTTTCTCTCTATTTCTAACTATCTGCTATGTGTTTTCTGGTTTACCTGTCCATGTAATGTATTCTACTGGGCTTTTTTGTCTCGATCTAACTGTGGTGTGTTTATCTATTTCCTGCTTACTTTGTTATGCCCATGTATTGTTATGTTAAATCATCCATATGTATGTCTTATACAATATGTATGAATTTGTAATTTGATAATCTCTTCTGTGAGTCTATGTTAATATAATGCCTATTTGATTTTTTTTTAAAGAAACAGCCAAGGAATTATTTTTAAGCCAATTGTACTTTTGTATTGTGCATCGGATCAATCAAACTAAAATTAAAACTTCTGATCGAGGAATGTGAATGCATTGTGTAAGCTATTGTTCAGATTATTCCTCTCTTTGTTTTCTCTGTGTGCACCCACAAATCTGGAGACTGTTGGCGGTTCTCCCTCCCCCCCCAAAAAAAAAAAAAGTCAGGAAAGTTATTTTGATACACCCTTCCCCCCCCCCCCCCCCCCCCCGCCTTCCTGGACTGAGAGACCCTGGGATTTGAAGATATGACCAGATTCTAAAAAACATGTCCAGTTGGACAACAGGAAATTTCTCTGAAAAACATGATTTTCTCAAAGTAAAAGTGTCTCTTTAACTTTAGATTGCGATTAGGCTAAATGAACGAAGATTGATTTTGTTCTTTTTTAAATATTATATTGCGCCCTCTTTCTTTTGAAATTGATATATGATGATCAATCTTGTCATATACATGTATAATAACACTCTTGGAAAACTTTTTTTTTCCATCCTTATTATTTCTCTCATTCTCCATCAAGAGTATTTGAGGCAGGGGCTAGGAGGCTGCAGCCATTTGATACTATTGGCGGGAAAATCGGATAACCGTCAGTCATCAGCAAGGCGCTATGTCAGTAGTTTCCCATTTGTTATAATCTAATCTACCGGTAGTTCAATTGTAATGACAACATTATTGGTATATTGCGTATACTTGCTCTTAAATAAAAAAAACAACACAAGTGTATATTGAGACAAGAGATACCTCCCCCCCCCCCCCCCCCCCCCCTTCACCCTGTATGTCTATAATCTTATTTCTTCGATTTTTAGAGTACATTTTTTCAGTATCATTTTCTTGAACTGGATGGCATCGGTAATTCGAGGATAAGGTATTTTCGGTTGAACAATGATTATTCAAATTTTCTCTTTTTCTCTATAGTCTGTGGTAAATGCCAATGCATATAGTATATTCCTATGTTTTACATTGAATACTTTTATTCCATTGTCGCTTTGGGTACCTCCATGCATGCCGATTCCCCTGTGTATGACTGAGCCTTGTAAATGTTGTTATAATCATGAGAGTGGATATAGTTCAGTGAATTCAAGGGATTCAACCACTAACTGAATGAAGCAGCTATCCCACTGTAGTCGTGGGGTGGGGAAGTTATCCCATAACTTTTAGAATGTTTGACATCATGTTTAGTCACTATGCAGATCAGTTACTAAGAGGGCACCCCCCCCCCCTCCCTCCCCCCTCCCCGCTAGCGACAAGAGGTCCGCTTTAAAGAACAACACTGATTGAAACCGTTTCGGTGTTCAAAACCTAAAGGCCCTCAGTATTTAATGAAAACTCGAAAACGAGTCTGATGCTAAGAATGCTGAAGGCAGTCTGACGTCACTCGCTTGAGTAAGAATAATTTTTACTCATACTAATGTCGATGGAACATCTTTATCATGGCAAAAGTTGACTCTGGTTCTTTCGATTTCTTCTTGATTGCTGACCTCTACGCTTCCCATTATAACCGCTGACATTATTATACGAATATCATGTACATATGCTTTCAAATACCTCTTGCATGTATTCTCTAAATCAATGATGACTCGGTTTTTCACTTCTTTTCGAATTGTTTTTCTTCACACGAATGACACTGAACAAAGAACTATTTTCTGGAAATGTCAATGACCAAATTCATCCTTCAAGTTTATCCTTCTATTCTCTTTAAGAAAATATGATTGAATTGAACATGAAATATGTAACATAATTTGAATGGAACATGATAACTCACATAATTTGATGATAATAATCATTATGCTTTTCCAGCGCAATAATGTCTCTATGCTCTTACAAAGATGACAAAGGAAGTTAATTAATCTACTATGACAGAAACACAAACATAGTGAGGAATGGGAAAACTTTAATGCATATCATACAAAAAGTACATGTAGTACAAATTAAGGTATATAAAAACTGATTTCCTTTCCAATTCAAAATATATCAAGGAATTCCTAAATTAGGCTTGCATACCTTTTATGCACATGCGACAAATAAGAGCCTAACTTGTTCATTTATATACATCAACATTACAAGTCTAACAGCATTAAGTACATAGAACAAATCAATATTACATGAAATAATTAATCTTTAAATTACTAAATTGAATTAGATTGAACATGAAATTCATGACGTTGTGCTATAGACTAACATAACAATATCACATTACATAATTAATCCTTAAATGAGTCAATTCATAGTTTGAACATGAAATTCCCAACATAGGTGTGTTCTCTTCACATCGTTGGGCTATAGACTAAAATAACATTCTTCTGCCACCCCCCCCCCCCTTTTTTTGTATACAGCGGGGGTTCCTTTAAATACAACCGGTATAGTTTAATGATGTAAAACATGATCTACAGTTCCAAACTAAATCATCGGTATCTATTTCACTGTCATATTTACTCTGTTTACCTTGCAGCGGACATACTATATCTGTGTTTGTAACTGCCGTATATATATTCCCAATTATCAAAAGCTAGTAACTTTGTCGTTTGTATTATGATTCAAATGTAAACCATGAACAAATGAAATGACACTTTTAAATCTTTTACCTTTTCTCAACAGATCCCTTATCTCTCTCTCTCTCTCTCTCTCTGTTCTGTCTGTCGTATTCCCCACCTTCCCCCTTTTCATTTCTCGCTTTCTGTCTTTATAATTGGAAAGATTTTGTTATATTTATTATAAATTTGAGGTGCAGTATGTTTAATAATTCTTCTTCGTTTCTAATCTAAATTTTTGTTCCATGCCAAATTTTGTGAATGTATTGCATTCGTTTATATAATTTTGAACAATGCAAATATGTGCATTATGAATTTATCAATCTCCGGACTTATTTACAGGGAATTTTCTTTCAATAAACCTAGCCGAATGAATGAATAGATGAATTATATAAATACATGATAAGCAAATAGAGATAGAGGAAGGTACGGGATCAGGGAATGTACAGAGTAAGGCCCTTAAAGATACTATGTTCCCATTTGCAGCCAACATCAAATTCTGTAGAACTTTGCAGGAATTAGGAATATGTCATGTATGTCCTTTCTGTGAAATTTAAACGTTATCAGTGTCCTAATATTCAAATTATGAGAGGACACCTGTTTACTTGCTAGACTTCACTGTCATACACTATTGAGTGACTGACTGGCTTTTTTGTCTTACTTCTTTGGTAATAACATAAATAAAATGGGCTGTAAAGGGTACATGGGCATTTGTCTACATCAATAACTCACTTCTTGTATTGGCCAAAATTAAACTGATTGAATCTTTGCGCAGCATAAAACGTACGACCATTCGGTACAGTGGTCTGAAAATCAGACTATTACTTATTAGCTCTACAGTGCGTCCCAGAAAAAACGAAACCGAGAAGTATCGATGTTTTATCATAACTTAATCACAACCATAATTAATGAATGATACATATTTGGAAAGCTTAGAGTCTCCTCTTTCCGTTGATGCTACTTAGATGATGCAATTTGAAGGAAGGAAACCAAAAAGACATCTGGCGGGCGGTATCTGAATTTCGAAGAAAAATTAACATTTCTAGAAAGTTGAGTTTCTGCCCTTTCATATGACACCTCAATCAGGAAAAATGAGCGAGGAATGACAAAGTTCTGTTTGTTTAAAGTAGTGCTTGCATTTCCATAATTTTATTAAACGAATTCGTTTTCACTGGCTGCCTGCCGTATCAATAAACGAAATTAACAAAAGACTTAACTCCGTTTCGTTGACAATCAGCCGTAGGCGAGAGTCTTCATGCATGGCTGATAATGAAATTGGTCAACATTATGACAGCGTTATAATAGAACAGAGTCTAGACCGACTATTTGATTTAAATTACATTTCGGCAAAGGCTGGCATGGCAGGAGCACTGAAAGGATTGTATCCGGGAGTTCCAACAATCGATGAACTATCATCTCATAATTGTTCGGGCAAAGAGGTGCCCCATATCTCCTAATTATTAGGCAGCAACCTACTCAAATATCCTATTCAGTCAACGATGTGTTTAATTTTTTTTTTAATTCTGGGTATATTGGTGACTATTATGAGCTGTGACAACGGGGACCAGGCAAGAGTAGATAATATTTATACGGTGCATTTATTCAATTAGACCGAATAACATTCTAAAATGATTTGGTTGTATAAGTTTGATCAACTCCACGTTTCATCTGCAAAACTGAAATTTACTCCCATGTCTCATTGAAGATGTAAAGCCTATTATCAGTGCAGAAAGCAATCTCTCCCGTTTTGAATGCTTGCAAAAAGCCATCACATAATCTCGTTATCTTGAAATTAGAGAGAATGTTTTTGATGTATTTGAGCTCTTTTGTGTACTGAACAATGCTCACCAGACCCTGATCGTGCCTAACCCATGCAATGATAACTGAATCATCCTGACACACAGCAGGGTAAGGGTAATCAAAAACATCTTTGCGGATGATATGAATGATAGCACCAGACACATCGTTGATCATGTGTACCGTATTACAACTACTCTGAACGACAATCGCTTGACTGGATGTCATCGCAAACATCTGCCTTGGTAAAAGTCCCTTACACGTTATCTCTCGTATTGCTTTCCCCCCTTCTGGCTTAAATACCTGTATTTTCTCGCATAAAGTATAACCTATGAAGATCAGCCCATTCTTGCCTACAGTGAGAGAGCTAATCATACCTTTCGTCTCAAACGTTACATCAAGCTTTTTACAACGCTCTGTGTACAGGGAAATTCTGGTATTAGTGTCGCGTATGACATATCCACCATCAGGCATGAAGTGTAAGGCATGAACTTCAACATATTTCATAACGGTATCTTGTATAATGCCCTCAGGAGAATATATGACTATTCCTCCGTCGAAACAACCAACAGCCATCTCATTGTTTGGTGATATTACCATCCCGCGCATGGTTTTTCCCGCAGGCAGTCGAGCTTCCTTGCGTAGAACCCATTTAGCTTGTCTTAGCTGGCCCAACTGGAGTCCATCCGATCGCTGACTCCTGAAGCTAATTCTTGCACCTTCCTCAGCAGTTCTTCTGGGCAGCTCCTCATCTGGCCCAAACTGGTTCAGAAGCCCTTCCAGCTGTTGACACATCGCTTTATGTGCGGTCAGAGCCTCTGTCTGGAGAGGAAAATTAAGACCATTCTTTACCAAGTCCAGAACCTTCTTAATCTCGTCTATCTGTTTACGAGTCGACTTCTCCACGTCTCCCAATGAAGTCTCAAGTTTCCCTAGCTTGTGCTCAATTTTATTTTTCAACACCGTCTTTCTTTCCTTCAATTTCTCAACAAATTCCTCAAAAGTCGCATCTATTTCACCATTGAGTCGTTTCTGTATGTTATGCACCGTTTTACGCTGGTCTTCAACGAAAGTAAAATACTTGTCGACTTTGCGTAACTTTGCATCTGCTTTAGATGCAAGTTTCTCGACGTGATTCTTTTGATCGGTTTCATGTTCGCCTGCTTCCAGGATAGTGTGAGCATCCTTTGCATGCTCTAATATGCCACACTTCCAGCAGACATACTTCTTACAGTTGAGACAAAAACATTCTTCATCGAAGTTCGGATGTTTTTGACATTTGTTCCATTTTCTTTGAAATGATTCGTTTTCTTGATTTATGTTGGAACCGACCTGGCCCTGGGCCTCCACATCTTCAACAAGTGATCTTACTGTTATGTTTGTTTGCAGTCTACTCACGTCTCCACCAGGAACCGAAGTCTCCTCCCTGCACGTAGGACACACCAGCTTTCCATGAGACTCCAGGAGAGTCTCAAGACAACCCTTGCAGTAGGTATGGGAGCAGGTCAGGATCTTGGGTTCCTTGAAGAAGCTCAGGCAGATAGGACACTCGAGGTTCTTCTTATTGACAGCCTGCATTTGCTCTAATGAAGTAGCCATCATCGACAACTCAAGCACACGACCTGATCGAGGAAGAAGAAAAAAATATGTGAATTAATTAGGCAACTCAATCAAAACTGTGAAATATATTGTAAATACTTAGTAGATGCCTATTATTGCACTGAAAAATGTTAAACATAATGCATTACATAATTAATAGGTCCTATAGCTACCTGGTACAACACTGTACGCTTCTTCTTTAGAACTTACGTTACGAAGTAGCTCTTATGGCGACTCTGATTTCAATAAGGCGTGTTATGATAATGTCTCATTCAGCAATGCAGTTGTATGAGTATGTTTTTTATCGAGTGGAAATTCCCACTGACATTCATAACAGGAAGTATTATGTTGAACCTTTGCACTTGTGATCCTTCCGCTCAACCTAAACGTTCACCCACGTACATCTCAGCAATCCCTCTCGCCATTACAAGTTAAATGAGTATGATTTTGTTTCCCCTTAGGGGTAGGATTTCTCACTCATAAATATTTCATGGATATCACACCCCAGATAAATGCCTCTAATAAAATCTGACAGATGCCCCTTTTCCTTTGTAATAGGTGCCCATTTTCTTTCTCTTAAGTGCTCCTTTTCAGGTACGAGAAGTGCACCCTTACCATTTCCGATACTAAGTGCCCTTCACCTCTCATAAATGCACCTTATCAAATCTCACCTTTCATTTTAACAAGTGCCTGTTTTCCTTTGTATGCCATCTTTTCATTATTACAGTTCCCCCTTTTCATCTCTGCTAATTGCCCCTATTCCAATTTGAGAGGTGACCCGTTTATATTGACCCATGTCTCCTAAACGCTTTCAATAAGTGCCAATCAAAACAGTGTGATGAGATGAAAATGAATTTAATCCGGAAAATCATAATTATAGTTTGAAAAGAGATCACCATCATAGGCTTATATAACTCGAAGAAATATCCCGATGGTAGACTTCAAGAAAAAACCTGTACAAGTCAAACACGTTGACCAACTCAGAGGGCGCTGTGTACTTATTGGTCACGACAGGGATTAAGGCGAGGCGTCAAAAATAAATATACCAGCCGGCGGCAGATAACTGCACTTATGCGTCTTGGTTGCATTTTTTTAATTAGCTGAGCCGGCTACCGCTGGCGGTAGGAAATGGCATCCAAAAGCATGCGCCGGCTGCCGCCTTTCGAATGGAAACCAAGCCTCGGAAAAAGCTAGAAAACATGAGCTCAGCCTGGCTGCCGCCGGCAGGAGGACAGTGATATGCCGCCAAACTCCAGCCTCTCGCATGGAAGCCGAGCCTCTTCTTAATGAGGTCGTCTGGCCGCCGGCCTACCTGAAACAGCCACCCCGCGGCCTGGTTCACCGCCACATCCTGCCAATCGATATCTTCATAAAGCAGAATCTAATTTGTCAGAGCAAAAGAAACAGCGCCATCTTATGATCACTGATAAATAACTCGAAAAAACAATATAGCCTTGCGAAAATAATCTTTTCAGATTGGACAGCCTTATAAACCCCAAAACAACAATAACAACTTGTCACTAGAGACAAATATGTGGTCATTCTTTTCTGATATGCCTTTTTCAATAAAGAGACCAGTCGTACCGTGGATATATGTGGGCTCACTTCATGTAGATGCATCCTGCCAGTAAGGGTTAGATGCCTTGTATTTTCATATTCAAAAAAATAATTTTGGTAACAACATAAGATTTGCTATTTTAAATTACTGGCTCGCCTATTGTTTATAATACCCAAATCATATATTTGTCTTTATTTTTGTTATGCTTCAATGATATAAATCCTATTATAAACCTTACTTTAAGAATCTTTCCTAATCCTGCCATCTGATTGGTTGAAAGTAAAGTCGTGATTTTAACTATGCCCGCCAAAAAGTCGAGGTGAGGGAGACAATATTATCTTTGTCAAGTCGAGGCGAGACAGATAATATTTATAATATATTATAATATGCCGCCGTCATGTTTTCAAGTTCTGATGAGTTGCGTTTGAAAGATAGAGTCAAACTATGCCCGCCAAAAAGTCGAGGTGAGGGAGACAATATTATCTTTGTCAAGTCGAGGCGAGACAGATAATATTTATAATATATTATAATATGCCGCCGTCATGTTTTCAAGTTCTGATGAGTTGCGTTTGAAAGATAGAGTTCAGTCTAGAAATCAGGGGTACTTGGTTTTTCGAAGAATTTAGAAAATATAAATCTAACGTACATCTCTATCAGTTATTTGGGGACTGAATAGATAATAAAAACAAACATGTCAACGGCAAGCAAGACAATGAAGCATATGTTGTCATATAGCTTTTTATTAAATGAATTTTCTGCAAATATATTGAGTAAAAAGGTCGATAATAGAAAAGGGTAGAAGGTATAAACAGTTTTTCTTCGAGTGTATTTTTTTCCGTTTAAAATAGAAATTCTATAGCTCTATTAAAGAAGAAAAAAAAAAAAAAGCTATGTCGAAAATATAAGTGCGTGATTTAGAAGGAAAGATAGAAAATTGTCCGGCCAGCGCACGTCTTAATTATCTATCTTTAAAAAGCGGCCAAATTCAAAGAGTCGTTTAAAAAGCGATTAGGAAAGAAACGTCACGAAGATGAACTCTATCAAGATTACAAAACTTTTTACATTTTGATTCGGACATAATTATGAACCCTTTCTTAATTACGCAATTTAGAATGGGCCTTTTCTCATTCATTCATTAAAAATGGTTTACTCTAATACTTTCCTCGCGGCCGCGAAAGTTTACAAGATGGACATTTCAAGAGGGACATTGGCAATACAAATGCATTATTGAAGTATCATGAATAAAGCAACCGCATAGAAAGAACAATAAATAGGCATTAAATCAATGAGACATGTTGAACTAAATAAGGTAAAATATGACGATAGAGGGAAAAGTAAATATACAACAAGGATGAAGGGGAGAGGGAGAGCGAGGAGAAACAAACGGCGATGAAAAGAGATTTTTTTTAAATGAGACATGAAGAGAGAAGAAAAGACACGAGTGTTGAGAGAGATTGAGATGGATAGATAAGAGAGAGAGAGATAGAGAAAGAGTTAGTGAAAGAAGGACACAGAGAGATAAAGAAAGAAAATAGAAAAAGAAAGAGAGAAGGATAAAACAGAGAAAAAGAGAGGGAAAAGAGAAGAGTTACAAAGGAGTGACAGGAATATACAGGTGATAGTAAGAAATAACTTAATCCTCGATATCAAGGTAAAAGTCAAATCTTGATTTGTTCACGTTAAATACACACACAATTTAATCAATACGTATATGATATCTGAAATGTGTGGATAAATATAGAAAGAGATGTGTCAAGAGGAATTTTCTTAAAAAGCAGCCTAGTGGATTATTACAGTTTCATTCGACGGTCTGGTAGAATACAAACATTTCACTGTTCTGATTGATCAAGTATTATTATAAGAATCATACGCAAACGCTTAACCTTTATTAAGCTATGGTCACAACTCAGAGCGGTGACCGACCGATTAGTAGCCTGCTCGGTCGCCGCTGGTTATAGGCATCGCCCAACGATTTTTGGAGAAGTCGAGCAGGTTGTAGATCCTCAGCGACAGGCGCGGATCCAGGATTTCTTAGAGGGGGGGGGGGGGGGCAAATTTGCGAGCCAAATGTTCGGATGTAATGGTGGCGAACAACAACGTAATGAGCAAAAACGCTTGGGTGGCAGACAAAAAAAATCGGCATCACCCCATTCTCTTACATGCGGTTTATTAATTGGCGTAGGGTCAAGGGGGATGAGCCCTATAAAACTCAGGGTTTGAACCCCTCCCTTTAGTTTTTCTTATGTGTGTATTTTTTTTTAGCAAACCCCCTCCCCTTTTGTAATTTTTTTTTTTTTTTTTTTTTTTTTAAGTGACCCCCCCCCCCCCCCCTCTACAGAGCAAAATGTCAAATTTGCAAATTTCGAGACCAAAACAAAAAAAAGTGTCCCTTTCTCTCCTCTTTCCCTTTCCCTTCTTTTCCTTCTCTCTCACTCTCTCTTGTTTTTATTTTATTGCACCGTGTATAAGCATTTTCCTCCCATCTCTCTATTTATCTCTCTCTCTCTAGTATGATGTTCATCTTGTTCAAGCTCCATTTCTCTTTCGCTGTCTTGGTTCCACTACCTCGATCTGTTTGTATTATGTTGTCCTCATGGGTATCCGTCTCGACAACTCAATTATTAAAGAAAACAACAAGAGGCAAAGGAGACAATTATTCACAGTGAAATCAGTTGTTTGGTCGCTATTGTCCTGCTTGTTAGATTCTATTGTTCAGGTGCGGATTAAGGCTACCTAATCCCTTGCCTAATTTGAATCACCCAAGTCTGTATTCAGCAGAATTGGTGTATACAGTATTTAAATTCATGTTATTCTATCGGCATGGCATGTGTGTGTTTGAATGGGTGGGGGGGGGGGGGTCAACGCGATCGGACCAATATGGCAAAGGCCCTTCAGCATAATTACAGAGGCGATTTGTGATATAGGATTTCCCGGCCAGATTCGCGAGTTTGTCATTCGAATACATTTACTTTGCATTTGAGTTAGCGCAGATCGGCATTGCCATGCCGATTATCATTCAATTATCGTTATTTTATTTAAATTTGGATTTTAGTCGAAGGGTTTTATAGATTTATCATTTAATTTAGAAACTGCTCAACAAGCATTCAAACTAATTATCACTTGTCGAGGCGTCGTTTCTATCATTTACATTTACACCTGTCATTCGTAATCGAAATATGTTTATTCAAGTTAGGAATGTCACGAGGAAGAAATTTAACACACGTTTACATGCTCAAATTTTGTGACTCTAGTCCCTACCCCAGTCACAATATTGCACCCTTTCACCATAATACATTATGATAAATTTATGATGAAACACAAAACAAACAACTTCCTTACATACAAATTGACAAACATATTGAGACCATCAAGTCCGTAGAGGCAAGTCGTTTTTTCTTTCTTAACAATCAAACTTACATGCTGTTGAACATCAGATAAATGTAGGTATATGTGTATAAATGCAAGAAAATAAAATATGATGAAATACACATGAAGAAATCTTGAAAGAGAAAGAATGAGCTAGTATAAAAGGTGTATAATAAACGAGAAATGTATATTGACCATCAATTTAAGTGCACACAGTGCTAATTTGAATACTGCAAAATTATAAAAGTACACGGCGCCGCAATCATTGTGGTGGTGTACTTTTAGCATTCTTAAGTCAGAAAAAAATAATGAAAGACTAGCACATTGTTCATTAATTTGAATAAAACATATATAGATATAGAAACTTCATAGATTTGAAAACTAGTAAAAGAAATATAAACCAGTTATATACCTGACAGCACTAAAAACCGTCGAAGTTGAACGCAAGACAAATTAATTTTAATGACAAATTCGCGAATTTGGCCGAGCTAACTAGGGCGGAAAATAAATAATGATAATGAGGTTCTTTTTTACTTCACCAAGCTGTTGGATAAAAGTAGAAAGTGATTACAAAAGAAACTTCAAGAGAAAACATAAACTTTGTCGATCACAAGCGTGTGATTTTTAAAGGAGAAAACAAAAGTCCATGTTGTCAGGGTGTGTTTGCGTTATTAATTTCAGCTTTTAAAAAACGAAATATAAAAGAAAGTAGGCTTTTAAAGCAAATGTCTTAAGAGGAAGACACATGTGTTTTTTCTCTTCAGCGGAACATTATGTTAGGGGCGTGTAAATCCTATACAAAAAGCAATAGCTTTTTTGGAAATCTCGGACAAAATTCATAACAGTCTGAAAACAATTCAGTTTATCTTTACTGTTTAACATGATTTAAAAAGGAAGATGATCAATAGAAAAGAAAGAGAAGGGAGAGGGAGAGAGAAAGATAACTGACACTGTGTCAAATTATGATATTGATGTGTTAGTTATTATAAAAGGAGATCAAATGACAGAGAGGGGGAGAAGTCTAGAAGCCTAGTCTAGATCTGCATGTGTAGACTTTGTTTTGCACTTTTAGAAAGCCGCGTGCAAACTTTGAAATTCCTGTATCTAGTAAAGATCAATTTTTAGTTGCTATTTTATTTGACAACCATTCAAATATGATATGTTTTTCATTCAAATAGCAATTGTAAAGCTTGTGTGTTTGTTTGGTTTGTTTTTTAGCGTAAAAATAGAGTCTGTTTCTGCAGACTATGTACAGTTGACATCCTCGGGAAAAACTCACAGCGCGGCGACGCAAGGCTCTTGTTTGATCGCTATTGTCCGGCTTGCCAGATTCTTTTGTTCAGGTACGGATTAAGGCTGCCTTATGGCCCGGTCCCACTGGCCGACGGACACAAAACGTATGCATTAAGGACACAGCGGACGAGCAAAATTTCGAGGGTGGCTCCATCCGTTTTTATCCGCTCCAGAAATGGACAAAATTTGCGAAAATTTGCGAAAACAGAACGGAAAATAACGGACGTGGGTAGTATGTAGCGGGGATGTTACACGGATGTTCATCGGAAGCCTAGCGGATGAAAGCGGATGGAAGTGGATGACAGCTTTGAATACTTTATATACGAGATACATACGCTTACATCCTTTCTATTTCCGTGCTACTAACGATGTATAAACGTTCCATGTACCTTATCTTTCCTCCCTCTTTCCGTTTTCAGCTGCAGCGGATGTGAGTTGCGAGGATGCCCAGAGGATGCAGAGAGAATACAGCGGACGTTTAACGGATGATAACGGACATAGAACGTTTGTTGCTTGTATTTGTCGCGGATTTACATCGTACACGGCGGAAGTTCATCCGTTCTAAAAGTTTTGTGCAGCTCAAAACTTTTTGCGCGGATGAAATCACAGTGGACGGATGCTCGATGGATAGAGCGTATGAAAAACGTATGCAATGAGTACACAACGGATGCATAGCGTTTTCCAACGGATGGCAAGATTTTTTTACGTTCTACATCCTCTTTGCATCCGTAAGTGCAGTGGGACCGGGCCTTTACCTTGAATCACCCGAAGGATGTGGGCAGTAGTATGGGTATGGGCCCATTAGGAGGGGTGCTTAATGGTCTTTATTCTTAAGGAGCGCTATTTATAATAAGAAATCGGGTTCGTTATTCATATGAGTAGATTGAGGTTCACTATTCATAATACGACAATGTGGGCACTATTCATACTTTTCGTATTATGAATAGCGACCCTCACTTTCGTTTTATTAATAGCAGTCCTTACGAGTAGTGACCCCCAATTTAAATTATGAACTGAATGTGAATTATGAATAGTGACCCTCAACCCACTTTCAAATAGCGGTCCTTATGCCTTTATGCATTATGACACCCTTTCCGTTTTATGATTAGCGTGCCACGTTATTAATAGCTGTCCTTATGAATAGCGGTCCTTATGACTAGCGAGGCTACCCCCATCAGGATACTTACAGAGGCATATATAGTAGCTGGCGATTAATTGTATCTTTTATAAGTAGCCGATAATAAATAGGCCTTCTTTTCCTAGACACAGATCATATGTTGTCTTACAAGAGCTATATAGAGGCAATAGTGATCCGTCAAGATGAAATGAAACAGAACTCGCTGGCCTAGAAAATTTGGAAAAACGTAGACAATTTCGAAATTTGAAATTTTTTTTAAATCGGATGTTCAATATTTCATGAATGTTCTGTAAAAACAGTGAGTAAAAAGATGAACAAAATGTAGATTTTTTTGTTGTCGTCTGTAAAATTCTAGAGCTCTATTAAACAAAAGAGATAACAGGAACTAAACGTTGCGAATACAAGTGCGGGGTGGGACCACATCCCCGGAGGGATTTATGGATCATACGCCCATGCTACACTAGTCTAGTTCTGGACCCTATATAGATTTTTGTAATTCGCCGACTATAAACGTTAAGCCGATTGATGGCGCGATCTTTATTGGCTGCGATATCCCCGAGAACCGCGCGAGATAGGGTCTAGTCTAATTCATACAAGCTGACGTCATTTAACGACTTTCCCTGAGATTTTTCAGGGAAAGCCATTAAATAAGCCGCGCCCCCTAGCCAAAGTAAAAGTCTTTGCCTTGCAGCATTTTGAAGTAGTATTGGGGAAATCTGGTTTGATCTAGTGATAACATGATTTTATATTCCTTAAAAAAAGTGCTATGTTGCATCAGAATTAATCTTAAAATTTTTAAATTAGATGTATAGATGACCATTAAAACTTTCTCTTTTAACATTATTTCCTCTAAAGATACAATAAGGTCTGAAAATATAAACTACTGTGTTATATACATGCATAGTGTCTTATAAGTCCATGGTGCACACGCTACAGGGCTAGCTACACGTACTCAATAGCGGCATTGCATATCCAACTTCCAAGTTTTCGAACCGTTTGGTGATTACGATTGCATTTAATTGTGTTTCTATTACAGTGACATGTACCTACAGTAATGTACATATATTTCAAACGGCAAATTCATAATTTTATGTCCAATTTTGACACTATTTCGGGTTGGTGTACTTAGTGCACCTGTTTTATCTTGAGCAACATTCAAATTACGAAAGATGTACAAAATCATTCGTGAGGCCTTACTACTTTTTTCGTTTTCCAGAGTTATACGGGAGTTATACTCAAAATTTCCAATACTCTCGTCACGTGGATTTGTCTTTTTTGTTGATCTGAGATTATCATTTAACTGCTCTATTGTGATTGATTGATTGATTGATTGATTTTTATTCGACAAGCTTCCAACATACAACAATATACAATAATAACAGATCAAAAATAAGTCAGCTTGAACAGGATAACCCACGAAGCTCGAGAGCTTATTTCCAGTGGGGTCCCTTACAGACATGTATAACATTAATAAGTTAAAATAGTAATATTTACAGACAGATAAGAAAATTAAAAGAACTACTTATTAAAGATAATAATAATAGCAACATTAAACTGATGATAGAAATGATATTAAGTACGAGAAGAAAAAGAAGAAGGAGAAGAAGAAAAAGAGGAGAAGGAAGAAGAGGAAAATAATGATGAATTTGTAGAATTTCTATAACGTACGAAAACATAAGTATATACAACATGAAAAAGTATGAACCGACAGAAGAATAAAAATTTCAATCGTATAACATGTCATTCACTTCTCTTCTCTGACTGTCAAGTACACCCACAACAAAAAGTGAGTCATTTGACACATTTAAGCATAATTTTCGTGAGTCAGGTGTAAATTGACTCATTAGTAACAACCAATGAGTCTCTATTGACTCATTTATATTTCACCAGTGTGTCAATCATGAGCTGACGCATTTGCAAAATGCTTCGACTGACTCACATGGTCGTTGTGAGGATCTTATTCAAATTAGATAGTTCTTTGTGAGCCCATGTAAGTTATACGAGGATCGTATGCAAATTAGATGTTCTTTTGTGAGCCCGGTTATGAACAGGTGCTTAATGTAGATTTCCACTTCACTAGATGAATAGTTAAGTGTATTCAAGTGTACACAATATCTAGGTTCTGTCAGGTGTATAGAATTGCAGACTCTTGTATGACACATTTTCATTTGTGTGTGCTAGTAAAAATGCACATGCAGACTGCTCACTTGGATAATTGATCTTGAAGAGAGAGGTCTGTGTTACAGTTTTGGGGAGTATTTCCAAGGAAAGGAACCGGCGTGGTGTGGTGCCATGCAACCCAGTGCATGCTGAGACTGTTCTTCCCTCTTCTCAATGCCGAATTGTAAGTACATTTTTATACATCATTGCATGTAAACCTATGCCATTTTTATATGCTTAAACAGTCATTGTTATGGTCATGTAAAGAGGATAATAAGAAGTTGTTTTATTACTGAATGATATGTATTTTGTTTGGCTGAGTCCTTTAAAATATGGACATTTAAAGAGGATAGATATGAAGCTGTTTTATATCCGAATGATATGTATTTTTTGTGTGGCTGAGTCCTTTAAAATATGGACACTTTTGCTAATGTTGGAAACCGATGTAATACAAGTTGTATTGTGCATTTTCGTGTTATTTTAGGACCTATGCTATTAAGATTCCGGTCTTTTATTAATTTAGACGGCGGTCAACCTACGGGTCAACCTACGGGTCAATCTACGGGTCAACCTCGGCCATACGTATAGTCAACCTCGGACTACGTATACTCGGGCAACCTCGGCTAGGACAGAGAGGTCATTCAAGGGTTATCTTCAACCAGATCAACGGGCGCATCTCTAGCTTTCCACTGTTCAAGGCATCACTCGCCGTCGCTACTGGTTAACACACGTTCGTCGTTGCCGTCATTGTATATAGCTTCATCGAAGTATCAACGTTAAATGAACTCAGAGAAGACCACCATTTATTTAAACTTTATTGAATGCCAGTATCCTATTTACAGATAACTATTATTTAGTAAACAACAATAATATGATGTGTTTTATCTGAGCAAGGATATTTGTAATATCCTCTTTGATTTGAGTCACATTAAATGTTACATTCAACCTATATTTCTGGAATCCTTTGGTAGTCTTATTCAGGGTGGTTAAGTAGCTTTTTTTAGATTAGTGAGCTAATACCAGCGAGTTATCGCACGTGACAGTCGTAAAAAATGAGTCAAGATCGACATAAGAGCATTTTAGAAGAAAAAAGTGAGTCAACTTGAAAGTGAGGCTGTATGCATGCGCGCGCATGCTTTCGTGACGTCATCCAAAATGCGCATTCTCGAGCCATATTTGAATTCCCGATCGACGACGCGACGTCGCCATCTTATATCTTGGATTCAGAAGAGTTTTGACTGCAGCTAGTGAAAAATTGGTACGCATAATTATTCATATGGTTTTAAACGATGATTTTTATGACTGGATTCGTGGGCTGAATCTTCTGATTATTATACAAATGATGCATGCGTTCATTTTACGATATCCGCACTCGAGTTGATGAGGCTGTGTGTAACTTAACTATCACTATGAACATGACTGACAATGAGAGCGGACAAAATATACAGTTCCTCAGGTAGACAAAGGAACATCCCTTCACTGCTATTATGTAAAAATGTGTAGAACAGGTGTCACATGCATATTCACCTTTTTACATAATAGCTGTGAAGGGATGTTCCTTTGTCTACCTGAGGAACTGTATATTTTGTCCGCTCTCATTGTCAGTCATGTTCATGGTGTATAGATTCTACTGTATCGCACGAAGCCGTGTCGAATGAAAACATGCATGATCTTGCATCATTGTTTTATACAACGAAACTCCTAGATCCTTGTTATTTGATGTAAAACGAATTAATTCAAGATTGTTTCGTGACAGTATGGGTGACAAATAAATCTCAAGTTAAGGCTTAATTTAGTGCGTACAAAGTAGATTTTTCAGATTCGGGTAGCGGGACCACCGATTACATCGCTAAAATGTGATATTTTAGGATATATTTTCCATTGCAAATGTGGACAGTGACTCTGGCATGGTATGGTATGTGTGTGATAGGCCTAGGGAGTAGGGGGGTCTATGTCATGATGCACCCACAACAAAAAGTGAGTCACCCTTACTCAAATTGATGAGTCACTGGTTTGTCCGTACAGCGAAACACTTGAAGGATCATGTGAGTCACTATGACTCGATACAAATGAGTCTTATTTATCTAAGACTCACTTCAAGTGAGTCATAGTGACTCACTTCAAGTGAGTCATAGTGACTCACATGATCCTTCAAGTGTTTCGCTGTACGGACAAACCAGTGACTCATCAATTTGAGTAAGGGTGACTCACTTTTTGTTGTGGGTGTATTAGGTATTCCTTTAATTTTCCTCTTAAAATGATCATAGTTTCCTATTTCTTTTACACCATTGGGAAGGGAATTCCAATGTTTTATGGCATTGTAATAAAACGAATTTCCAATACTACCTACTCTTTCTGGTAAGTTAAAGTTGAATCGGCTATTTCTTGTATTATAATCATGTACGTCAGTAACAAGATCGAATATAATGGATCGACCTAGTATGATATATTTTATGCACGTGATGCAATACGAGTTGTTTTGATCTTTGGTCGACTTCAAGAAAACCAGCTTTAGAAAGTTCGCTGTAGCCAACATAAGTTCTTGGACCAGAACAGTTGATAAATCTCACCATTTTGTTCTGTATAATATTCAACTTCTTTTGATCTGACTTGTTTATGTTACTATACCATGCAGGGTTAGCATAGTCAAATAAACATTGAATAATTAAGAGCAAAACAGAGTGTACGTCTTGCTTTTAAATCCATACAACTTTGATATCTGTACAAAAATTTCAGACGAGAATTTGCTTTTTTTACAACTGATTCTACTAAAGATGAAAATGAAATTGCGCTAGCCAACTCAATGCCTAAATACTTCACAGACTCTTTTCTCTTGATTGCTTGATTATTGTGTGTCACTTTGAATTCAAATGACTTTTTAGAACTACTTTTAGAACAAAATAAAATGCTTTCTGTTTTTCCCAAGTGTAAAGAAAGTTTATTATCAATCATCCAATCGACACACGTATAGACAGCTGCTGTTCACTGAGCTTTTCCTCAATGTATTTAGGATCAGGATTTGAATAGAGTAGTACGCTGTCATCTGCGTACAATAATAGTTTGAAGTCTTTTATACATGAAATACACATATGATTTATATAACTTGAAAATAGAATTGGGGCTAAAATGCTTCCCTAAGGAACACCGCATGTTATAGGCATTAGTTTGGAACGAATATCATGAATGGCCACTACTTGGTGTCGATTAGATAAGTAGGATCTGAACCAATCTAAACTTGCCTTATCAAAACCCTTAAGTTGTAACTTCTTCAATAAGACGCAATGATTAACTGCATGTATCAAAAGCTTTTTGCAGATCAAGGAGCACCATACCAACAAAGTTCCCTTGGGAATTTCTCTCCTCAAATAATCAGTCAAATGAATTAGACATGTTTCAGCCGAATAATCATGTCGAAAACCAGATTGAAATTCATAATTATGATTTATTTTACCAGTAATGGATGACTCCGCGTTGTCTCCGTAACATAATGTCATCCTACATTCTAGCTCAGTTTATAATTGCAGTTATTCAGACTTATACTTTGGAGATGTACTTTCTTATTAGAAAATTCCAATTTCAGGTTCAATTCAAACACATTATCAGATGTGTGAAATGCAAGCCATTTCTACGCAACTTTCATGATTTTTTTGTTTTAAAATGGAATCCAAAAAAAAAGGAAAAAAAGAAGATAAAATAGAAGTTTGGTTCATTGCAAATTGCAATGAAATTGCTCATGCAGAGGGAGGGGGGGGGGGTGGGTACTCCTCTGTACAAGAAGATTACATACTTGCCACCACTAACTGGAAGACTTGTAGGGTTATTAATTCATAGAGGAATAAACACAATGATAACATGCCACTGCATGGCTTCCTATGATGACAAGTATTAAAATGTCATAAAATGGATGATTATGACTTGCTTTGCAAGTTATTTTTAAGGAAATCATAAAGTTGCACAAACCAGTATTATAAGTACTATACTTATGAAGGGAAACATAAATGTAGGTTAATGATGTGCAACGGTCATGTAAGGTTAACTTTTAATCAGCACTTCTCCCTTTTTAATTTCCTTTTTTTTCCCTTCTCCTTGTCTTCTCCCGGCATCTATAGTGTTTCTTATTCCGCCTCTCTGTCTTCCGGCCCCCTTCTATTCTTGCATGTCTCCTTCCCCTTTTATTCCCCTTTCTCCCACTTCCCCTTCACCTCCTTCCTTTATATCGAGTATGCAGTTCACATTTTTTACATGCGAAATTTCCTGGAAACTTATGAAAAAAGGCACTTCGAATTTTGATATATGGGTAATAACGTTTTTGAATAGAATGCAATTTGGGGAAGAAAAAAAATCACCTCAAAATCATGTTCTTTTGCTTAAAATTGCGTTGTTAATTAATTTCAATTCCGTTGAGATTGGTATAAAAATGTAGATAATTTGATCTACTTTAATATGACACGAAACTCATGGTGGTTCAAGGTTCCCTTGAAATATTATTAACAAAATACGATTTTTCGTCAAAAGGGCCAATAAAAAAATAAAAAATCTGAAATATTGTGTGATATGATAAAATCTTTCTAATAAATAACCTGTGCTTAGTTTGATAGTGGCAGGCATCTCAAAAACTAAGCATGGACCTTTATAAGCATGATATTTGACTTTGACCCTCTGTATTTTAAGGTACCAAATCTATATCAGCGTGTTGAAGGTCTAGTCTATCGTCATAAACGCATGCTGATAATTTCACCAAAAAAAGTGGAAATATTGATTTGATATCTAAACAAAATATATTTAAAATGACAACAATAATGCACAATAATTATTTAAAGTTATATATTTTCCAATATTTATCAATTTCCAGTGCACGTCTTTAAAAATGACGCTTATAGCTTTGTAATAGGGTCTTGCAAATAGACAACGTTGAATCATGCCGAACGCTAAATGAAAGCGTTTCGTGCAGCGAAGTATATTATAGCTAGGAATCTGTGCATAAGGCAGGGGAGTTCGAAATGTCACATAGCACACAGCAGTATGTGAATGAATATGCTATTGGGCGCTATCACTCAATTACGTAATAAGGCTTGATCTTTTGACCCAGTCGCAAGGTCGCTAGATTTTTGTCTGGACGAGGATCCCACGTGTAAAACGTAAAACATCGCGAGCGAAGTTTGATTGACGGCGACTTCATGAATATTTATGAATCACTTGTGTGTGAACTTTTGACCCTTGACGTCACTTGTAGCAATTGATCTGGACCCTATCTCGCGCGGTTCTCGGGGATATCGCAGCCAATAAGGATCGCGCCATCAATCGGCTTAACGTTTATAGTCGGCGAATGAAAAATATATATAGGGTCCAGAACTAGACTAATGCTACACCTAATTGCTGATCCATGAATACGTAAGACTTAAATGGCTTGACATCAGTTTGCATTGGCAATACGAACAAAATGGCAAATAGCAAAAGGGGAAATAGGGGAAGAAAAGGCATGACAAAGAGGGGGAGAAGTCTAGAAGCCTAGTCTGCATGTATAGACTTTGTTTTGACACTTTGAGAAAGCCATGCGAACTCTGAAATGTATGTATCTTCTAAAGATACATTTTTGAGTTGTTATTTTATTTGACAACCATTCAAATGTGATATTCTTGTATACAGAAAGCAATTGTAATGTTTGTTTCTTTGGTTTGTTTCTTAGCGTCAAAAGAGAGTCTGTTTCTGCAGACTTTGTACAGTATACATTCTCGAAAAACTCAAGAACACCAAGTAAGGCCTGTTCATTGTGACGTGCATGTACGAACACACAGTTCCATATTTAATCTTCAGCAGAGTCTGGCCTGGGAAAATCGAGTGGGTGGATATAAGGGGGGGGGGGGGGTAAAGACCCATATCATGATTCATTGAAATATTATATCCGTACAAATTATGGCTGGAATCTCTTAAATGTTAGAGCATTAAATAAGACCCACGTTTTCTTTTCAGCAATATTGGCGTATCTATACTACCGACGACCGGTCAAGCATTATATACCCCCCCCCCCCCCCTAGCTCTTTGCTTACGAATATAAATACTTCCTGGCATCCCGTTTTGTGTGTTTTTGAAAGAAAGACAAAGAGGGAGCATAATTGACACTATTGACATTTCTATTTTCCTTTTTATTAATATTATTGTTATTTCCACATTCATTCATTTTCATTCAATTATACACCATCTGAGCTTCCTCATTCTGGTTATGGAAAATTGTTGCTAACCGTTTTTAACATTAACATTTCTATCGCTTCTTTAACACGGGCCTCGAGCCTGAGATATATCGTTGGTAAATTTTCATTCGCTTTTTTCTCTTTCATTTTCAAGAAGCCAGGTGTTTTTTGGGGTGGCCTCGCCCCTTAACTCTTCTCCTCCCTCCCCCTCCTACATCCATGTAACCTATGATTGTGGCATGAGAATTCAGTACAATTGTATTATTAATTAACGTAGTCTATAGCAACCACTCGGCGCCTGATATCTCGCCACATTTCCTGTTATCTCATTTAGTGCAACATTTCTTATGTATTCGCTCAACAAAACTCAAATTATCAAACAGCGAGGAAAAATGAATAGAGCGTCATCATATTTTTATTTTGTTTGATGATTATCCTCCTTCTCCCTAGATAAGTTAAACTTTCAATATATCCAAAAAAGCTTTCTTCCTTTTCAGTTTGCTTTAAAAAAAAAAATTTATTAGACTTAATCGTATTCTAAAGAATAAGAATAAAAAAATATTTATATTTTGTAATTTCCCGTAGTGAAAAAAGGGTTTATAAATAGACCGGGCGATTTATTACTGGCATTTTTTTCTTCTCACCTTCTTAACTACTCACTTGGAATCTTGACACAACTCATTTTTATCTCTCTTTGAAATTCTTCGTGTCTTTTCTTATCTCTTTTTAAAAGACATTTGGAGTTTGAGCATGTAAACGTGTGTTAAATTTCTTCCCCCTGACATTCCTCACTTGGATAAACATATTTCGATTACGAATGACAGGTGTTAATTTAATGATAAAAACGATGCCTCCACAAGTGATAATTAGTTTGAATGCTAGTTGAGCAGTTTCTAAATTAAATGATGAATCTCTAAAACCCTTCGTCCACAATCCTAAATTAAATACAATAACGGGAGAATTGAATGATAATTGGCATGGCAAAGCCGATCTGCGCTAACTCAAATGCAAAGTAAATTCATTCGAATGACAAACTCGCGAATCTGGCAGGGAAATCGTGAAGAGCCTTTGCCATTTTGGTCGGATCGCGTTCACGTCCCCCCCCCCCCCCCCCCCCACCCCTCCATTTCGAACACACACATGCCACGCCGATAGAACAACATTAATTTAAATATACACCCACTCTGCTGAATACAGACTCGGGTGATTCCAGTTATGCAGCCTTAATCCGTACCTGAACAATAGAATCTGGCAAGCTAGACAATAGCGATCAAACAACAGCCTTTAATACTTTGCCGTGCGTGCCTACGTAGTAAAAAAGTTATATGACGTTAGATAACGTGTTTTTGAGGTTTTCCGAGAATGTCAAGTGTACATAGTCTGCATAAACATACTCTTATTTTACCCAAACAAACAAACACACACACCTTACAATTGCTTATCGGATTAATGAAAAAACATATCATATTTGAATGGTTGTCAAATAAAATAACAACTAAAAATTGATCTTTACTAGATACAGGAATTTCAAAGTTTGCACGCGGCTTTCTAAAAATGCAAAACAAAGTCTATTCATGCAGACTTGGCTTCCAGACTTCTCCCCTCTCTGTCATTTGATCTCCATTAATATCATTATTTGATACAGTGTCAGTTATCTTTCTCTCTCTCCCTTCTCTTTCTTTTATATTGATAATCTTCCTTTTTCATCATGTTAAACAGTAAAGATAAACTGAATAGTTTTCAGACTGTTATGAATTTTGTCCGAGATTTCCACGGATTTCCACGGCCCTAACATATATGCTCCCCAGAAAATAAATAACACCCGTGTCTTCATTGATTTAAAAGCCTACTTTCTTGTTATTTTTCGTTTTTCTAAAAACTAGGATTAATAACACAAACACACCCTAAACAGGTTGATTTTTGTTCTCTCCTTTTAAAATCACACACTTGTGATCGACAAATTATATGTTTTCTCTTTTAAAATTGAAGTTTCTTTTGTGTTCACTCTCTACTTGTCGCTATTCATAAGGTCCGCTATTCATAAGGTCCGCTATTCATAAGGTCCGTTATTCATAAGGACCACTATTCATAAGGACCGCTTTTCATAATTGGAGAAAAGGGTCATTATTCATAAGGTTCATTATTCATAAGGACCGCTATTCATAATCAGAGAAGAGGGTCGGTATTCATAAAACGAGAAGAGGGTCGCTATTCATAATGCAAAGTCGGGGTCGTTATTCATAAGGGTCGCTATTCATAATAGGAGAAGAGGGTCGCTATTCATAATACAAAATGAGGTTCGCTATTCATAATAGGAGAAGAGGGTCGATATTCATAATAGGAGAAGAGGGTCGCTATTCATAATAGGAGAAGAGGGTCGCTATTCATAATACGAAATGAGGTTCGCTATTCATAATAGTAGAAGAGGGTTGCTATTCATAATAGGAGAAGAGGGTCGCTATTCATAATAGGAGAAGAGGGTCGCTATTCATAATACGAAATGAGGTTCGCTATTCATAATACGAAATGAGGTTCGCTATTCATAATAGGAGAAGAGGGTCGCTATTCATAATAGGAGAAGATGGTCGCTATTCATAATAGGAGAAGAGGGTCGCTATTCATAATTCGAAATGAGGTTCGCTATTCATAATAGGGAAAGAGGGTCGCTATTCATAATACGAAATGAGGTTCGCTATTCATAATAGGAGAAGAGGGTCGCTATTCATAATAGGAGAAGAGGGTCGCTATTCATTATAGGAGAAGAGGGTCGCTATTCATAATACGAAATGAGGTTCGCTATTCATAATAGGAGAAGAGGGTCGCTATTCATAATAGGAGAAGAGCTATTCATAATAGGAGTAGAGGGTTGCTATTCATAATACGAAATGAGGGTCGCTATTCATAATAGGGTCACTATTCATAATATGAAATGAGGTTCGCCATTCATAATAGGAGTAGAGGGTCGCTATTCATAATACGGGATGAGGGTTTTTATTCATAAAATGAAATAGGCCTAAGCAATATCAAAAATGCTCATAACAAATGGAAATATTGGACGGAGGACACCCCCAAGGCGACACATGGCCCTGAATATTTGTCTTGTTTTTAAGTAGGTTTGAAATTTGTTATCCAATGTTATAAACATAATTGAGAATTTAAATCAATAACATTTGAATCATGAAACATCCTCAAGCTCACCTCCCCTCCCCCCCCCCCCCCCCCCTCCCCCCCCCCCCCCCCCCTCCACACCCGCCGCCTTTGCCTTTATGATGACATAATAAAGGGGACGCCACCGTTTGCATAATGCTTTACGGTCGCAAAATCGTATATTATTTGACTTTAAATCTTGAAAATCTTACTTCCTTACTTATGAGGAGAAACAAAAAATCGTGCAATATTATATATTTACGAAAAGCTTGAATATTGTATATAATCTAACTCTCTACAACCAGATGGCCGAGAAGATTGCGCAATGTACCGCGCCGGTCTGGCAGGAAGGTGCCAATTGCGGTGAGGGGTTTTCATGGACCAGTAGATCTGAGATTATATTATCCAAAAAAAAAAAAAAAGAGATGAGTATGAATTTACAAATAGTACCAAAATATAGAAGAAAAAAAGAAGAAATAAAGTGAAAGGCGTAAATATTCTAAAAAAGAATGAAACGCCGATAATACCAAACAACAACAACAACCAGGGGCGTCGCTAAGGGGGTGTGTTTCGCTGTGAACAGGCGCGATAACAATCGCCCTCAAAGCTACGTCTAAACTATATGTTCCCAGCATCACGGCAGCCACGTTTGCCTGAAACATTCTGTATTCAAGATTTGTTGGGAGTTGCTAAGTTTTTGTCAAGGTGTATCACGGTATCCTTCCCCTCGTTGCTTCACGTCCATCCCTTTTTGTACGCAAAGGCCGGCGTGAATAGAAATGTAAACATAGCTTGAAATGACGTCACAATCGGAAAATAATCGCCATTTTTTAGGGAAAGCTCAGTACGTTTCAACAAGTTGCAACTTCGAGCATCTTAGTCCAGAATCTGGCCTATTTAATTTTGATCTCCACCACACCAACGCTACCTATCCCTACTTACTTGCTACCAGCCGATGGTGGCGTGATCATTAAATTAAGACGCCCGGCGAAACTCAGGCTGGGCTGGTGAGCATAAGTATGAGTCTGTTGATAACGCCATCTTCGACGGCTTGGATCAAGTGTGGGGAAATTATAAAGGACCGTGCAGATTCTGGACTACAAGCATCACCGCCTGGCTGCCGCCACTAAAACTTTAAGCATCTCCGTACGGCGACCGCCAGCTGGAAACTTTAAAGTTGCAACTTTAACAACCTATTTTTGGCGGCAGCCTGGCTGAGCCAATTATAGACGTGCCGCCAGGCGTGGGGTGGATGGGCCGATTAAAGATTCCTGGGTAAAACTCAGATCTCAGCCTGGCGCAAGCCGGCTGGGCTAATAAGTGAAAATTAATTGCCCCAGCCAGGCTTCGGGCGGAATTGCAGCCTCGATCCGCCAATACGTGAGGCGGGAGCCAGCTGGTATCGATATTTTTGCCGCCTCGCCTAAGGTAACCGTTGTTCCTGGAGAGAGTTCAAAGATCACTCCCATTTCAGTGTATCGAGGTGACTGAATAATTATATGAGTTTATTGCCCCACTGACACTTGCACGAATTTTGGCTCCCGCATTGCCCCGCATTGAGGCGTGACAGTGCGTGACATTTAGTTGCACGAAGACCGTGTATCGTTCGTGCAATGCGTAACAACACGACACGCATCGTCCCGTCACGTTTACGGCATACTTACGTCCTACTTACGCCATACCTTACGCCATAATTACGTATTGTTCACGCCATTATTCACGCATTGTTACGACATACTCGTATCACGTATTGCGCATGCGTAGACCATGCGCAAGTAAGGTGAAAACTGTACGGGAAGTATGCTCAGCTGATGCGGTAAGTAAGCGCAGCCGATGCGCAAATTGTGAGCAATTTATTCGTAAATCCGTCGTGGACTGATCGTAAACATGCGTGCCACTCAGGCATGGGCACGCAACGGTCAGTATCGACACGGGTAGGATACGTATATGATACGCAGAGTTCGCGAAGTGTTCACGAAAGCCGTCCACCAAATTTGTCGTGCCAAAATTTTGAACATTTTGAAAATTCTGCCACGAATTCAAGCCTTGTCCCGCATTAGCCCTCATCCTCCCGCATGTTCCGCGAACGCTTCCCGTTGTGGCAAGAACGTGGCACGAAACAATGCGCAAACCATGCGCGAACCAAAATCGTGCAAGTGTCAGAGGGACATATGTACTTCTTGGCGAGGTGCCCGCATACATTATTGTTTGTTTCATCAAGTGTGTTAATTACAATTTTTTGTTTACCCTATTTAAATGTCATTTCTTAGAATCAAATATGCCCGCGTATACATAGCGAATGCTGAGTGTCAGAGGGATGGAAAGTGAACCTCCTGTGATGACTTTGGAAATGAGGTGACGCGAAGTTTTTTTTAATTTCTCAAAAGGGTGCAATGACAAAAAAAACACAGATTGAAAAACACTGATCTAATTTCATCTTCATCTCTCTGGTAGGTCTTCGTTATGATCCGTACAGGAGTAGTATGCGATTAGAAACATAAAATTAAAGAGCACTCCAATCTTTTTGTAATAAGTTCAGAATCAGATTAGCTAAATTTGAAATAAAACGGACCAATAATGAGACAGTGGTAAATGTTTGACAAATCAGATCACTAAAGCTATGCAAATCTCAAATTGGTAATTTGGTCAGTGGATTGTGACGTATTCATGTTTTTTTTCTTCAAAACTGAAAGTCCCTTCTCCCTTGGGGCACTCCTCAAAATATATTATGGATAGCTTAATATCGTATGTCCTATAGAAAGAAAAAGCCCTCTCGAGTCATACATTTTTAAGAAAACAAGAAAAATATTTTAGATAGTTTGTTTGTCGGAACAAATGGGAAATTATCACAGTAACCGATTTAGTCAATCTGAAGTTACCTTACTATACAACTTTCAAAAACTCATAACTTATATGTCTGGTTTTGTTCAAAGTTTCACCGGTTTGCTTCTCTGAATGTTCTGTTTTCTATGTTATTAGCTTCTACATGGGTCCTAAAACCATTCATTTTATGATATAATGAAGTTAATTATGTTGATTAATGTCTTATTACCAGTCTCTTTTTCATGTAAAATATTGTATCATGTTTTGTGTCGTTTCGTATAAAAAGAGCTTGAACTTGAACTTGAAATTCGACCAGAGTATAGGAAACGTTAATATTCTTTTGTCAACGACGAAGCAAAAGCAAGCAGATTGAGTTTAAAGGCCCTCAGTATTTGATGAAAACTCGGAAATGAGTCTGTAGTCTGATGCAATGAATGCTGAGGTAAGGATAGTCTTCACTCATATACTAATGTCGATGGAATGGTCTTCTATTTTGTGTTCATTATTGCAGACAAACACGCTTGCCGTTATAATCGCTGGCATAGTATACGAATATTATCAACAGAAGCTTTCATGTACCTCTTGCATGTATTCTTCACATTGATTCGGTCTTTCTCTTCGTTTGGATTTTTTTTTCTCACACCAATGACACTGGACAATACGGGACAAAGAACTATTTTCTATAAAAGTCAGTGATCAAATTCATACTTCAGGTTTATTCCTTCTATTCCCTTTATGCAAATATAATTGAATTGAAAGTGAAATATGTAACATGATTTGAATGGAAAGGCATGATAACTGACATCATTTCAACATAATAATTACAACGCAATATTATGCAAGTATGTTTCTATGCTCTTACAAAGATAATAACGAAAGTTACTTAATCTTCTATGGAAGAATCACAGACCTAGTAAGGAAGGGGGAAATTTTCTGCATATCAGAATAACAAGATATAATACATGTAGTAGAAATTAAGGTATAATACACTGATTTCCTTTCCAATTCAAAATATAACTAGGAATTCTTTAAAACTTGAATGGATCTCGTACATATATACAAGTTATACATATGCGACAAATAATAGCTTAAATAGTTTATTTATATATACCAAAATTATAAGTCTATAACAGCATAAAGTATATAGAGCCAATCAAAATAACAATAAACGATTATTCCTTAAATAGGTACATTTAATTTAAATTGAACATGCAATTCACAACATAGGTGTGTTCTGTTCACATCGTTGGGCTATAGACTGAAATAAAATCCTTCTCCCCTCCCCCTTTATACAGCAGTTGGTCCTTGCTAGTTGCTACTGGTATAGTGTAGCGATGTAAAACATGATCTATAGTTTCAAACTAATTCATCGGTTTCATTGTCATATTTACTCTGTTTACCTTGCAACGGACACAGTACAGGTATTTATATCTGTGTTTGTATCGATATACATATCATTATTTAAGTCGCTTGTATAAGGATTACAATGTGAACCATGAACAAATGAAATGGCACTCTTAAATCTTTTACCTTTTCTCAAAAGGTCCCTCATATTTTTCTCTCTCTTCACTCTGTCGAGTTCCCCAGCTTGTTCCTTTTAATTTCTCGTTTTCTGTCTTTATAATTGAAAACATCTGTTTATGTTCATTATAAATTTAAGGTGCAATATGTTGCACAATTCTTATTTCTTTCTAATCTTAATTGTTGTTCCTTGCCAATTTGTTTTGAATGTATTGTTTTTTTTTATTACAATTTGAACAATACAAATATGGACTGATTTACAAAGAATTTTCTTTTAATAAACCTAGCCGAATGAATGACTGAATAAATAAATGAATTATAAATGCATGATAAGCAAAGAGCGATAGAGGAAGGAAACTAGGGATTGTACAGAGTAAGACCGTTAAAAAGGGTTTACCCACAGATACAGTAAACAATTATGGATAATTATATAAAAATAAGTGATGTCCTAAATTATAAAAATGTCCTTGGAACAAAAACAAAGAAAGAAACGAAAATGGAATTATGCCTTCACCATGATAACCAATGTATTAATTAAGTCAACAATCTTGGACAAATTGCATATCTATAAAACCTTGCATATTTAAACAAAACACGATACAAAAAAAAATGAAAGCATTATAATACATCAGAGTCTAGACGGGTTATCACATTTCTGCACAGGCTTGCAAGGCAGAGGCACTGAAAGGAATGCATCCGGGAGTTTTAAACTTCCGACATTCGATGAACCATTATCTCATAGTAACAATAAATAATAATATCGAATATTTAGGAGCGCTAACAACAATAAGTACCATAGCTCTTACAAATACAAATATATGAAAAGAGGACAAAAATGTACAGTACAGGAAGTATATCACATAGATCATTGGGGGAAAAGGTGAGTTTTGAGGGATCTTTTGAAGGTGGCAAGACAGGTAATTTCCCTTAATATGGAAAGAGGGATGCTGTTCCAAGTCTTTGATGCAGCTACTGCAAAGCGTTTTTCAGCCGCTGAGATGTTAAGTTTACATGTGTCGGTTAATGAACGAAGATTACGAGTTGGTTTATATATTTGGAGGGTGTCATTAAGATATTAATTATCCGGGCAACAGGTTCCCCATATATCCTAATCGTTGGGCAACGAGGTACCCAAATATCCTCCTATTCAGACATACAATGAGGTGCCTAAATACATATTTTTATATGGTGTATGCTGGTGACGATCATGAGCTGTGACAACGGAGACCAGGCAAGAGTAGATAATATTTATATGGTGCATTTATTCCACTTGACCGAAGAACAATCTACAATGGTTGGGTTCTGTAAGTTTGTGAAACTCCACGTTTCATCTGCAAAACTGAAATTCACACCCATGTCTCATGGAAGAAGTAAAGTCTATTATCAGTGCAGAAAGCAATCTCTCCCGTCTTAAATGCTTGCAGAAAGCCATCATATGATTTCGTTATCTTGAAGTTAGTGAGAATGTTTTTGATGTATTTGAGCTCCTTTGTGTACTGAACGATGCTCACCAGACCCGGATGGTGCTTAACCCATGCAATGATCACTGAATCATCCTGACACACAGCAGGGTAAGGGCATTTACCATCCTTGCTGATGTTATACGTGATAGCACCAGAGACATCGTTGATCATGTGTACCTGATACTTATAGCTGATACTACACATACTCTGAACGACAATCGCTTGACTGGATGTCATCGCTAACAAATGCGTTGGGAAAAATCCCTTACACGCTATCTCTCTAATTGCTTTCCCCCCTTCTTGCTTAAATACCTTTATGTTCTGGCATGCACTGTGACTTATGAAGATTAGCCCATCCTTGCCTACAGTGAGACCGCCATAGCTACCATTCGCAACATTCATTGTCTCAAACGTTACATCAAGCTTTTCACAAAGCTCTGTGTACAAGGAAATTCTGTTTTTAGTGTCGCATATGACGAATCCACCATCAGGCATGAAGTGTAAGGCACTAACTTTAACCGATTTCAGAACGGTATCTTGTATGATGCCCTCAGAAGAATATATGGCTATTCCTCCCTCATCACAACCAACATCGATCTCATTGTTTGGTGATATTACCATCCCGCTCATGCTTTTCCCATCAGGGAGGGGAGCTTCCGTGCGCAGAACCCATTTAGACTTGGTATGTGCAGGGGCCTCCCTGGTATGTGTAAGCTGGCCCAACTTGAGTCCCTCCGATCCCTGACTCCTGAAGCCAATTCTTTCACCTTCATCAGCAGTTCTTCTGGGCAGCTCCTCATCTGGCCTAATCTGGTTTAGAAGCTCTTCCAGCGATTTATGTGAGGTCAGACCCTCTGTCTGGAGAGGGAAATTAAGACCTTTCTGAACCAAGTCTAGGACCTTCTTAATCTGGTCTATCTGCTTACGAATCGAATTATCCACCTCTCCCAATGAAGTCTTAAGTTTCCCGAGCTTCTGCCCAACTTCATTTTTCAATACCGTCTTTCTTTCTTTCAATTTCTCAACTGATTCCTCACAGGTCGCATCTATTTCGCCATTGAGTTGTTCCTGTACGTTATGCACCCTTTTACGCTAGTCTTCAACGTAAGTAAAATACTTGTCAACGTTGCGTATCTTTGCATTCGCTTGAGATGCAAGTTTCTCGACGTAGTTTGTTTGCTCAGTTTCATGTGCGCCTGCTTCCACGATAGTGTGAGCATCCTTTGCATGCTCTAATATGCCACACTTGCAGCATACATACTTGTTACAGCTGAGACAAAAATATGCCTCATCGTCGGTCGGATGTTTTCGACATTGGTTCCATTTTCTTTGCAATGATGCGTTTTCTTCATTACTGTTGGTACAGACCTGGCCCTGGGTCTCCACATCTTCAACAAGTGATCTGACTGTTATGTTTGATAGCAGTCTACCCACGTCTCCACCAGGAACCGAAGTCTCCTCCCTGCAAGTAGGACACAACAGCTTTCCACGAGACTCCAGGAGAGTCTCAAGACAACCCTTGCAGAAGGTATGAGAGCAGGTCAGGTTCTTGGGTTCCTTGAAGAAGCTCAGGCAGACAGGACACTCGAGGTTCTTATAGAAAGCCTCATGCTTCAAGGCAGTAGCCATCACTGACAATCCAAGCACACGACCTGAGGAAGAAAAATAATTGGTGAATTAATTGGCCAACTCAATCAAAAGTGTGAAATATTTTGTAAATACTTAGCTGGCTATTATTGCACTGAAAATTGTTAAACATAATGCATTCCATGATTAATAGGGCCTTCCCGGTACAACATTATGAAATTATTTTACGCTTCTTCTTTAGCACTTACGTTATGATCAAAGTAGCTCTAACGCTGATTTTGCTTTCAGTAAGAGACATATGATAATGTTTCATTCAGCAATTCAGTTGTGTGGGTAATTTTTTGATTAATTGAGTGGGAGTTCCCACTGATATTCATAACAGGAACCATTATATTTAACCTTTGCACAGCGAACCGTTTACCCACGCACATCTCAGCAATCCCTCTCGTTATAACAAGTTAAATAAGTATGATTTTTTTTCCCCTTAGGGGTGTAATTCCCGCTCATAAATATTTTTGAATAAACACTGGTACTGCCTGGCACTGATATTGTTTGATTACGGTCATATCTATTTGCATAATTCACTAATGCCATACTCGAGTTATGCGTACCTAATATCTGTATTTTATTGAGGTATTATGTACATTGAAACTCAACTTGATGAAATATCTAAGTGTACTTTTAAGAACGTCATAATGCTGTATTAAACATATCTTGCTACTTTCATCTCATGTCTCTTTATCTTTCCTTCATTTTTTCTTCCATTCTGATCTTTCAGATCCTAATCTTTTTCTCGTACCCTATGCTTCTCCTCTCTACCACCTCTCCCTCTCTCATGTTTCAACCTTTACCTCAACTATGTTTAATTCTTGCACCCTTCGAATTTATCTTTTTCTCACTACAATTTACTTTGTTCTCTTTTATCTTTTCTCCGCTCCTATTACTTTTGTTTCTCTCTATTTCTAACTATCTGCTATATGTTTTCTGGTATACCTGCCCATGTTATGTATTCTACTGGGCTTTGTTGTCTCGAACTGTGGTGTGTTTATCTATTTCCTGCTTACTTTGTTATGCACATGTATTGTTATGTTAACTCTTATCCTGCCACAGGGCTAATCCCCCCAGTGCCAGATTTATAACGAGATAATCGGATTAACGCGATGGTACTAACAATAGCGCGTGCAAAACACTAGGCACAGTCCAATGGGCATGAACAATAACTGCTATTACGAATGTTTGCTATCATGCAAGAAGCAGCGTAACAATAGCGTGCATGCAGCCTCATGGCAGGCTATGAGTTAACTGATTGGAAGGTATGTCTTATACAATATGTATGTATTTGTAATTTGATATTCTCTTTTGCGAGTCTATATTAATATAATGCCTATTTGAATTTTTTTTTTAAAGAAACAGCCAGAGAAATATTTGTATGCCAATTGAGCTTTTGTATTGTGCATGACCAATAAATCAAACTGAAATTGAAACTGGTGCTGGAGGAGTGTGAATGCATTGTGTTAGCTATTTTATCAGATAACTCCTACTTTTTGTTTGCTCTGTGTGCACCCAATAGCTGGAGTCTGGAGTCTGGAGAATATCGGCATAAGCCCCTCCCCCCCAAAAGAAAAAAGGTCCGGAAAGTTATTTTGATACACCACCCCCCCCCCCCCCCTTCCTGGACATAGACATGCATATTCTAGAAACCATGTCCAATTTGACAAATTAAAGTAACTTTCAGTTCTCAGGAAATTTCTCTGAAAATCATGATATACTCAAAGTAATTTCGCCGGGTCGTCGTCGAACAAGTGTCTTCTACCCGAGTTGCGATTGCGTTTGCGCTAAATTAACGAAGATTGATTTTGTTCTTTTCTTTATATTGTATTGCGCCCTCTTTCATTTGAAACTTATAGATGATGATCAATCTTGCCATAATATGTAATAATAACACTCTTGGAAAATAATTATTTTACTTTTGTTTTCATCCTTATTTGCTCTCTCATTCTCCATCAAGAGTATTTGAGACAGGGGCTAGAAGGCTGCAGCCCCTCGATACTTTTGAAGGGGAAATCGAATAACCGTCATGTCATCAGTAAGGCGTTATGTCAGTATATAGTTTCTCATTTTGTATACTCTAATCTACCGGTAGTTATTTAAGTTTTGAAGACATTATTGTTGGTGGTATAGTACTGTTAAATACAAGAAACACACACTATTAATAATAATAATAATAGCTCACATTTATAATGCGCCTCATACTTTGTTTCTAGGCGCAGCATTTTACCCCGGTCATCGGATTCATGCTTACCCGCACACAAGGTATCAGAAGCGGATCTAGAGGGGGGGTTGGGGGGGTTGCAACCCCCCCCCCCCCCCCTTGGGCGGCCCCAACAAAAAAAAAAGGAAAAAAAGGAAAAAAAAGAAAAAAAGAAAGAAAAAAAGAAAGAAAAAAGAACGCACGCTGGAGAGAAACCCTTTCAAGTGCAAATATTGTGAGAAGATATTCAACTCATCTGGTAACTTAACCAAACACATGATAACTCTGGATATAACTATGTATTAAACTGTTACTTGATTTAAAAAGACGTTATCATGCACTGCTTTTTATGGTCTCCATTGTGTTAATAGATGCCAGGAAAACATCACTTACGGGGTTCAAATAAACACCCCAAAAAAAATCGGCTCGCCGCTTCGCGGCTCGTGAACGATGCTCCGCATCGTCATTATTTTGGTCAAACCCCCCCCCCCCCTTAGCAAAAAGCTAGATCCGCCCCTGGGTATGCACATTCTCCACTCCCTAGGGAGCATTCCAGCCAGTCGCCATTTTACAAGCGCCATTGCTAATCAAACCACATTAGCTTTCGCATCCTACCGGGTACCCATTTAACACCTGGGTGGAGAGTGGGAAATGTAGACCAATGTCTTGCCAAAGGACATTAGTGCCGCGGTGGGACTTGATGCGCGGACCTTGTGATCCACAGTCCGCTGACATATCCACTCGACCACGACACCTCTACATGAGACAAGAGACAACCCCCCCCCCCCCCCCCCCCCCTCCTCACCCTGTATGTCTATAATCTTATTTCTTCGATTTAATAAAAATTGTTCTTCAGTATCATTTTCTTGAACTGGATGACTTCGGTATTTCGAGGATAAGGTCTTTTCGGTTGAACAATGATTATTCAAATTTTCTCTATTTCTCTATAGTCTGTGGTAAATGCTCAATGCATATAGTAAATTCCTTTGTTTTAAATTGAATACTTTTATTCCATTGATGCTTGGGGCACCTCCGAGCATGCCAATTTCCTTGTGTATGAGCCTTGTAAATGTTGTTATGATCATGAAAGTCGATATAGTTTAGTGAATTCAAGGGATTCAACTATTAACTGAATAAAGCAGCTATCCCACGGGATTCGTGGGGTGGGGTAGTTATCCCAGAAGTTTTATAATGTTAGACATCATTTTTAGTCACTATGCAGGCCCGTAACTAGGGGGGGGGCGGTATGCGGGGTGCGTGGGCACCCCTGCCCCGCTAGCAACAAGAGGTCCGCTTAAAATTAAATAAAAATACTGATTGGAATCGTTTTGGTGTTCAAATCTTAAAGGCCCTCAGTTGTTGATGCTAAGAATACTGAAGACAGTTTGACGTCGTTCGCTGGAGTGAAGACAGTCTTTACTCATACTAATGTCGATGGAACATCTTTATCATGGCAAAAGTCGTCTTCTGGTTTCTCGATTTCTTCTTGATTGCTGACCTTTATGCTTGCCTTTATAACCGCTGACATTATCATACGAATATCATGTTAATAAGCATCCATATACCTCCTGCATGTATTTTCTAAAATCAATACTTTTGATGACTCGGTCTTTCACTTCTTTTGGAATTGTATTTATTTACAGAAATGACACTGGACTAAGAACTATTTTCTGGAAATGTCTGTAACCAAATTCATACTTGAACTTCATTCCTTCTGTTTCATTTAAGAAAATATAATTAAATTGAACATGAAATATGTAGCATAATTCCAATGGAACATGATGTCTGATATAATTTCAACATAACAATAAATATGCTTTTATAGCACAAGAATGCAGGGATGTCTTGTCTATATGCTCTCACAAAGATATTAAAGAAAGTTAATTTCTCTGTTATGAAAGAATCAAAGACCTAGTAAGGGAGGGGAATATTAACTTTAATGCATATTAGAATAACATGATATAATACATGTAGTAGAAATTAAGGTATATAAAACACGGATTTCCTTTCCAATTCGAAATATATCAAGGAATTCTTAAATTAGGCCGACATACATTTTATGCACATGCGACAAATAATAGCTTAAATAGTTATTCATGAACACCAACATTACAAGTCTAACAATATAAAGTACAAAGAGCAAATCAATATGACATGAAATAATTAATCTTTAATTTAGTAAATGTAATTAAATTGAACATGAAATTCACAACGTTTGGCTATAGACTAACATAACATTCTGTTCACCCTCCCTTTTATACGTCGGGGGTTCCTTGCTATATGTATAGTGTAACGATCGAAAATATGATCTATAGTTTCAAACTAAATCATCGGTATCTATTTCACTGTCATATTTACTCTGTTTACCTTGCAACGCACATAGTACAGGCATTTCTATATATTTTTGTAACAATATAAATATGTATACATAATATATGCCCAATAAAAAAATAGATGATCATTATGCCGCGTATATTAAGATTCGAATGTAAACCATGAACAAATGAAATGGCACTCTTAAATCTTTTACCTTTTCTCAAAAGATCCCTCATCTTTTTCCCTCTCTTCTCTCTGTCGAGTTCCAAAGCTTGTTCCTTTTAATTTCTCGTTGTCTGTCTTTATAATTGGAAAGATTTGTTTACGTTTATTATACATTTGAGGTGCGATATACTACACAATTCTTATTCCTTTCTAATCTAAATTTGTATTCCTCGTCAATTTTTGTGAATATACTGTTTTTTTTAATATAATTTTGAATAATAAAAATATGTAAATTTTGAATGTATCATGCAGTCTTTGGACTGATTTACAAAGAATTTTCTTTCAATAAACCTAGCCGAATGAATGACTGAATGAATGAACTAATTATAAATGCATGGTAAGCAAAGAGAGATAGAGGACGGTACGGGAATCAGGGAATGTACAGAGTAGGGTCCTTAAGTTTAAAGTTTTTTATTCACATATTATATTAAACAATTATGGATAATTACAGAAAAATAAATGATGTCCTTTATTATGAAAATATCCTTGGAACAAAGGAAGAAGCAAACATTGAATTATGACTTCACCATGATTACCAAGACATGTTTTAGGAAAACAAACTTGGACAAATTGCATATCTATAATACCTTGCATATTTTTCGGATACATTGTAATATGTTGAGAACAATAATTTCCTTACGTTGCCACAAAACCATGAACACATAGAGAATCTTTTCAGTATTACAAATATCATTGGAAGGAGGCAGCTGCGCATATCCCCCATAATAGCGGGAATGCATGACTGTGTATTATATTTGCAATGTACGCTTTCAGTCGATTAGAAAGTGTGCTACCCTCGCCTTTGAGTTGAATTATCTGTCTACACAATAACCGCCGTTTGCAATAATGAGCGCAACGTCTTGATACACCATAAGCGTTAACGTTACATAGTCTACTGTCGACGGCATAATGAAATCAGTCAACATTATGATAGCATTATAATAGAGCGGAGTCTAGACCGACTATTTGATTTAAATCACGATCGGCACAGGCTTGCAAGGCAGGGGCGCTGAAAGGACTGCATCCGGGAGTTTTAAACTTCCGACATTCGATGAACAGGTTCCCCATATATCCTAATCGTTGGGCAACGAGGTACCCAAATATCCTCCTATTCAGACATGTAACGAGGTGCCTGAATACATATTTTTATCTGGTGTATGTTGGTGACGATCATGAGCTGTGACAACGGAGACCAGGCAAGAGTAGATGATATTTATATGGTGCATTTATTCCACTTGACCGAATAACAATCTAAAGTTGTTTGGTTTTGTAAATTTGTTGAACTCCACGTTTCATCTGCAGAACTGAAATTTACTCCCATGTCTCATGGAAGATGTAAAGCCTATCTTCAGTGCAGAAAGCAATCTCTCCCGTCTTGAATGCTTGCAAAAAGCAATTAAATGTTACGATTATCTTGAAATCAGTGACAATGTTTTTGATGTATTTAAGCTCTTGTGTGTACTTGACAATGCTCAGTAGACCTTGATTGAACTTAACCCATGCAATGATAACTGAATCATCCTGACACACAGCAGGGTAAAGGTTATAACCATATTTGCTGATGCTATGAATGATAGCACCAGACACATCGTTGATTACTTGTACCTGATACTGATGGCTGGTAGTACAAAAACTCTGAACGACAATCGCTTGACTGGATGTCATCGCTAACAAATGCAATGGGAAAAATCCCTTACACGTTATCTCTCTAATTGCCTTCCCTCCTTCTGGCTTAAATACCTGTATTTTCTGGCCTGAACTGATGTAACCAATGAAGATTAGCCCATCCTTGCTTACAGTGAGACCGCCATATCTACCATACACAACATTTATTGTCTTCACTACATCAAGCTCTCCACAGAGCTCTGTGTACAAGGAAATTCTGTTATCAGTGTCGCGTATGACGTATCTACCATCAGGCATGAAGTGTAAAGCTCTAACTTTAACCGATTTCAGAACGGTATCTTGTATGATGCCCTCAGAAGAATATAAGGCAATTCCTCCGTCTCGACATCCAACAGCCATCTCATTGTTTGGTGATATTACCATCCCGCTCATGCTTTTACCAGCAGGCAGTGGAGCTTCCGTGCGCAGAACCCATTTAGACTTCGTATGCGCAGGGACCTCCCTGGTATGTGTTAGCTGGCCCAACCGGAGTTCATCCGATCCCTGACTCCTGAAGCCAATTCTTTCACCTTCCTCAGCAGTTCTTCTGGGCAGCTCCTCATCTGGCTCAATCAGGTTCAGAAGCTCTTCGAGCTGTTGACACATCGCTTTATGCGCAGGGACCTCCCTGGTATGTGTTAGCTGGCCCAACCGGAGTTCGTCCGATCCCTGACTCCTGAAGCCAATTCTTTCACCTTCCTCAGCAGTTCTTCTGGGCAGCTCCTCATCTGGCTCAATCAGGTTCAGAAGCTCTTCGAGCTGTTGACACATCGCTTTATGTGCGGTCAGAGCCTCTGTCTGGAGAGGAAAATTAAGACCATCCTTAACCAAGTCTAAAACCTTCTTAATCTCGTCCAACTGCTTACGAATCGACTTTTCAACGTCTACCAATGAAGTCTTAAGTTTTTCTAGCGTGTGCCCAACTTCTTTTTTCAACACCGTCTTTCTTTCCTTCAATTTCTCAACTGATTCCTCAAAACTCGCATCTATTTCACCATTGAGTCGTTCCTGTATGTTATGCACTCTTTTACGCTGGTCTTCAACGAAAGTAAAATACTTGCCAACGTTGCGTATCTTTGCATCTGCTTTAGATGCAAGTTTCTCGACGTGATTCTTTTGCTCAGTTTCATGTTCGCCTGCTTCCAGGATAGTGTGAGCATCCTTTGCATGCTCTGATATGCCACACTTGTAGCAGACGAACTTGTTGCAGTTGCGACAATAACATTCTTCTTCGTAGTTCGGATGTTTTCGACATTTGTTCCATTTTCTTTGAAATGATTCGTTTTCTTGATTATAGTTGGTACCGACCTGGCCCTGGATCTCCACATCTTCAACAAGTGATCTGACTGTTATGTTTGATTGCAGTCTACCCACGTCTCCACCAGGAACCAAAGTCTCCTCCCTGCACGTAGGACACAACAGCTTTCCACGAGACTCCAGGAGAGTCTCAAGACAACCCTTGCAGAAGGTATGGGAGCAGGTCAGGTTCTTGGGTTCCTTGAAGAAGCTCAGGCAGATAGGACACTCGAGGTTCTTATGGAAAGCCTCATGCTTCAATGAAGTAGCCATCATTGACAACTCAAGCACACGACCTGAGGAAGAAAAAACAAATATGTGATTTATTTGGCCAACTTGATCAAAATTGTAAAATATGTTGTAAATACTTAGCTGGCTATTATTGCACTGAAAATGTTAAACATAATGCGTTCCATGATTAATAGGGCCTACTCGGTACAACATAATGAAATTACTTAACGCTTCTTCTTCGGCACTTACTTATGAAGTAGCGATCTAACGGCGACTATGCTTTCAGTAAGAGGCGTACGATAATGTTTGATTCAGCAATGCAATTGTGTGGGCATATCTTTTTAATCGAGTGGGAATTCCCACTGACATTCATAACAGGAAGTGTTATGTTTAACCTTTGCACTCATGATCCGTCCGCTTAACCGAGCCGTTCGCCCCACACCAAGCAGAAGCTAGCAGCCTTTTTTTAGCAGCCAAACCGATATCGATATCGCATACGGACGCTGTGTTGAACAATATGAACGCACTCCGTTTAGCTGCTAACCGTAGTCTCCGCAAGGAGACACGGATAGGAGTAGTCTTAAGTCTAGTCGTTGTTTTTCTCCGTAAATTTTAAGAGATAACTATTTAATATTTTGAGAATTAAGATGGATAAAATGATTATTTTAAACCATTAAATAAAAACTATGCAAATTATCCCAAAAAAGCATAAGAAAGGTCCAAATTAACAACAATTAGAAATATATTACCCTTCTGCTTATTATTATCATTATAACTATGTTTATCATTAGAATTTAAATTTATATTTTATTGGAGGGTCAACCCCCACCTAGACACACACATACACACACACATATGCACACCAAATACCCTAACCTACGAAGTATGCGTTATGCTCAGTTTTGTTCTGGACATTAGTTGATATTCGCTCAAAAGCTTGTGCATACGAATTTAAGCAATTGAACGTGCCCTTTTGCTTGACCAGCTCTTGCTTTTGCTTAAAGCATTTGCTTATAAGCAATTGCTTGTCTTTATGCATACGGCCCAATGTTGCTACAGGGATATATATATATATTTTTGTTATTTTTTCTATGATCCAAAGTCAAATACAAGAGGCCACAGGTTTTATTGTGCTTATGATGATGAGTAAAGAAGAATTTCATGAAAAGTGGAGGCAAAATAAAGCCTTCTAAAGGCTTCAAAGATATTAGAAGATTCAGTCTTGTGATATTTGTGTTGAAAGACACAAATGACTTGATGGTAAAAAGAAAAAGTAAATTGCATAGGGTGATTTTGGGGTGAAAATTGTATGAGGAGAAATGCTCCCCAAGCCCTTTTAGGCTTCAGTATGATTCACCCATATTTAAAATCATAGAAACAGTACTTAATTAGCCTTTCTTTGTGACATAGGTGTTTGACCAGGTTTCTTTAATCTCAGTCCCTCTATATGATTTACTCCTTTTTCTCTATTGTAAGGGGGTCAAACATATCTTTTCTATCTTTTCCCTAGATTGAAGAAGACTTCAGTGCACTAATAGGTCAGAACAAGTCGGATAAACTATCAAAGAAATGGACTAAAGAATTGGCTGCCCAGATCTTGCAGTACTGTGAGCTTCAAAGAAGCGGTGTTGCCCTTGGGGACGTTTTCCAAAGCCTAAAAACTGGTAAATGTTTAAAGCTTAGCCAGGCCTGCTATAAGTTTCAGATGACCTTATCTTTCAGTTTGTGTTACTTATGTTAGTTTTTATTCAAAATCAGACGAACATTTTGGAAATGCAACTGTTTGTAGAGTTTAATTATTTCTCCCCTCCCGCCCAACTATATTGGTAATGTGACAGACCCTCCTGCTTCCGATTCTTGGAACCGACTGCCGGTGTTTTGGCAGCTTGGTTTTATAACATATGGTCTATAAGCATTGTTTTCACTTATCCCCATGGTTCAGTGCATGTATGTCTGTCTATCAGGAGTTACTACAGATCACCTGCCCACAAACAAAAGACAATTCTGCAGATATTTCAGTCTTTAGGCCTATTATAAATGGTTTTATCTGAATGCTAAATTTTGGGGTTGGTTGAAATTCATGTAAATAGAACCTTTGCTGATTTTACCAAATATTGACAATACGGAGAAATACATGCACTGTCACAAAGACGTCCAGTGAATGTTTGCAAAGTTGTGAGATTGTTTTAGAAAGTGTGAAGGAAACCGAAAATATTTGAAAACCACTGTACCCATAACCTTTAGATTTTTTGAAAAGGTAATTTTCAATTATGCATTTGCAGTCTCACAATTGACATGTTAAGCATAATGTACTTCTTGTATGATACTTTCAAATACTTTTGTTTAATTTAGGATGGCGTTTTTAAACTTTGTAGGCATGTAAAGGCTTCCTCTCCTACATGTGTTTCCATTTCCTTGTTTTCGAAATACAGCAGAGGATCCCCATGTTGCCCTCCAGTGCCTCCCCCTGTTCCTGGCACCAGGGAGGATGAGGAACACACCAGGGCGGTTTAGGAATGCCACACACTCCGAGGCGTTAAATGCCTTCATTGATCAGCAACCAGTAAGTAGGACACTACAGGTATTTCTTTAGGGCTAAGTTTATATACCAAGAATGCTTTCCTGATTCCGATACTGTCTTACAGGTCGGAAAGCTGTATTCTGGTGGATAATACACTGTAATTATACCCCCGCCAATTATAGTTGGAAGGGGGTTTATATAGGAATCAGCGTGATGTTGGCCAGTCGGGCGGGCGGGTGGGCGCTCAGTAGTGGTGTAGCGAACCTTGATGATCGGATCGTATGATCGGATGGGCAAAAAAATGTTGATCTACAAAATCGGATCGCTGATCGGATCGGAGATGATCGGCAAATTTTTTTTTTTTTTAAATCGTATTTTTTAATTTGAAAAAAACTCCCCAAAAAACATATTTCGGGAATAAAAATTAATACCAAAGCAACATAAATCCATATTAATAGGCCCAAGGTGATCTTGCATGGGTATACTTTCATTTCCAACTGACTAACTCTTCACTTACAAAATAAATCACGGCGATTTCTAGTCCAGTCCCATGTGTTCAATTTGGTGTAACCTTTTAGAATCACATGTGACTAAGCTCAGAATCAGCGCGAATAATTTTGTAAAAGGAGAGGTAATCAGTTTTAAATGAAAGCATAGTCGTATAAAATTACCTTGGGCTCATTTATATGGATATATGTTACTTTGGTATTAATTTATATTACCAAAATATGGAATCCACCCCTTGACGCTCTGTGCGATATTTACATGTGACGTGCTCTCGTCATGACAATTGATGACATTTTAACTTCCCAGTATCGCGCAGCTTTACAGAACAAATTTGCCACACCCGTTCTTACAGTTTCTTATGCCCATTTCTAAAAAATATATTTATTTATTTATTTAATTCATATATTTAAAAAGAGTAGCTCTATCAGCAGAACACTGGATTTCCTTGGGGCCCTTTTTTTTTTTTTTTTAGTTTTTTTTTGCAACCATTCCTAAAATTTGTGCAAAAACTTGATTTTTGTACACAGTCAATACAAATGTTCTTCTTTTTAAAGAAAGGTTGGCAACTCTTAAATAATTCAGTGGCAACTATGCTATTGTAAGTGGAAATAAAATGTGAATAATCTTTCTTTTTTTTCATAGGTTGGAACAAATCTACCGAGGTACCTCGATGAAATCCTTGAAGATGAGAGAAGGCAACCGTTTGTTCTTCTTCTAGGAGAGCGCTCTCGTCCCGCCCAAGCTTTCGTCATCTTTGAGGGAAGGGCCATGGCAGCCCCTTCCCTTTTGAAGGCCATTGATCTTTGCTTCAAGATGATATATGTATTTGATGTAGAGTATGCGCCTCAATGTTATACGACATGGGAGTTTGTGCAGAAATATGTCTTTGAGATCAGTGACAATGTAAAAGGAAAGATGGGTACCTCCCCATCTGTCCGCGTAGCCTGAGGGCTCATCTGACCAACTCCAACTTGCCCCAGTAGATAATTGTATTTGTAGGCGGGGGGCCAAAGTAGAAAAAAGTGATTTAGGTTGCCACATATCTACAACAAGTTTAAACCGAATTTAATTGCAAGTATTTTTAATGAGACAACATAATTCAGAGGTCTACCTCAAAACATTTGTTGCGAACACCTCCAAATCCAAGATGGCGTCCCAAAAAGCAGTCGTTTTTGTCTTGCTATATTTGTGACCATTTATGTGACCATGTTAAAGACAACATAATTTACTTTAATCTGATACCAAACACCATGGGGTTCACGATATCTAACACGGTAATTTGTTTGATATCATGGGACAGTTTTTTGAAAAGTATTGTCTCACCTGCTGATACAGTTATGGATTTATGCGTAATTATGTAAATCAATAATTTTATATTTTGTGGAAAAAATGCCTAAAATTTGAGTTTGGGGCTAAAAATGATTGTGTTAGAAATCGTAAACCCCGTGGTGTTTGATATCAGATTAAAGGAAATTATGTTGTCTTTACTATGCTTGCAAAATAATGCTGATTCCAGGTGTCGTTTGGGAAATCTCGCCAATTAGATATCGCAAGACAAAACAACTGCTTTTTGGGACGCCATCTTGGATTTGGAGGTTTCGCAACAAATTTTTTGAGGTAGACCTCTGAATTAATTTGTTTTATTAAAAATACTTGCAATTAAAATCAGTCTAAACTTGTAGAGATCTGGCAACCTAAGCCATTAAGGAAGCCACTTTTTCGACTTTGGCCCTCCGCCTATTGCGTAATTTCATGAAGTTGGGGCAGTGTCCATGTAGCATCCCCCGGGGGGGGGGGGCACTCATGTAAAAAGTCAGACGGGTATGTGCCGCTTAAAAGAACCCCTTTTTCACACCTGATCACAGCTCTAAAGATACCCGATTTTCACAAATTGCCGCTCCAAAGACCCCCGAAATGACTTGGCTATGAATTTGACTATCGCCAAGTCCATTATTCTCTTCTAGTTCAGCTCCTTAGATCACCAATTGAGCCGTTTTGAGCAACTTTTGACTTTTTTTTAGTCTTTTGGACGGGTTTCAGTAAGTATTTGGTAACTCCAAGTCTATGTATTTTGTAGTTTTAGTCAGCTCCTTAGTCCCCTTAACTCCCGTTTCAGGGTTTTTGTAGCTCCATAGACCCTATATTTTGTGCTTGTAGTCCGCTCTTCAGACCCCCATTTCAGAGTTCCGTGAGGCACACCCCCGTCAAAAAATAATTCGAGTGCCCCCCCCCCCCCCCTCCCCCCCCCCCCCCCCCTAGGTAGCATCGTGATATTTAAAAAATACATTTCAGCATAACTTAATATTAATTATGCTATACATTTATTGTTTGTAGGCTTACATTTTCCTGGAAATTTTGTGCCATTCAGACTCAATTTTGATGAAGTTATTAAACATTATGTAACAGTGTCCTGTAGCATCGTGACGTGTCCATGTAGCATTGCGATATTTTAAAATTTGATTCTAAGAGACAAATTATGGTAATTAGCTTGACCAAAATTTGATGCAATATGCATATTTACAAGATTAGTCAGATAGCTAAATATCTCAAATTTCCTGTACACAGTTTTAATTTTAAAAGAAAATTACAAAATCTATCACGATGCTACGCGGTGTCCTTTTTTGTGACATTTGGTGGATACCGTGTAGCATAGTGACACATTGTGTAATTTTCTTGTAAAAGTAAAACTGTGGAAAGGAGAGTTAAGATATCTAGCTATCTGTCTAATCTAGTAATTATGCATATTATATCAAATTTTGGTCAAGCTAATTGCATTAATTTGTCTTTTAGGACCAGATTTTAACTATCACGATGCTACATGGACACGTCACGATGCTACAGGACACTGTTAAATATCGTTTAATAACTTCATCAAAATTGAGTCTGAATGGCACAAAATTTCCAGGAAAATATATGGTCTCAATACAAATGTAAAACCTATAAACAATACATGTAAAGCATAATTAGTATTGAGTTATGCTTAAATGTCACACTTTGTGCCCCAACTTCACGGAATTACCCATTTCTATTTTGCAAAGTTTCAGTGGTGTGAAACAACAATATTTTCAGTCGATGTTCACCCAAGCGTGAATGAAATTAATTTCGTTAGTGGCACTTGATAGATGAGATTATTAAGCATGCATCTATAAACATGAACAAATCTCCATTACAGACTTTTCAAAAGTGTAAAGTTTTTTTTTCTGATACACTCTGTATCGGGTTATGCTCTATTTTAAGTTTGTTCAGATCTGATGAGACTCTGTGCTGCGAACCTCATGAAAAGGCATCAATGCACCAAGCCAAAACAAAGCAGAATTGTTAACAAAACTTGTGCCAATTTTTAAAATAAATCTGACCCAGTGCTTATTTTTTTCAGCCAAACAGCAAACCAACATATGGCCTGCCTAAGCTACCTATACATTTTCTTGTTACCCTGAAACCACTATACCTGTCCACAAAAAAATGTGGGACAAAGTGGCATCATATCTGAACACACCATTGTTTTTTATTTCTGTACAGTGTGACATAATGATATCTTGTCTATTAAATGGGGACAAGAATAACATGTAAGCAAGCTACATGTATTTCTGATTTGATGTTTTTATAAACTGAATGATTATATCCGGGGGGGGGGGGGGGGCACTCATGTATAATGTGGAAACGGGTATGTGCCGCTTAAAAGAACCCCTTTTTCACGCCCGCTCTTCAGACCCCCTTTTCAGAGTTCCGTGAGGCACACCCTGTCAAAATATAATTCGAGTGCCCCCCCCCCCCCGGGGCTTATATTGTAATCCGTGAACAGAATGTTTTTATTTACAATGTAACTTGTCATTGTCTCTTCTAAAACTGCATGATGAAGAATTGACAACAAAACGCGTGACATGGGAAATGGTCATAAGATTGTAGACAGAATACAACTGTAACCATATGGGAGAAGCATCAAAGTGACCCACTTCTTTGACATTTTCGACGCCAAAAATTGAAAGCTAAAATTCTTCATATTCATAACCCTTGACTCTATGTTCAGACAAAAATGTGTGGTGTTCACATGTTCCAAGGCCGTGATTTGAAGGTGCTATAGGCCTTAAAAATAGGTCAAAGTAAAATCGGTTTTCACGTTTATTTACAGTGGAACCTCTTATAACGAGGTCCTTGGGACCATGAAAATTAGCTTGATGTATCAGGTTCTTCGTTATATCAGGGGGGGGGGGGAGAACTATAAAGAGCTGGGACCAGTAAAATCACCTTGTAATAAGAGGGTTTCGTTGTATCCGAGCTCTTTATAACGGGGTTCCACTGTATTATGTTGTAGAGGGGTTAAACTGCCATTGTTCTTTATCATAGGAAAATATAAATTCTAAAGAATTTCAAAGTTTGTGCATGAGACAATTTTCATGTATTCTAATGCTTCTCTTGCTGTCTATGTGAAAAGGTTCATTTTGACTGTATAAGCAGCTGTTGTTTCTGGAAATACTGTGATATGTCTTGAATAATATTATAATTGTTTATAAATGTGCCAATTACAGATGGAGGGTGCCAGCTAGAGGCATGTAACTTTCAGGTTGTCTGCCCATCCATCCCCTGTTCATTGTTCTGAAACATTGAACAGCTCAACTTCATACTTGGCTCATGTGTGCATATATGGGAAGCAAGGATGCGAGTTGATTTATAATCCTGCAATGTTTACGAATGTGTTTGGTTATGAGAATGATGAATTATTTACACTTTTATTGCTCACTCTTAAATATTGTAGTTACTTTTTTTATTTCGAGAAACAATTCCTTCATTTGAAGGCTACAAACCTTATATTGAGAGTAGGAATTTGGAATAATATATACTATCCGCAAACAAAACCCCCCCCCCCCAAAAAAAAAGAACAAGTTGCATTTTCACCATAAGAAATTAAGAAGTATAGATTTGAACTGTGAAACCTAAACTACATGTATGATCTGTTAAATTGTATTGTCCATTTAACCTCTGCACTAAATACAAACTATGTGGGTGATTCACAAAAAGGTGGTTTATTTTAGTCCATGGTGCAAAATCAATTGTTGGATTACATTTGAGCATAGGAGCGCTTGATATAGCGCATGTATCAAAAATGGTCCAGTGAACGCGCCTTTGTGGCAAACATGCTAAAACAAGCACACTCGGCACAGTCATATGAAGTATACTAGAACCTTTTTTATTTCAAGTTTTAAATTATGATCAATTAATAGTGATATCTTCATTATCTTCAGCCGAGAATCATCCAGTCTGTTAGAAAAAAAAAAAGAAAAAAAAATATAGAAAATAGGGAATTATATTTATTGGTCTCATTTAGGTCAAAATATGAAAATAAGAGTATCGCACATTCTATATACCAATATGGTCAAACTACATGAAACATTTACATGTA